>JASDQU010102564.1:165547-198362 GCA_032191745.1 Picea mariana
ATTCCCAAACATTGATTTCTATAAAAATTATGAAAAATGGTTTCTCATCCTAGATCTTCACCCCCTTAAAAGATGATGCATAGTCAAAAGCATTTTAATTATTGTCAACATCTCTATATGAACAAATTCTAACCCATCCTTTTAAAAAAAGTGGACCCTACCCCATTCCCCTCCCCTTTATCATGGAATCCCTTGATGATTCCCAAACAATGGTTTTGGTGAAAATAATGGAACATTGATTTCCAATCCCAAATCTTCACCCCCTTAAAAGATGGTGCATAGCCAACAATATCTTTATTATTGTCGACATTTGTATGGACAAAACTCTAACCCCTTTCAAACATGAAATATCTTTATCCCCAAACATTGGTTTCTATAAAAATTATGGAAAATGGTTTCCCATCCTAAATCTTCACCCCCTTAAAAGATGATGCATAATCAAAAGCATCTCAATTATTGTCAACATCTATAACATCTATATATGGACAAACCCAAAGAGTGTACCCAACCCCATTCCCCTCCCAACCCCTTTATCCTGGAATCTCTTAATTTTGAAAGACTAGTTTTTCTATAAAAAAAAAAAATAATAATAATGGAAAATGATTTCCCATCCTAAATCTTCACCCCTTAAAAAATAATACATAGCGAATAACATCTTAATTATTGTTCATATGAACAAACTCTAACCACTTCCTTTGAAAATAGTGGAACCCCTCCCCTCCCCTCGTTAAACTTGTAATCCTTTTAATTAAAGCTCTTAAATGGAAAGACCCAATTTTAAAAAGCACTCGGGGAAATGTAGTCTAGGGTCCTAAATCAAGGCACCACACATTGAAATGAATATAACTCTTCTCTCGGAAGTCAACTAGGATAAAATCCGGTTACGCTGCTCTATTACCAAAGTTATTGTGAAGTCAATTGAATAAAATCTGGTAACGCTGCTCTATTCCCAAAGTTGACATTTTCCTCTAGTTGCTAGCTCATGAGAAACTGTTAATAGGGGAGAACTTAGCCAAGAGGAATTTTGGGACCTTCGAGATGTGTATAATGTTGTAAAAACAAGAAGTCCACCCACCATCTACCGTTTGATTGCCATGTCATCTCAAGTATGGAACCTTCTGCTCACCAAAATTGACCTTTCCTCATCTCAAACAATGACTTCGAAGGAGGATATGCTAACAATGACTTCGAAGGAGCATATGCTAAGCAACTGGTATGTCTCACAATTATGAGATTTCTAAAAATAAACATGCCATCAAGGCAATTTGGAACATCCTCCCACCAATGGTATCTATCTTAGAAGATCTGGCTTGTCAAAAATAATCAAATTTTCAACGATATATATAGTAAAGTTAGATCAATTTGTACATGGTTTTTTTTCAAGTATAGGGATGTAAGGATCAAATTTCATTGAGTCTTTGTTTTGGAATTATCAGAAATATTTTAGTAAGTAATTATTACCATCCAAAAAACTAAAGAAAGAGAATGGATACCCATACATAATTGGCAAAGTACAAACATCCTAACTTGAAGAACCCAATATGCTAACAAGTACTATATTTCTTCAGAAAAGAACAAGAATAAAAATAACAAAACATACCAAGCATATTCTAAAATCTACTAAAATTTAATCAAGAAAACAGTTGCTTCCCATTTTCAGGATGAGTTGGAGAAATGAGAAATAATCCAAAATGAAAGGTGGTTGATACCATGGGGTATGATAAATGTTACAGGGCAAGCCATGGAAACCAGTGACAAACCCAGTGCCGAAATGAGGTCCCATTTAGGCTTGCACCTCCAAATGATGACATAAAATGATGAGTGCAGAAACAAAAGAAGCTTACTCTTATTTTCAATGGGGAAGGGAAATCCTGGCCCATCAAGTTCTGGAGGTACAAATTTAACACTAGATGGGAAACTTTTCAAAAAAAATGCCTGGAATATTGGAGTTTGACAAACAAATAGGCAAAGTCTTTGTCTCTTATAAAGGGGAAACTTCTGCTTAAGGAGATTACCACAAGTGATAGATAATCCTTGGAGACTCTCGGAACCTCATAGCTCGATTGATGGAAGTTGCAAGTTCCTCTAACATCCAAATGGAGAGAAATATCAACAAAGCCAGAGAGAAGCTCAGACAATTCCGCAGTAGGCAAGCAAAACATGTCCTACAGAAACTCGACGCTGAGGCAGACAGCATGGCTAACCTGGCCATTCAAATCAATCTCAAACATATTAAAATCTTCTATGTAGACAACTCTGAAACAATGGAACAACTCTCAATTTCCTGAGAATTATACTCCCGAAATAAAATTTAGGACTTATCTCAACAAGCTTACTAGAAAAGCTTGAAAGTGACGAAACAGAAAGCATGGTCCGAGAGATCAAATAAGAAGTCAAAGCCAGCCAAAACGAAGACTGGGTTTTCCATTCGCCAAGCATCTGATGAGATATCCTCCCTCCCAAGGCAAAACTATAATATACTTAACTCCCAGCTACAAGAGGTATCCACGTAGCCACGACAGAAGAAGACTCCCACTGGAGAACCCAACTACCAAGGAAGATGTTCGGCAGGTTCAAAATTTGGTCGACATATCTTCAAGTGATGAAGAGCACAGTAGATAATCGCGTCAAAGCAATTTTTAACAGACAAACACTTATGTTACAACCCAAGTGTCTCAGGGCATTTCTAGAGATGATTTTGAAGTGTCATACTTGATCTTTGAAATTTAGTGTCAAAGTTGTGTCAAAGGTAGTTATGCAAGTTTAAAGTTTCTTTTTGGTATAGCCTTTGAGAAAGAGTGTGAGAATGACAGACCTGTATACGGGATACTCAAATCACCTCATTTCTGATGAGGGTGGTTTTTTTTTACCAAAATGTCAATTTTATTTTTTTTAGTTTTATCAAAAATTCAACAATCTGTATCAGCTCGAAATCAGCTCAAAGCAAAGTTTCCAATATAGTTCCTACTAGATTTAGAGATAAAGTTTACCAAATAAAAAGGACTGTATGAATGCCCCCCACAAGAATAGCATATAAAATATACAAATTGAATGAGACAAATAATGATGACCTTGGATCCTCCAGTAAGATAGAGTTTTCACCATGTCCAAGATCTCATCGAACTCGAACCAGCCTTATTCTAAATTCCAATGGAAAACATGAAGCTTAAATCCAACCCTCGACAACAAAATCAAACGCCTTTTACATCCATCCCCAGGCAACATACCATATGGCCTCGAAATAAAACAAGTGCTAAAAATCGCATTTCAATTTAGCAAGGAAACAAATGCATTATAATAAAATCAATTTTCACAAAACTCATTGCTTCGAGAACAAACCAGATTCGGTAATACAAAGAAACTGTGTTCATTTGTTAAATTAAAAGAAACTGTGCGTTTGTCGGTTGAAACAAGGGCAGAAGTTTTCAAATTAGCCTTTAATAAAACACAAACAAACAAATGCATTATAACATACTCAAATTTCACAAAATTCATTGCTTCGAAAACTAACCAGATATTGTAACATGTAGAAACTGTGCTTGCTTATTAAAATAAAAAAACTGCGTGTTTGTAGGTTGAAATAATGGAAGAAGTTTTCGAAATAGCCTTTAATTAAGACAAACAAACAAAATGTATTATAACATAATCAAATTTCATAAAACTCATTGCTTCAAGAACAAACCGGGCTTTGTAATATTAAAAAACTGTGTTCGTTTGTTGAAACAAAAGAAACTGTGTTTGTTGGTTGAAAAGGGCGAGCTTCTGGAGAAAGAGCCTATGTGCCCAAACAACACCAAACTGATCGATTGACTTGCAAACAACGACCCAATTAACCATGCTTAAACGCAAATTTGTGTATGGAAATGTAACGTTGCACATTGCCTCAGATCAACTGCATTAGTTTTCGTTCAGAGAGAATAGAGACCTAAAGTCCAAGTTATATGAATCTTGGGGATATGACAAAACAAAACAAGTTGCTAAAAAGTAATAGTGTACAGGCAGGCTTCAAAATCTTCCCCTTACATTCATGGCTCCATTGCATCGTCATCGACATCCCAATCATCGTAGATTGCCGAAACCCCGACTTCCTCTTTTGGATTGGCCTCTGAACCAGAATCCGTTGTTGCATCTTTGTCTTCTTGATTATGTGCTGCAGATCCATCATCAGTTAAAAACAGCTGAGGAGCCTCCTCATTCTCGCTAGCAGGGGGATCGAACTCGTGAAGTCTTCTCCTCCACTTCTTAACCTGACCGTCCCAGCTGCGCTTGCTGCACACCTGCTTGATGTCAGGCGTTTGAGGATGCACAGATTTCTTCCTCTGTTTCCTGGGAAGCAAAGCCGAACAAAAACACTTGTGATCCAACAGTAATAATAAAAAGATTAAAACCTAATCTTGACAAGATCTCGTTAAACTTGAACGGGAGAGCTAAAAGGCGATCAAAACCTAATCTTGACAAGATCTCGTTAAACTTGAACGAGGGAGCTAAAAGGCGAGGCAAAGAATGAGCAATACCGAGGAACGAGCTCCAGATATCTTTCGTAGCCGAGAGTATTTTTCCCATAGTCAATCTGCTTCTGCCGCTGGCATAATTTGTGCGAATCGGATTCCACAATATTTTCCTTGGCAGAGGCTGAAATCACATAAATTCAAGCAGATCAGCGTTTAAAATGTAACATTAAATGTTTCGCTCATAATCTGAAGTGAGCAAGACAGAAAATAAAATATACAATTAAAATCATATGGAGCTACTTACTTGGAGGATCTGCAACAATGAACCTCTGGGAAACATCCACTACAACACACCCTTCGTCACTGGAGCCATCCACAGCGCCGTCTTCATGATCAATATCCATCTCCATGTGGGAAACTTGGCAGTTTTGCTGCCTCTGCTGCCGATGTTGTGGATTGAATTTTCTTCGGGAAGTAGCAGAAACTTCCAGATCTTCACAGTGGGCGATGTTGACAGTGCGAGGCTTATCAGAAACCCTAACCCACACAGAGGCAGAGGATGACGATGGTACTTCATTGGCCTTGGCATTGGACCTTTGATGGCGATGATGATCGACTCTACTATTACTCTTATAGTGAGAGGGCCCTGAATCTGAATGGGATGTCGTGGGATTGTTAGTTGGATCAGAGTAGGCGAGATTATGAGAATGGTATGGAACCCCGTGGACTCTCTTGGAAGAGGGAAATGTGAGGACGGTGTCCACCCTCCTCCATCGCGGACGCTTCTGCTGTTTCTTTGGAGAAACAGAAGGAGATGGGCTTCTCCGTTCTCCTGCCGTTGCAGTCCTCATTTCTGAAGTGGATTGGACTGCTGCTGCTAATCGCTCTGAGCGCATGAACCACAAACTAGGATGAGAAGGAAGAGTTTCAGGACGAGATGGGAGAAAATTCTGCTGTTGCTACAACATATAGAAGATGGAGGGCAGGCTTTGATTTTAATATTAAATTGAAGATGGAGGGAAATTTTAAATTTTGGAGGAGCGTAGGTTAAGGCGGGACCCTCCGTCAAAAACTCTTTATTTCAAATGCAAATGAGTCAAACCAGGGTCCCGCCTTTACCAACACGCTTCATTTGCATTTGAAAAGAGTTTCGCCATTTCAAATCTTTAAATTTGTTTTTATAAATTAAATTAAATTCCTTTAAAGGGTTTAATTAATAATTAATTGAATTTAAGAGATTAACTTAATTAATAATTAATTTAATTTTAAAAATTAAATTAATTAATAATAATCATTGTTATTAAGTATTTAAATTATCTAAGTTAGTCCCAATAGATACCCAACGTTTCATGGACCAATTTACTAGCCATTCCCTTAAGAGGTATACATGGACCAGTTTACTAGCCATTCACAAATATCAAAGATACCTAACGCAAATCCACCAGTTTACTAGCCATTCACAAATATCAAAGAAGTATTCATTGAATTCCTCTTACTCTTAGGAGAAATGCTTTCCACTAATGTGAGAAACATCTATTGGGTTTCTCTTCTTCAAAATATTCCAAGGAAAAAAATCAACATAAACTCATTGTAATGTGGATATTTTTATTTTTTTTAATGATTTCTTTTTCATTATTTAATAGGGATGTAGATCACTATTATGGTGGTGAAACATCCTTTAATTTCCTCGTAAAAAAATTGAAAAAGGAAAATAAATTGATATAGATTCATTTTAATAAGCATTTTCATCTTTATGGCATTGTTAACTTGTGTTTTAATTTTTTTAATTTTTTTTGTTATTTTGTTTTAAATCATAACAATAAAATGGTTTATAGTGAGAGCTAATGGAGTGGCTCTCATTATAAATCCCTTATAGTGCCAACAATGCGCAAGTTAGCATTAGCTAGGTAACTTATGACTTAGCAATGGTCAAGACATTCGAAGACGTACCGGTGAGGATCCCACATCTTGTGGATGCCTACCCTTCTAGCCTCATCATAACAAGAAAAATGGACTTCGCAAGAATTGAACCTAGGTGGAAGAGTGCAAAACCTACATCCCAACCATTTCAGCTACTATACTAAATAGGGATGTCATTCATGAATGTGGGGAAGCATCCCTTGCATTTCCCCACAAGTTTTGCCTTAAAAAAGAAAAAGAAAAAAACAACAAAGATTTATTTTAATGAGGATTCATAGTTAATATGGGTGTGTGTGTGTGTGTGTGTGTATTCTAAAGTAAGGAAAAATTGTTCTCTATTGATACAATCTCAAGACCCCAATGTGTAGCAAAATCATCATGTGCCAACAAATCCTAACCCCCTAAAATAACTCATTGGTGGTCCATAAGGGGGTAGACTTCCACTCCTATCAAATGCCTCTAGGTTTTGGGTTGTTAACTTGTTTCCTTAAGTCTGAAGAAGACAAGTTCTTAGCCAATTAGAAGCAATTTTAGGTCACACTCCAATACAAAAAGGTAGTTCCATGCAGTCACTAGTATTAATTGAATACCCATTATCTCATCTAATCATTGTTAAGGCCGACAAAGAAAAGTCATGTGTTATCTAGAAGCACCTAGCCTTTATCGTCATACATGAAGCTTTGATACTAGAACCTGGTTGAAATTTAACCTCATGCACAAGTGGATATGCCAAATATATATAATTGCATTAAAAATGTAGTTTCAACCAATCATCGATCATCATTAAATACCCATTATCCGATATGATTATTGTTGAGGCTACTAAAGAGGAGTCATGTGGTATCCAAAAACACATAGCCTTTAGCCCTGTACATGAAGCTTAGATACTAGAACCCAATCAGAATTTAACCTCATGCCCAATAAAATATGCTAAATACATATAATTGCATTAATTTTTATTTTTTTTTACATTATCATTATTAAATATCTTCTTTTTTAATTTTGTTTTTTATAATACAAATTTTAAATTATTTTTTCATTTTATTTTACAAGCATTGTCATGTTACACATCTCAATCATAATAGACTATAGAGTGCATCTTGATTATCTCAATGCATAAATTAGCTTGTTTTGTATCACCTTAGGCATGTTTAGCCTTTGTTTGAGAAAATTGGTCATTCCAATATTGCGACAAGTTTTCTCATAATTGTTTAAAGTTTAAATTTTTTAAAATTATGTTAAAAATTTTGAATTGTCGACATATAAATTTACAATTATATTCATCCTTTTAGAGTATGATGTTGTGATTTTTGACCTCTTTTTGGTTAAATTCAAGTTCAAATAATCAATTTGTTATTTGCATGAGTGTGAATTAATTTTTTATTTGTATGAGTGTGAATGTTTGATTGCAAAGTTTAAACAACTAGTGTCATTATCTTTAAAGAACCAATATGGTTCTTACGGTGGATATCCATCATAATGGAACAAATAATTGTAATCTATATTGGACAATAAAATATATTTAATAAGAATGTATATAACGAGATAAAATAGATAATATATGATGAATAGATGTACAATGAGAGTGCCAACTATATAGAGAACCTAAAGGCACATATGGTGATCATCCATGAAAGGATGTGTCACTTAGACAATTAATAACTATTTATTATTATTATTATTATTATTATTATTATTATTATTATCATCACTTAATATCATATATATTGTATGTTACATTGCCTTCCTTTTAAAAATGTTTTTCCTCAAAGTATGATTAGAGAAGGACCTATCTCTTGTTCTAACTCGAATTTTCTTCTCATGATATTTTGTTTTTCTAGTTGCGACACTTGACGAAACAAAACGATATAATCTTTGAATTCCTGAAGTAATATGTTGCATCTTTTCGGAAGTGATCCATCCCAAATCTACTTTCATTGGAACTGTTTGATGATCGATTGTTCAGATAGGATTTCTCATTTTAGGCTTCCATACAAGTTGTTGATTTTGTCTTCGTTCTTTTTCAGTGTTGTATTTTAGTTGTTGATAAGAAGAGCATTGTTTATATTCCTCTTGACCTTGTTGTTGGTCATAACGACTCTTGTGATTTGGATGACGATAAGGCACCTGAATCTCTTCTGAATATTGTTTATTGGATCTTTCTTCAACTTTTGATGTTTCTTGTAATACAATTGGATCAGTGTTTGTTTCTTTCTCTAAGGTCTCGATTTTTTGAACTAGAAGTTTCTCTATTTCAATTGATTTAGTCGTTGTTTCTTTGTGATCTAGATCTTCTTGTAAAGACTTCTTATCATGCTTTAGCTTTCTAATTTGGGTAAGTAAGTCTTGATTACGTCTCCTTAAACGTAAAAGTTCTTCCTTATTTCCTAACTTGTCGTCTTCATTTTTTTATTCCAATTTTTTTGTTATTTCGTTCTTTAAACTTTTAATTTGTGAAAACTATTGTTATTTAAGGATTCTTAGGCGAGAGTTTTCTTCATCTTTTTCAGATAATTTATCCTCATTCTTTAACTTCTTGATTTGTCCAACCAAACTTTGATTATGGTTCTTTAAACGACAATTATCTTCATATTTCTCTGATAATTTCTTAATGAGATCGCGATTAGCTTGTTCTAACTTTTGATCCCTTTGCTTCTTATCGTTTGACTCATTGATTTGTACCAATAACTTTTGGTTATGATTTTTTAAGTAAGAAATGTATTTGTCTTTTTCTTGTAATTTTCCCTCAAGATTTTGTTTTTGTCTCTCTTCTTGGTTTTTTAGCATTTGCTCCATCCCAACTTGAAATTGTAAATTTTTGTTGTGTTGTTGATAATGAATCAATTGGTTCTCTAATTCTTTTATTTTCACTTTCCAATGCATGTCGCCTTGATTTTCTACTAAAGTGAAAAGCTTTTTACAATATGGACAAGGGCAAGTTCCATTCATAAGGCTCCTTTCATACACTTCCTCTTTTGCGCAATAGGGACATTTTGCCAAAAATGTTTTCTTTATAGATGTCATAGTTCACTTTTTTTTTTTTTAATAAATGATAAATGTATGAATTTCGAGAACTCACTTTTAAACAATACACCTTTTTCACTTTTTTTTTAATCCTTTAACTTTGGAATGTATTATTTTATTTTATATCTTTTTTTCTCTTTTAACTACCCCTCACTTTCCGACATCCACTTCACTTTTAAAAATATAATAATCCTTAAAAATATATATATTTACATAAATTTATGATGGTATCGTTTACAAATTATTATAAAACCTTTCCTCCTTGTCTCTTTGTGGATATCTCTAACTCCACAATATTTATGAATATCATTTACACAAGTTATTGGTTCACGACACCGGATATCGGTGCTCGCTACGTCCACGGAAACCACCCNCCCCCCCCCCCCCCCCCCCCACCCCCTCCAAAAATTCACGAGAGAACATAAGGAGGTTAAGTATTTTCGAAATATTGGGGGCTCAACAATAAGAACATCTTATAGACCCATTTAAGGGCACAACATGTCACTCACAAGGAATTGAACCCGGGTGGGGAGGGTAACAATCATTCCTCCCAACCACCCAAGCTACATCCAATGGACAAATCAGAATTTACTCTTCCTTATTCTTTGGAACTTTTTCTTTTAAATTACCTTTTATTTTTTTTATTCTTTCTTTTTCTTTCTTTATTTTTCCTTCTCCCTTCTTTTTTTTTAATTTTCTCTTCTTGATATCTGGTAATAACTTCTTCTAACTTTCTTACAGTGGAAGGATTATTTCATCAATGGTAATTTCTGATGAATTTTTTTTAATGGAAAAATGCCCTCACGTGGTCAAACACCTGGATAAATTAGAGAAACTCATAAACTTTTTTTGTATGGGGCTACAAGCTTGTATGGCCAATGGCCAGGATCAACAACGAAGCTTTGATACCAATGTAAAGAACCAATTTGGTTCTTACAGCGGATATCTATTAGAAATGGAATAAATAATTGTAATCCATACTGGACAAGAAAATATATTGAATAAGAATGTATATAATGAGATAAAATAGACAATATATGATGAATAGATGTACAATGAGAGTGTCAAATATATAGAGAACCTAAATGTACATATGGTGACCATCCATGAAAGGATGTGTCCCTTAGACAATTAATAACTATTTATTATTTATTATTATTATCATCACTTTATATATATATATATATATATATATATATATATATATATATATATATATATATATATATATATATATATATATATATATATATATATATATATATATATATATATATATATATATATAACTTGGTTGTTTTAGAACATCTAGAGATAAACAACCTACTTCGGCATCTTTTGGTTGTAGATCTTTTTTGGTGTTGAGGTTTCATTTCTTCCCTTTTTCTTTATAATGTGTTTCCTTGCAATGGTTTAAGTTGAGTTTAATGGACATTGTGGCAACGCCAACTCCCTCACTTCCTCTGGATCAGTTAAAAGGGTTGGCCTTCTTTCTTGGTCTAAATTGTCTTATTCATGTCACATCTTCGTTCCCTCTTGGGGGTTTTTAGACATAATCTATGAAGGAGGGGGTGGCTCCTTTGGCATGATGAATTTATGTCCATATTACATACCTTAGAGGGAGATATAGGGACATTCATTAATGGTGTGGAGTTTGATTTCTATACACCTTGTTTTCTAAGCATCTCTTTGGGGGTTTGTCTAAAAGTATTTCCGACCTCTTTGTTTATTGATTTCCCCCTTTATTTCTTTGGGGATATTGGCCTTTGGGAAAGTTTCCTTCAAATAAATTGTCTATAAATGAACTATATAACCAAAACCCTATTCTCATAGTCCAATTATTCAGCCGATCAAGTATCATCACACTCTTTGATGAATTGGTCAAGTAGATCTTCACTCAGATCAAGCTCACACATATTATGGCACGGGTGTTGATTCCCTTTGTGTTATGCGTTTGATATATTTTATAAAATTTTCTTAGGGAATTTCCAATGTTTTTTAAAATTCATAAAACCTAGTGGATGGGGAGATTCAAGAGTCCCATCCAAACTAGTGTTGCTAAGATTGACATTGTGGCTTCCCTAAAATCCAAGAACTATGGTCTAAAGATGCTTCCACATTTTCCACATTTGAACCTAACTATGATACCATTTGTCATGAACCTACAGTCTACCCAAATTTTTCTTTGCAAACTTGGGGTTTCCCAACTTTGTTTCGACGCTCAGGGTCATGCAGCATTGCCTTGCCTCAATTGTAGGGGCTTGGCCAACATGCACCCAATACTACTAGACTATGTCACTTCACTTAAGGTATGCCCATAACTATACCTTAAGCTATTGCTAGCTAGATCTGCAACTAAATTCAATATAACAAAGTTTACAATAGGCACATGTCCAACCATGGCCTTAAAGCATCCCATATCTTTTACACTTAGTTGATATTCAATAATACTTAACCATTCAATATAATGCAATGAATAGTGACAAAGAGACCACAACATATATGTATGGGTGGCACCCAAGGTAGGAGCCTTAACTTTATTTGTGTGAATAATGTTACAGATATACAACAAGGGAGTAAGCCTTGAGGGTTAGCTCAATTGGTCTAGAGCCAGACGTGAGTTTTCATGCTTGTTGTTGGTCATAGATTCGACTCTCTTGATTCCCTTGGGGCGAGGCCCCATAATCAGGGTTTACGGTTTACCCTGTTTACCATCCACAAAATGTGGGGAAGTACTCAGAAGGTTTCCCATGCTTTATTTCACATAAAGAAAAAATATATATATACAACAAGGGAGTGTGGACTCTTGATTGCAACTCTATTACAAATGTACAACAAATCTTAGGAAAATTGCCTACTACCTACTACCCCAGCAATTTTGCACATTCTAGCCCTTGAAGCATCTATGGATCTACTTCTTGCAACTCCTTTTCTTCGCTTACTATAGTCTCAATATAGCTTTTCCATACCTTCGACAACTTGTCAACTCATATATGTTCCATGTGTATACTACCTTAGACCCAATTAGCATCCAACTTGCTTGCAGTGTCAAAACCTAGACTTTGTACCTCATAACTCCTTGCCACCCTCCTATCAATGACTAAGCTTGAATGTATGACTTTCCACTTTGAGGTGTCCTCTGTATATATGATTCATGCCTTAGTCATTTCCTCCTTCTAAGGTGTTTTGCAATGTAGTCCATGTCCAAAGTGGACCCAACATGCAATCCACCCATTTGTTTTCCATGTCTTTGAGCCTCTTGGGTCTGTAAGTCTGGCTTGTGTGTTCAAGGTGTCCCAACTCTATCATGTGTCCAATGGTCAACTATATTGCTTGAATAATGTTCAAGGCACTCCTTTATTTCCTTGTGTTGTGCATCATGTTAGCCATCCATCCAACTTGTGAAGTGTCCCTAACTACCAAGGCACTACTTCACATGGACCATGTTGTTGCACCCCAAGTTAAGGCATTGTTGTTTGTGTGTCCATGAACCAAGGAATTTCCATTGTCCAATTCATTGTGTAACTTCTATAAGAAACCCCAAATGACAACTCTTTATGTGTTTCCATACTTATCCAAATTACTTGCCAAGCCATCCAAAACTTAGGCATGCCTTGCCATTGTGCAAGACCTACCAAGGCATGCTCGTCCAACCTTGCAACCTATTGTCACAACCAAATAAAGCTTACCCAATGTCTACAATGCAACTTTCCTTCATGCAAGGGTGCCTGGTAAGTTCACGTCATGCCTTCCCATTGTGCAAGGGTGCCCAAACCAACTCCTCCAACCAACCAACCTATTTTTTCATCCATTAATAACCACCAAAGTGATCATGTGGCAGAGGTTCCTAAATGCATTCATGTTGCAATCCAACTATCCAAATTCATCATTGTTTCCTTCTGATATGGTTGTAGCTCATCCTTCACTAAGAAGGACGCACAACTTTCCAATGTTGCACTTCTTAGACTTATTGCTACTTCAATACTATTGACCCATTTTTCCATGCTTTTGTACATAGAGCTCCCCTGTGACTATTGAAACCTGGGAATCCCCAAGTCAACTTCGTGAGAATGCACTTCTACAAGCCCAAAAAAATCACTTCTACAACTCTATTGGACCAAGGCAAGATCACTACCTTTACCTCCAAACTGCCAAGTTTCCTCCTGCAACCTAATGCTCCTACTTCTTCATTGAACTTGGCACCTTTTATTGGTGCACTTAGGCTCCACTGCTAGCTCCTAGGAAAAGGTTGCAATAAGACATGTAGTTAATGAGAAGAAGGTGGAAAATAACCATCATAGCCACTACTCCCAAACACTCCAATAGTTTGTCCATTGTCTTCTAAGTTCGATGAGCCAACCAAAAGACTTCCATACCTATTGAGAGAGGCACATCTACACCAATCCTTCTACCACGATCAACCAACAAACTCACAATCTCCAGGTCATTTTGGGAATCACCCTCAAATATGCCCAAGAAGTTTTCTACCCCATCCTAAGTTCCCATATACGAAGGTGGGTGAGCATATTCCTTGTCAACTTGTTCCGCTTTCCATTCTGAACTGTCCAGTTTGAATGCACGCATTTCCTTGGTTAACTCCTTCATTGTCTCTATCTGTCCACTTAGAACTAAATTTTCTTGCTCCTCCAAGCAAGCATCCATTTCTTTGGCACTATCATCATTACTAAACAAACAAGAGGTTTCCGCCTTTTCCTTGAAGTTGTCAAGTCTCCTCCTGTAAATCAACAAGTTCTTTAAGGAAACACCAATGAACGGGCACCCCTATGCCCATTGTTCTACTTTTGGATAGTATATTACCTATATGGCCTCAATATGAAGAAGAGGATGGTTGGCATGGGATGCTTCCATCACAATTTTTGTCCTCTTGATAAAACCAGATTCCTCCTCTTTCTAACCCTTCAATAAGCTTGGCACCTTTATCGACACCCTAGGATCCACTACTTGCTCCTAGGTAGCAAGCCACCTATGGATTTGATCAATGAAAGGAAGATGGAAGGTGGCTTCCAAGGCCACCTCAAACAACTGCATCAATAATCTTTCTAAAATACACTACAAGATTTAACCTAGCTAAATTATGTTCCAATGCCTTCACCGAACTACTATCCATCAAAGGATACATACAAATCCCTCCTAAAGCTCCATGCATCAATCCTCCATCAAATCCAAAATCCCCATGTCATCTACTACAAGGTTGCACAACACCTTGAATCGGGTTCAAGGCAATCATCCTATTGATAGCTTCTCGTTGCCCCTTTACTATAAGAATGTCAAAGGGTCTTTGGTCTAAAAAGATGATTAAGCTATCTAATTGAGGCATTGGAACTACCTTTTCCTTTCCCACGAACTCTTTTCCTTTTCCTTCTATTATGAACATGCCTAAATGTGTTGTCAAGGCACCCAAAACCTCCATTGTTTCCTTTGGAGTCTAAAATACATGGACTTATTCCAAGGCTACTAGCTTCACCTTAAAAGTTGATTGCACTTAGACTTCCTCCAATTCTTCCAACTTCATTTTCAAAGGACAATCAATGTCAAAATGGATCTGGTAATAATGGAAACATTTAACAACCTTACTTTTGGACTTAGGCAATTTAGGTTGCTTCATTGTTGTGATGTTTTCATCATCTTGGGCATCCTTCCTCCTCAATCAACTTATGCTACAACTCTATCATAGCTTGCAACCTATGTGTGAAGGATTTAGCTCATGCTTTGGATTATTGAGACACTTCTATGTACTCTTGGATTGATCTGAATCAGATCCTCACGAAGATGATGATCTATCAGCATAGGTTCTATGACGATTGACACTGGCATGGATTAAGGCTACGGACAAGGAGGGAAACCAAGTCATTGGAAAGAATGGCCCCATGCCATCATGATCGATGTCCACCCTTGCATTAATATTGTATCATAAGGCAAGCCTATGCAAGGTATAGTTGCAAGGACTTCTTCTTCAATTGTAACAAGAGAAAAGATAAGGGAAGAGAAATGAGGTTGGGTAAGTTGAAGGGTTGGGGATGCTTGACCATCCATCTACCCCCCAACTCAACCATCCTTCTATATATAATTTCCCCACAAAGGAAGAGGGGTTCTTTAGTTGAGAGTGAAGGAAACAATGCCCAAATTTCCATAAGGAGCATGAAGATGAACCAAAGAGCTTGTAACCTGCATATTGTTGAATAACAAAGAGCCTAGCCAAAGCCAATTGAATGTTGGTTTTCCCATTTGGGTTTCCAGGGTAAATAATGTCTCCATCTACATTGATTTATCTTTTTTTGTTGTTATTTTGTTGTGTTAACTTGCATTTGCAATGTAATAAAGCTACCGTGTGTGGTTTTTTAATGGGTGCTTTAAAGATTTTAATGGTTGTTGTGTTAGTTTTCGAGCTGAAATTTCATTTATCTCTGTAATGTTGGATTTGTCCATCATATTTGTAGTATTTTAATAACAAATTCATAACCCAACAACTCTTTATCCTCCATTGTTGGTTGATTTATGAGATTAAAGATTAGTCGACATAGTTATTTGGTTATTGCAATCTTGCAGGGAGCTTCTAAATTGGTTCCTCTTGTGAATTTGACTGTTGGAAGTGGGGGAAAATGCCACTATGAATTTCCATGGATACCACAAGTTGCTTATAGAGTTTTGGAGTGTTTCGTGGTTTCCTGTAGCTCAATGGGGACCAACTCATAGCCCAACAAACCTCTGGAGGTCACCCCACAACCAATTTAGCTGATTGTCCTGCATCTACAAGTCATACAACCATTTATTTGCAAAGTGGAAGGTCATATGGGGTCGTACGACCACATCCTCATCTTCAAGAAGGATCCACGTAGGGCATACGACCATACATGGCCTCGTGGACGTCCCTCTCTCTCTGTTACAAATGTTGAATGGTGGTTGGCTCTAATTTCAAGCTTGATTTTGGCATTTAGTGGAATGGCCATCTCCCATGTCATATGGAACTTAGTTAAATGAGATGTGACTAAACTGCCTTTCCTTGTGTGTAGAGTTAAGTGCCCTTTTCTTACATGCCTATTGATTGATATTTAAATTGTATTGGAGATGAATTAATCACATGAGATCTTTGGTTGGAGTTGGAATACATCTCAATGATAAGAGCAGGGGATTACAACAATTTGCAATTCGTTTGGGATTTTGTGTTGGTAAAACGAACTAGCTATAAGCATATCATTTATGGATCACAAGGTATTACAGCCCAAGTTCAAATATACTCAATGAGACTTGCATGGAAGCACCCACAATGTGTAACAAGTCCAAAATAAAAAATAAAAAATATTGTTGCAAAATTTATCTTCTAAAAAAATATATTGATTTTCCCATCAATGATTTAGGGAATAACATGCAATGTTCAACACCTTCTTAATCTTTGAAAAACTATTAGAACTAGTGAAGAAACATATTTATATTGTGTTTAATTTACAAGAGGTGATGCACATAATAATGGTTTAGGAAAGTGGTTTCTTGATACAACCATTGTGTTTACAAGACATGGGTGTGTTGTTGCTACACCAGGTTCCGAACATCTTCACAGTATGGGTTATTTTTTTTTATTTTTTTTTGGCTTTCTTACTTATTACACTGAACTATTGTAGACATCTTTTACAAAAATAATGGAACCTATCTAAAAAATTTAGCTAGTAAGATTCCTCCATTAGTGAGCCAAAAGTGCCTCATTAGTTTAGTTGACAACATTTAAGAAAAATGATCCTAACAACGACTAGACTTCATTGGCTATATTGTTCTTCCTGTTGGGCTCAAATACATACTTCAATAATGATTTTTTATTGACAACATGTGTGTGAAATGTTTCTTCAACTTAGTAGCATCCAATTCATTATTACTTCAAGGAGTAACCATGACTTTTTCATGACTTTTTCTTGTTCTTCAAGAGTGAAGTTTCATGCAAGATCTCATTATGGCTCGCAATAACTGGGTTTGTAAAGTTCCCTATGCTAATGCAATTCCTTTTTTCCATCTCAATCAATATTAGCAACAACTCTTTAAGGATTGTCATGTTGTTTGGTATATTTACTACTTTCTCTTATCAAATGATCTTTGGGATGAAATTGTGGCGTTACTCGAGTCTAAAGAGATGGGCATTTGAAATCTAAGAGTGGAAATATTTTCAGAATTTTGTAGGATAGAAAGAAATACAGGAAATCTAGAATTCTATTTGTCAAAACTCATTCAGATTTCAAACCAAGAAACAAACCAGTGAAAATCTTATTGAAAGCTTGGCATGAGCCTTTCATATACAAAGCCAAAAAAATCAGCACCTAATCCAATCCATGGCCAAACACATAGACATTCTTCACTGTATACACGTGAAAAGAGCTGGTAGACATTACCAAGTACCAAGGTGGCCAATTCCCCCAAACTTGTCATAACAAACTTGTTGAAATACATTGGACTTATTGTATTTAAAGGTTAATAAGTTACAGATTTTTTCGAAGAGAGCAAATGACGCAAAATTTGTTAAGGGTTTGTAAGGAGATCCAATTTTCTTTGAAATAAACTTAGTCCCATACCGAGCACTTAGAGAGAGCATCCTTAATAGAAAAAGTGGGACTGTGTTATTTGTTGTGTAACTCATAGGAACTGTTTGGCCTGTCATTGTGCATCTGAATATTCTCTTGGAAGGATCTTGGTTGATCTGACTGTGTTTGAGTTCGACTTGGACGCTCGAACCATCTGGCGTGGGCTTCATTTTTCCCACGACTCGACACACAGTGTTTTGCATACGCATGCAATTCGATGGTAAGTCGATTCTGGTTTCAACCCAACTAAAGGAAACCCTCGACCTTGGTTTTCCTCGACTTATTGCGTGCTCGTCGAAGTGGAAAGAATATTTGACCTGCCTCTCTTGTCGTCGACCGGAAAAGGAGTCGACTTGGATTTGGTCGAGACTCTTGACTGATGGCTCGATTGATCTCAACTCGTGCATGCCATAAACTTTGTGTCGACTGCTCGGCCTCTCATCGCCTCTCGCTACTCAACCTATGGCTAGACTAATGCATGGATATTCTTGGCATTCGATTTAAGAAGAATTCTTAGTGTATGTCCCAACGCTTATACCGTCCACTCTTTTCTTTGCCTCGATGGGATCTGTGTAGATCTGACTGACGTGCATGTCGTGGAGGATTCAACTCACCTTCTTCCGACTAGTTCACCTCTATTTGTCGACGAGTTCAACTTGTGCGAACAATGAAGCTTGGGAAGGTAGATGTTTTCTGTGCTTATTGTGTGAAATAATAGATGCTCCACCTCATAAAATATTGTGTGCAACACGTTTTTTGGTATTTGATTCACCAGTAGTCTATGCATGATACAGATTGGTGACTCCCTTGCCTAAACGACCAGCCATAAAACTGACTTGGTGTAAGTCATCAGACTTATTGTCGACCTTCCATTCATTTTACTTTGTCGCAGACTATTGTCTTGGATTTTTCCCTCCATCGACGATGGGCATGCGAAAATGAAGCTCTAATGCTTTAGAAATTATGGGAGATTTGTGAGAAGAAGGCTATCTCCTTGGAAAAATCTCATAGTCAACTTCGTGCATAAGTCACTTCTTTGCAAAATATYATTGCACAGTTGCATACTGAGAATCAACAATTGCGCARTGARCTACAAACAARTCATACCCAGTTGGAAGATGAAGCTGCTCTCTTTCAAACCAACCATTTGCAGCGGTTTGATGAAAAGTCTCGGAGAATTGTTGACCTAAAGAAGACCATGGAAACCATATTTCAAGATCTCGTAGATGATTTTAGTGATGAAAATGATATTGTCGATGATCTTGTAAAGGAGGTGAAAGTCCTCTCTCGTGAAAATGTTGTCTTGAAGACAAAAAATGCAAGACCGAAAAATCAGTTAAAATACGTAGAAGTCAGTTAAAATACGTAGAAGACGTGTTCCAGAATGAGCACTCCAAAAGAGTTGTTGCCATGGGGAACAGCTTTTTTCAGTCTCTTGCAGATGAATTTGAAATAAAGCATGACCTTCTTGAATATTAGGTAGAAGAAGTGAAAGCTCCATACAACAATGAGAACAAATGCCATCCAACTGATGGAAGAAAATACCCAGTTGATAACAATCGATTGTTTGTTGAGTATTAGACATTGAAGGAAGATTATGATGCCATATTGTCACAACTGACTCAGAAGGATGAGACTCCTGAGAGCTTGCAGACTACTGAACAGAATGTTGAGACAACTGTTGAGAAGAAGATTGATGTTGTTGAGCTGTGAGACTCACTTGTTTAGTCTTCCACCATTGTTGCTAGTTTAGTTGTTTGCCAAGAATGATGATGTTGTTGAGCTTCCAGGCTCACCCATTTCTTCTCCACCCCCTACGTCTGTTTATAAGAAAGATGCTGTCAATTTAGGCTTTGAAACTGATAATTGTGTTGTTTCTCCTAGCTTTGAAAAACACAATACAGGTATAGGATCCCGACTGCTCAGCAAAATGGGATATACCGGAGGAGGGATTGGAAAGAATGGAAAGGGTATTACTGCTCCTATTATGCCTGAGATGTTTCCACCCATAATAGGTATTGGATATGATGTTGTTGTTGCCTCCTTGTCTACACTTTCCCTTGTTGCAAATAGGAAATTTTTTTTCGTTGCAGGTGGAGTTTAGACTGATTTTCCAGCAGAGCACTCTACTATTGAAATAGTTGTTGAGATGGTTGTTCATGACATGCCAGACTCTTGACCTATTATTGTTGATGACAATGTTGTTGATATACTGTGTTGTTCTACTCCCGACAGTACACCTGACCCTGAGCCCATATCTCTTGATCAACCTATACATCCCTTTGTGACTTATTGTCATCCTTTCCATCGTAGCAATGGAAATCATGCTTTCAGATCTTTATAGAAGAGACGTGAAAGACATAATCATGGACCCATACCAACTACCAGGATAGGTTGTGGTTCGATTGATGAGTGGTCATGGGTGCATCTGACCAGATGTTTGAGGAGTTCATACCGTTGTGTTTAATTGATTATACGAATGTACAATGCTCCTCTTCATTGTTGATGTTTTGCAATGGTCGACCACAGGGTTCGACGGGACTTGATAGTCGACTGGAGTTCGACTAGGATTTGACCCAACTTAATAGTCAACTAGAGGTGTTTTCGACTATGTATTTGTCGACTGAGTTTCTACTATATATTATCCATCAACTAGTGTGTTTCAACGGAGATTTGTTGTTGACGCTTCGACCCCTCGGTTGTGTTTAATGGGGGGAGTAATTGAAGTTGTTGATATGTAAACACAATTGATGAGTTGTGTGTTGAATCAACCGCTTCTTGTTGTCTCGACCTGGATTGTTGAGCAGACCGAACCATGTTTGACTATGTTATTGGGAGTTGTATTTATGCTTATTGTACCTGTTATAGAGACTTTTTGGATACAGAGACTAGATAGATTGGTAGAGACTGTTGGATTGACATATATTGATTATATTGGCACGTTCTTTTCTAGTCATCTCATCGACTGGATGGTGTTGTCTTGTTATCTACTCGATGGGCCAACTGAGATCATATTTCGACCGCTGATTTTGCAACCTGTTTGCAATGGATGGTTGCTCTTTGGCCTTGATTCATGTTCATGGTGATTAGACTTCCTCTAGAGTGTTGTTGTATCATCTTATGATCAACTTTTGTAGTCAGAACAAATTCAAGGGGGAATGTTGTGGAATTTGTTTGGGTTGATAGCTGACTAAACCCTCGGTTGACCATGTCCATTTATAGATTCTCAATCCACGTTTTATGGACAGGTGCAACCACCTTCACCCGAGTTTTTTCAGTTTGGTACATGACCAAACCCTTTTATAGACAATCCTTATGATCAGTCTATCATCGATTATTGATCATCTCATATTGTCAGATCATCTCGGGAGATATGTTATCACTCTCATTGAGTGACTTGTGCTTTAGTGTTATGGTGTCTTTCGACACCATTGATTCTCTTGGATCCGTTGTCCCCTACATTCAATCCCTATCCCAACATTCCATGAATACCATTTACAATCAAATTTTATCACATCATTAATTTTTCATGCAACAATTTCACTATAGACAATTATTTGTGTTCGGTCCAAGTACACACAAGACCAAGATATCTACGAATTCACATACAAAGTAATTGACACACTATCATAATAAACTTACATGAATTTTGTAAATTAGGGACAATGTTTGACATAATTTTACTCACGACAATCCTTCATATTTTTTGAAAACAAATACATGTATAGAACATAACAGATATATTTATAATTGCTAAATGAGTTTGAAATCCAAATGCATAAGTAGAAATAGACGTATATGTTCTAAATTGTAGACCAACGACCAACTGAGCGAGTGATTTCCACCCACCCGTAGGCAAATACACATCGGATGCCACCCTCTAGTCGGGCTATGATACCATTAGGGTGAAGCAGGGATAATTAGCTCTGAAATTTAGTCTTTGATTAACGTTTTCTTCTATAGATTTCTTGACGATAGAGCGGCACTAGGGCACCCACATACCTACCCCACACAACACAAGGAGCACCTCCCTCTCTGTTGTCGAGTACCTCGAAATATACTCCTTCTTGTGCTATTCAATGTGTGCATAGAATGTCCAAGCTATTATCTCAAGTTTCAACAATTTTTTCCATGGTTTCTTGTATTTTTCTCAAGGCTACCAGCTTCCATTCATGGTTGCCTGGTCTATGATGGGCTTGGCTCTTTTTTTCCGATGGCTAACCTTTCCAAACACTCTCCCACTAATTTTTCTAACAACTCTCCTCTCCTCGTTTGAATTTTCCTCATGCCTAATGGTAAAAGAATTCAAACTCAACTTCTCTTCCTAGTTCCGAGAATGTAGGGGAGACAGTTTTCCAAATTTTAGGAGTTGTGGCTTCGATTGAGGAGTTTGTTTCCTCCACTACTCTTAACTCCTTTTTGCGTTGAAATTCAAATTTGAAATTGGGTGAGGGTTCAAGGTAGAAGAAGGTAGATGATTTAGGCATAAACCCCCTTATACCCCCTCACCTTTCCCCTCTTATGGTATCATATCCCCTACAGGCGCTCAAGCTCAGTTGATCTTTGTATTCCTCTTTATTAATTTCAAAACAAAAAGATGTATAATATTCACAACACCATGGTATGGTGTCAATGCAACATAGTTATAAAGCATCCATGCAAAATATTTAAGCATTTAATTACAAATTATTCCAAGAGTAAAATTTGGGATATCACATCCCCTCCCCCTTGGAATAACACCTTCCTCGGTGTTCTTTATTGCAACAATGTCTTTTGTGAAAATAGAGGTGGATATGCCTCTCTCATGGTATCCTCCATCACTTAAGTGGCCTCATTTAGCCCAAAGTGCTTCAATTGCACTTTTACCTGAGTGATGGCTCGGTTCCAAAGCATTGTGACTTTCTTGTCTAGTATGCATAGGGGCTTTAGTTGGAACTCTCCCTCTGATTCCACCTGTATAACATTCCAATCTATAACATGGTAAGAATCATGTACATATTTTTGAAGCAAAGATACATGAAAAACATGATATATTTTAATATTAGCAGGAAAAACAAGTTTATAAGCCATTGGTCCCATCCTTTCCAAAATTTCAATGATCCACAATATCTGGGTGCAAGTTTGGCATAGGCTCCAAGCTTCAGTGAATTATTATGTGTTTCACTTTAAAAAACACATGCTCGCCGACTTTGAATTATTTATGCATCCGGTTTCTATTTGCGTAGCACTTATGTCTATCTTGGGTTGTCTTAGGGTTTTGTTTGATCTTGATAACTTCTTATTCGATGTCTTTTGACATTTTGGGTCCAAATGTAATTCTATTCACTGGATCGTTTCAACTTACCGGTGTATTACACTTTCTACCATATAGTGCCTAAAAAGACTCGTCCTTAAAGATGCTTGGTAACCATTATTATAGGAAAATTTGACCAAATGCATGTACTCCTCTCATTTACTTGGTTTATTCATGACGTACATGTGAAGCATGTATTCCATTATTTGGTTTGTCCTTTCTGTCTCCCATTTGAATGTGAATGATAGGTAGTGCTGAAATTTCACTTTGTACCCAAGCCTTCGAATAGTCCTTTCCAAAATCTTGATGTAAACTTTGAATCTCTGTCAAGTATGATTTTGGTAGGTATTACATGCAATTTGAATATTTCTTTCAATAAAATCTCTACAACATTGACTGCTTTAAATGTGGACTTTATAACGATGAAGTGAGCAACCTTGCTCAATTTGTCCACTACAACCACGATGGCATCATGTTGTTTCATTGTCTTCGACAATCTTGTGATAAAAGTCCATGTTGATCACCTCCCATTTCCATTAAGGAATGGGTAAAGGTTGCAACAAGCCTACTGGATGTTTATGTTATGTTGTAACCCGTTGACATTCTAAGCATCGTACAATATACTCAACAATTTCATTTTTCATTCCAGGCCAAAAGTATTGTTTTCTTACAACAATAATCATTTTCTGATAACCTGGATGTCTTGAGTATGGTTTCTTGTGCATTTCATCCAAGATAAGTCTCTTTAACTCCCTTGTATTAGGAATGTACAATCTATCCTTATAGATCATCATTCCTTCTTCAGCAATTTGATAGTCATCACATTTTTGGTTTGGTGGCTCTTGTTATAATCCTTCTTTTACTTGTAGAAAAAACTCATCCTTACCCAAGGCCTCTTTTATATTGGACTTCAGATTAGATTCGCAAGTGATGATAGCTTCTAAATATATAGCATGCATACTTCTGCTAAGTGCATCTGCTACCTTGTTCTCTTTTACCTTTATGTGTCTTATTTCAAAATCATACTCACCAATGAATGCTAACCATCTAGCTTGTCTAACATTCAAGTGAGGTTGATTGAAAAGATGTTTTAATCCACTATGTTCTGTCAGCAAAACAAATTTTCTACCCATCAAGTAATGCAGCCTCATCTTCAGTGCATGTATTATGGCTGCAAGTTCCAGGTCACGGGTAACATAATTCCTTTCATGCTCCTTCAATTTTCAGGATTCATAACTTACCACGTGATTATCTTGCATAAGAACTCCACCCAATGCTTCTTTACGTGCATATCTACACATGGTGAAGTCTTGATTTGGATCAACAATATTTAGTACCGGTGCATTGGTTAGAAGGTGCTTTAACTATAGAAATCTTTCTTCACATTTAGTAGACCACACAAACTTTACTCCCTTGTTTAGCAAACAGGTTATGCGATGGCCAATTTTTGAAAACCCCTCTATGAACCTTCTATAATATCATTCCATTCCCATAAATGACCTTACATCTATCACATTCTTCATAATGGCCTTGATCTTTTATGGGTCAACCAATATTCCCTGATATGATATGATGTGTCCCAAATATTGTATCTGCCTCTGATAGAAATCACATTTACTGAATTTGGCATACAACTGATGTTCTCTCGGTTTCTGCAAAACCAATATGAGATGCTCCCCATGCTCTCCTTTTGATTTAGAGTAGATAAAGATGTCATCGATAATTACCAATACAAACTTATTGAGATATTTGTTGAAAATGTTGTTCATGAAACACATGAATGTAGCTGGTGCAATGGTAAGTCCAAATGGTACCATCATGAACTCATCATGATTGTACCTTGTTCTAAAATTTGTCATATGAATATCCTCATCTTTAATCCTGCCTTGATGATTTCCTGATCTCAAGTCAATATTTGAAAATACTTTTGCTTCTTGTACTTGATCGAACAAATCATCAATTTAGGGCAAAGGGTACTTGTTTTTCACTATCACTTTGTTAAACTGTCTATAGCCAATACATAGTCGAAGAGTACCATCTTGTTTCTTCACAAATGGTATAGGTTCTCCCCAAGGAGACACACTTAGTATGATATAACCATTATCTAAGAAATTTTGTATTTGCATCTTCAGTTCCATAAGTTAAGGTGTACTCATTTTGTACAGAGCTCTAGATATAGGTGCAAAACCAGACATGAGATCAATTGAGAAATCAATATCTCTTTTAGGAGGTAGAACCGATATCTTTTCTTGAAACACACCATTAAATTCTTGGAGTGTTGGATAGTCTTCAATATTTGATTCTTTGTTTTCTGTTGACACCAATACATGAACTGCCTATAACTAGCAACCTTTTCTAGCACTCCTTTTTTACTGTAAGGCTGAAATCTGTCTGACATAAATAGTTCTTGGAGTGCCTTTCACTAAACTTGGATTCCCTTCATCATCTATGCATTCAAAGGTATTATTGTAGCAATCCAACTTTACTTTATGTGTTTTCATCCAATTCATGCCAATTAAGGCATAATACAAACTCAAAGGTAAAATATTCAAATTCACCCTTGTGAGCAGTCCATTCATTTCCACTAGACAATCTTCTATCAATTCAGTGACCTTTCTCTTTACTCTTGTAGCCAACTGAACGAACCAATATTTCTTGTGTTTGCTTTTCTAAAGAATACATGTCTCAACAATATTAGGTGTAATGTAGCTATGACTAGATCCATGATCAATTATAATAGAATTAGCTTTCTTAGCAATCTTACCATCAAATTCCACCACTGATTATTGGCGGTCTACTTGTCGATCCTCTAATGCAACATATATTTTTGGAATAGTCTTTGCTACATTATTCATCGTTGCATCTTCTTGAATAGTGTAGGTAGTATTCTTAGTCACCTCCTTGTGAGGACAATTCCTAAGTATATGTTCTTCTCCGCATGCCCAACACTTGAGAGGCCCTTTCCAAGCCTCCCTTGGCTTTTCTGCTACTGATTTTGCTGGTTTGTTTATACTCTGAGATGGAAAATTCCGTTGAAAGTTGCTTCGTGTTGGATAGTTGGGCTTAAAACGTTTTGATTTATCTTTAAACTACAGAGGCTTGAATCCTTTCTTCCTCTGCTCAAACTTTTCTTTTTTCTTTTTCTTCTATATCTTGTTGAATTATGAAATTCCTTGATTTTGTCATTATAATACCTCTGTGATAGGTACTTTTGATGGAATTACTTTTAAAAAGTTTCCAAGTGGTTTTATTTTCACTAAGTTTCTTTACATTCTTTAGATCCTCCCACCAGATGGATGCTATGTCAAGAAGCCAAAAGCCAGATCATCCATCTCATGGGAGGATCTAAAGAATGTAAATAAACTCATACTTTCTCATATCAAGAAGCCATGCCTCAACTTCCTCATTGGACTTCATCTCACCATTAAAAGTAAGTGGTTTCATATTTCTAAACTCCCCCTGTAAGTAGTCTTTGAATATTTTCTTCTTCTTCTCGTGCCTAGAAGAAGGGTTGGACCCATTACTAGTGGATTCATTAGAATTAGATGTATTCCGACTTGAATAATTTATTGTTGTATCAATATCATCACTGGAGGTCTAATTTTTTTTGTTAAGATACCTCTTCCACGAAGGAATTTTCCTTTTATTACTTGATATCTAACCCTGGTGCATGTTTTTCTGAATCTCAGGCAAGCTTTATAAAAGAACGACTTTCAGTTCCCTCTATTCTTCTTTGGATTTGATAAGTTTCACATTATCTACTTTCAAACTTCTCACAGTCTCTACCATGTCTAGAGGAGTCTTTCTCCTCTCATGAGTTTCAATGTCTAGGATGTGTGGTGCCTCTTCCACGATGCATGTACCCTATTTTTTTTTCTCTTTATGAAAACCCATGTTGGATAACAAAACAACACTGTTAGCTTTTCAAACATCTAAAACAATTTCAAATTTCAAGCCTGTATAGCCTCGAGTGTTGTGAGCTCACTTTGATACCATATGTAACCCATCCAAAATAAATAAATATAAAATATTGCCACAAAATTTATCTTCTAAAATATATGTATTGATTTTCCCAACAATGATTTAACGAATAACATGAAATGTTCAACACCATATTAATCTCCGAAAAAATATTAGAACCAGTGAAGAAACATATTTATATTGTGTTTAGTTTATAAGATGTATCCTGGACATGATAATGGTTTATGAAAGTGGTTTCTTGATGCAACTGTTGTGTTTACAATACATGGGTGTGTTGCTGCTACACCATGTTCTGAACATCTTCATAGTCTAGGTTAGTTGTTCAGATTTCTTGTTACACTGAACTACTATAGACAACTTTTAAAAAAATAACATAATCTATCTAGAATATTCTAGCTAGTAAGATTCCTCCATTAGTGAGCCAAAAGTGTATTACTGCTTCAGTTCACAACATTTAAGAAAAATGATCCCAACAATGACTAGAATTCATTGGCTAGATTGTTCTTCCTATTGGGCTCAAAGACATACTTCAATAATGATTCTTTTATTGAGAACAAGTGTGGGAATTATTTCTTCAACTTCGTATCATCCAATTCATTATTACTTCAAGGAGAAACCATGACTTTTTCTTGTTTTTCAAGAGTGAAGTTTCATGCAAGATCTCATGATGGCTCGCAATACCTATGTAACGTCCTCGACCATCCATGTCAGGCCACTCTACGCCAGAGAACTCTTATGTTCTCTCTGCAGAACATACTGTAACATACCTAGTATCCAACTGAGCTATGCCACATAAATTTTTCGAACTGCATGCAATTAAAATATATATACACACAGGACTCTTGCGGAAGCATTATATATAAAACGTAAACATACAAATACATCTGTAAATACATAGATTCATACTGAAATAACAATAAACATATACATGCAACATATACAGAAAATACCCATAAAAATAAACACGTAAATAACAATGCAGCATGTAAATTTATCACACAATTGACACTTATCTTGGTAAGGATGTCACCAACTTCATGCAGAACTTCCATGAACCTCCCAGCCTTAGACCACATTGTTCATCACTCTCAACAGTGATTCACCCTCGATATGGGACTAAACTCCACCTGGGTAAAGGAATTCCTAACCAGGCTAAAGGATCATAGACAATAGGAAAGACTCTGTCTTAGGTGCCAACTCAATCTAACAACCTACAATCCCTCATTCCCGACATGCCTGTCCCACCTAGGAAGTGTGCCCCTTCTCTGCTCAACAGTTCTTCAACTGCCCCACTTCCTTTCTGGGCTTCAACAATACGTCGGACAGGAAGTCTCAGAGCATTGCAGCTGCAGTTTAGCACCTTCAGGAAATCAATTCCCAACAATTCTCTCACCCAGAGAATTTCTCACGGGCCTGACAACCCGCCTCTTCAATATCCCACGGGCCTAACAACCCGCTTCTTCAGTCCAACTCCTAAGCTAACCAAATACACCAACACAAAATGGCTATGGATACATGTTCAGGTATAGTTATGAAGATACAGAGGATAGCTCAATGGGTGTGTGCATGCTCATGGATGATTGATTGGATGACTGAATGATGGAAGGAATGATGGAAAGAATGATGGAAAAGATGGGAAAATGAACTAAGTCCCAACAATATGTATGCATGTCCCCAACTTGACACTTGTCATGTTGGGAGCTACCTTGGCCTACTTGTCTCCAACTTTAGAACTTAGGATAAAATAATTATCCATACTTTATGATTTAAGAAATATTAATATAATATTCCTTTTTGGCTTAAGCTCCCTAGCTTAGCCCTTTTCTTTAATTTGTTGGCTCCTCCCTTTCCCTAACCAGTGGAGTTTAGTCCCCCATCTCTTTTATCGTGGTCGGTTTGCACGCAACAATGTATTTTATATTAATTACGAGACATATACAAAAATAGGCGCACTGGCCTTTAACATCTAGGCTCTCTGGCCTAATCAAAACATAAGCATCCTAGCTTATAATAACTGGTTCACTAGCCTATAAAACACAACATTTACACAAAAGGCTCCCTAGCCTCAAAATCGCGTGCACTTAAGTTGTTGTGCGCGGTATCCAAGAATGTACACACTTCATCATTTTACTGCGCAGTACATGTGCACAATATGCCATGAAAGGAACATACACAATGATATCAAACAACTCACCAACTTAAGTACATTTTCATTTACCTTACAACTGGGTTCGACCTAGGGATATTACAATCCCCTCCCCTTATTTATGCATTGTCCTCAGTGCATCATGTACACATATACAACAAAATTTCAAAAGTCCTCAAAAAGATGCGGGTATTTTGCCTGCATTGCATCCTCATGCTCTCAAGTAGCATCTTCAGGACCGTACCAAGTCCATTGGACCTTTATAAGCCCTATGGCTCGATTCCGAAATTGTTTAATTTTTTGGTCCAGAATGCGTACTAGATGCACTTGAAAAACGCCTTCTTGCTCCACCTGAATCACATTCCAATCAATAACAAGATTAGCATCAGGTATATATTTCGTGAGTAATGATACATGGAATACATTATGAACATACATAGATGCAGGCATTGTAATCATATAAGCTACTAGACCAATCCTCTCTAAGATTTCAAATGGCCCACAATAGCGAGCTGCCAACTTTGAACAATTTCCCAACTTCAGGGAACTTTTGTTGGCCCTCACTTTCAAGAATACATGATCACCCACTTTAAATTCCCTGTGAGTTCTGCCCTTATCAGCATAGTTTTTCTGCCTGTCTTGGGTAGCCTTTAAATTTTGTTTTATTTTAATCATTTGCTCCTCCATTTACCTGAGCAAATCTAGCCCAACCACTGCTCTATCTGCTAGGTTATCCCAGCTTACTGGTGTGTTGCACTTTCTGCCATAAAGTGCCTCAAATGGACTCATCTTTAGAGATGCTTGGTACCCATTGTTATAAGAAAACTCTATCAAGTGTAGGTAGTCTTCCCATTTTGATGGTTTATCCATCACATACATCCTTAACATATCCTCGATCACTTGATTCACTCTCTCCGTTTGACCATCTGATTCTGGATGATAAGTTGTACTAAAATTCAAGTTTGTTCCAAATCCATTAAATAATCCTTTCCAAAATTTTGAGGTAAATTTTGGATCTCTGTCATACACAATTGTCTTGGGTATGCCATGTAATCTAGAAATTTCTTTCATATAAACATCATCAATGTTCACTCCCTTGTGAGTGAGGTTAACTGGAATAAAATGGGCAACTTTAGTAAGTTTATCCACCACTACCATGGTAGAATCATGTTTCTTGTTTGTTATGGGCAGTTTAGTGATGAAATCCATGGTTACAACATCCCATTTCCACTCAGGAATGGGTAATGGTTGTAGCAAACCAGCTGGGTGTCTATGCTCAGCCTTTACCTTTTGACATTCCAAACATCTGGCAATAAAATCAACAACCTTTTTCTTCATGCCTGGCCAATAATATTGGCTCTTGATAGCTGCAATAGTTTTCTGATATCCTGGGTGCCCAGCATAATGTACATTATGCATTTCCCTCAATATCAAAATTTTCAATTCCTGAGAATTTGGTACATAAATTCTTCCCCCGTACATGAGAATTTCATCATTATCTAGCTTGTAATCTTCAAATTTCTGTTGCAAATTACCTTGCTGTAATTTTGCCACTGATTCCTTGTATTGCAAATCTGATTTGGCAACCTCTATAATTCAGTCTTTCAAATCCGATTGGTACATGCTAATGGCTGTAGCATGCAATTCATGAACTCTTCTATTGAGTGCATCAACCACTTTGTTCTTTTTCCGCTTGATATGCTTTATATCAAAGTCATATTCACTTATAAATTCTAACCATCTAGTTTTCCTAGCATTTAGAGTTGGTTGATCAAATAAATATTTCAGACCATTATGGTTTGTTCTTAGCTCAAACCTTTTCCCCATGAGGTAGTGTTTCCATTTCCTCAAGACATGCACTATGGCTGCCAACTCCAAATCATGAGTGGCATAGTGTCTTTCATGCTCCTTCAACTTCCTTGATTCATAACATATAACAAACCCATTTTGATAGAGGACTCCACCAAGTCCTTCTTTACATGCATCTGTGCATACAATGAAGTCTTCATTTGGACCTGCAATTCTTAGTATTGGAGCACTTGTTAACAATTGTTTCAAGTGTTGGAAACTATTTTCACAATCCAATATCCACTGAAACTTCACACCCTTTCTTTGCAAGGAAGTGATTGTTTGTGCAATCTTTGAGAATCCTTCAATAAATCTCCTATAGTAGCTTGCAAGGCCCATGAATGATCTTACCTCTATCACATTCTTTGGTGCTAACCATTCTCTAATGGATTCTATCTTCTCAAGATCCACTGTTATCCCATCCTTTGAAATGATATGCCCCAAATAATTAATTTTCTTTTGATAAAATGAGCACTTGTTCAATTTGGCATGCAACTGATGCTCCCTTAATACTTGCAACACCATCCTCAAATGATGTTCATGCTCTTCCTTTGACTTAGAATATATAAGAATGTCATACAAAAAGACAATGACAAACTTGTCTAAATATTTTTGGAAAACACCATTCATTAAGCACATGAAAACAATTGGTGCATTTGACAACCCAAATGGCACCACTGTGAACTCATAATGACCATACCTTGTCCTGAAGGCAGTCTTGCTGATATCTTCCTCTTTAATCCTTACCTGATGGTATCCTGACCTAAGATCTATCTTTGAAAAGATCTTTGCATCCTTCAATTGATCAAAAAGATCATCAATCCTTGGCAGATGATACTTGTTCTTAACAGTCATTTTATTCAACTGTCTGAAATCAATGCACAATCTTATGTTCCATCCTTTTTCTTTACAAACAAGATTGGGGCACCCCAAGGTGACACACTTGGGCATATATACCCCTTCTTGAGAAGCTCTTCAAGTTGCATTTGCAACTCCTTCAGCTCTGGTTTACTCATTCTGTAAGGGGTCTTTGACACTGGAGCTACTCCAGGCATTAAATATATAGAGAAATAAATATCTCTCTTTTGGGGTAGTCATGGTACCTCCCTGAACACATTTTCAAACTCTTTTAGGACTACATAATTTTCCAAATTTGGCACCTTATCTTTAGGTGTCTCTTCCAAATGTGCTGCAAATATTTGACACCCTTTTCTGTAACATTTCTTCAGCTGCAATGTTGAAATTTCTCTTATGGTTACTGCCCTGGGAATCCCTTGCACTTTCCTTAGGCTCCCTTCCTCATCCAAGTAAGTAAATGCCTTGTTATGCCAGTCTAGGATAGCATGATGCTAGTCCAACCAATCCATTCCAATTAGACAGTCATAGGAACCTAAAGGAAAGATGTTCAAATCTTCCCTGGTGTTCAGTCCATTCATGTCCATAAGACATGACTTAACCATCTCATTAACTTTTCTTTTGGCTCCGGTAGCCAGCTGCACCAACCAAGATTTTTCATGCTTGCTTCTTGGCAAATGCAAACTTTCCACCATCTTAGGATCTATATAACTAT
>JASDQU010102564.1:198439-212065 GCA_032191745.1 Picea mariana
TGTAACTCATAGGAACTGTTTGGCCTGTCATTGTGCATCTGAATATTCTCTTGGAAGGATCTTGGTTGATCTGACTGTGTTTGAGTTCGACTTGGACGCTCGAACCATCTGGCGTGGGCTTCTTTTTTCCCACGACTCGACACACAGTGTTTTGCATACGCATGCAATTCGATGGTAGTCGATTCTGGTTTCAACCCAACTAAAGGAAACCCTCGACCTTGGTTTTCCTCGACTTATTGCGTGCTCGTCGAAGTGGAAATAATATTTGACCTGCCTCTCTTGTCGTCGACCGGAAAAGGAGTCGACTTGGATTTGGTCGAGACGCTTGACTGATGGCTCGATTGATCTCAACTCGTGGATGTCATAAACTTTGTGTCGACTGCTCGGCCTCTCATCGCCTCTCGCTACTCAACCTATGGGTAGACTAATGCATGGATTTTCTGGGCATTCGATTTAAGAAGAATTCTTAGTGTATGTCCTAACGCTTATACCGTCCACTCTTTTCTTTGCCCCGATGGGATCTGTCTAGATCTGACTGACGTGCATGCCGTGGAGGATTCGACTCACCTTCTTCTGATTAGTTCACCTCTATTTGCCGACGAGTTCAACTTGTGCGACCAATGAAGCTTGGGAAGGTAGATGTTTTTTGTGCTTATTGTGTGAAGTAATAGATGATACACCTCATAAAATATTGTGTGCAACACGTTTTTTGGTATTTGATTCACCAATAGTCTATGCATGATACAGATTGGTGACTCCCTTGCCTGAACGACCAGCCATAAAACTGACTTGGTGCAAGTCATCAGACTTATTGTCGACCTTCCATTCATTTTACTTTGTCGCAGACTATTGTCTTGGATTTTTCCCTCCATCGACGATGGGCATGCGAAAATGAAGCTCTAATGCTTTAGAAATTATGGGAGATTTGTGAGAAGAAGGCTATCTCCTTGGAAAAATCTCATAGTCAACTTCGTGCATAAGTCACTTCTTTGCAAAATATTATTGCACAGTTGCATACTGAGAATCAACAATTGCGCAATGAACTACAAACAAATCATACCCAGTTGGAAGATGAAGCTGCTCTCTTTCAAACCAACCATTTGCAGCGGTTTGATGAAAAGTCTCGGAGAATTGTTGACCTAAAGAAGACCATGGAAACCATATTTCAAGATCTCGTGGATGATTTTAGTGATGAAAATGATCTTGTGAAGGAGGTGAAAGTCCTCTCTGGTGAAAATGTTGTCTTGAAGACAAAAAAAAATGCAGGACCGAAAAATTAGTTAAAATACGTAGAAGACCTGTTCCGACTGAACACTCCAAAAGAGTTGTTGCCATGGGAAACATTGTTGCTAGATTTTTTCAGTCTCTTGCAGATGAATTTGAAGAAAAGTATGACCTTCTTGAATATTACGTAGAAGAAGTGAAAGCTCTTCTACAACAATGAGAACAAATGCCATCCAACTGATGTTGACTTGTGAGGTTTCCCACTTACACGCCTTTATTGATGAGCTTCGTGAAGAGGCTGCTCCACTCTAAGAAGATAACAATCGATTGTTTGTTGAGTATTAGACATTGAAGGAAGATTATGATACCATATTGTCACAACTGACTCAGAAGGATGAGACTCCTGAGAGCTTGCAGACTACTGAACAAAATGTCGAGACAACTGTTGAGAAGATGATTGATGTTGTTGAGCTGCGAGACTCACTTGTTTAGTCTTACACCATTGTTGCTAGTCTAGTTGCTTGTGAGAAGAATGATGATGTTGTTGAGCTTCCAAGCTCACCCATTTCTTCTCCACCCCCTACCTCTGTTTATAAGAAAGATGTTGTCAATTTAGGCTTTGAAACTGATAATTGTGTTGTTTCTCCTAGCTTTGAAAAACACAATACAGCTATAGGATCTCGACTGCTCAACAAAATGGGATGTACCAGAGGAGGGATTGGAAAGAATGGAAAGGGTATTACTGCTCCTATTATGCCTGAGATGTTTCCACCCATAATAGGTATTGGATATGATGTTGTTGTTGCCTCCTTGTCTACACTTTCCCTTGTTGCAAATAGGAAAGTTTTTTTCATTGCAGGTGGAGTTTAGACCGATTTTCCAGCAGAGCACTCTACTGTTGAACCGGTTGTTGAGATGGTTGTTCATGACATGCTAGACTCTTGACCTATTATTGTTGATGACATTGTTGTTGATATACTGGGTTGTTCTACTCCTGACAGTACACCTGACCCTGAGCCCATATCTCTTGATCAACCTGTACATCCCTTTGTGACTTATTGTCATCCTTTCCATCGTAGCAATGGAAATCATGCTTTCAGATATTTGTAGAAGAGACATGAAAGACATAATCATGGACCCGTACCGACTTCCAGGATAGGTTGTGGTTCGATTGATGAGTGGTCATGGGTGCATCTGACCATATGTTTGAGAAGTTCATACCGTTGTGTTTAATTGATTATACGAATGTACAATGCTCCTCTTCATTGTTGATGTTTTGCAATGGTCGACCACAGGGTTCGACCTGACTTGATAGTCGACTGGAGTTTGACTGGAATTTGACCCAACTTAACAGTCAACTAGAGGTGTTTTCGACTATGTATTTTTCGACTGAGTTTCTACTATCTATTGTCCATCGACTAGTGTGTTTCGACGGAGATTTGTCGTTGACGCTTCGACCCCTCAATTGTGTTTAATGGGGGGAGTAATTGAAGTTGATATGTAAACACAATTGATGAGTTGTGTGTTGAATCGACTGCTTCTTGTTGTCTCGACCTAGATTGCTAAGCAGATCGAACCATGCTCGACTATGTTATTGGGAGTTGTATTTATGCTTATTGTACCTGTTGTAGAGACTTTTTGGATACAGAGACTAGATAGATTGGTAGATACTGTTGGATTGACATATACTGATTATATTGGCACATTCTTTTCTAGTCGTCTCATCGACTGGATGGTGTTGTCTTGTTATCTACTCGACCGACCAACTGAGATCATATTTTGACAGTTGATTTTGCAACCCGTTTGCAATGGATGGTTGCTTTTTGGCCTTGATCCGTGTTCATGGTGATTAGACTTCCTCCAGAGTGTTGTTGTATCATCTTGTGATCAACTTTTGTAGTCAGAACAAATTCAGGGGGGAATGTTGCGAAATTTGTTTGGGTCGATAGCTAACTAAACCCTCGGTTGACCATGTCCACTTATAGATTCTCAATCCACGTTTTATGGACAGGTGCAACCACCTTCACCCGAGTTTTTTGAGTTTGGTACATGACCAAACCCTTTTATAGACAATCCTTGTGATCAGTCTATCATCGATTATTGATCATCTCATATTGTCAAATCATCTCAGGAGATATGTTATCGCTCTCATTGAGTGACTTGTGCTTTAGTGTTATGGTGTCTTTCGACACCATTGCTTCTCTTGGATCTGTTGTCCTCTACATTCAATCCCTATCCCAACATTCAATGAATACCATTTACAATCAAATTTTATCACATCATTAATTTTTCATGCAACAATTTCACTATAGACAATTATTTGTGTTCGGTCCAAGTACACACAAGACCAAGATATCTACAAATTCACATACAAAGTAATTGACACATTATCATAATAAACTTACAAGAATTTTGTAAATTAGGGACAATGTTTGACATAATTTTACTCACGACAATCCTTCATATTTTTTGAAAACAAATACATGTATAAAACATATTGCTAAATGAGTTTGAAATCCAAATGCATAAGTAGAAATAGACTTATATGTTTTAAATTTTAGACCAACGACCAGTTGAGCGAGCAATTTCCACCCACCTGTAGGCAAATACACATCGGATGCCACCCTCTAGCCAGGGTATGATACCACTAGGGTGAAGCAGGGATAATTAACTCTGAAATTTAGTCTTTGATTAACATTTTCTTCTATAGATTTCTTGATGATAGAGCGACACTAGGGCACCCACATACCTACCCCACACAACACAAGGAGCACCTCCTTCTCTATTGTCGAGTACCTTGAAATATACTCCTTCTTGTGCTATTCAATGTGTGCATAGAATGTCCAAGCTATTATCTCAAGTTTCAACAATTTTTTCCATGGTTTCTTGTATTTTTCTCAAGGCTACCAGCTTCCATTCATGTTGGATGGTCTATGATGGGCTTGTCTCTTTTTTTCCAATGGCTAACCTTTCCAAACACTCTCCCACTAATATTTCTAACAACTCTCCTCTCCTCGTTTGAATTTTCCTCATGCCTAATGGTAAAAGAATTCAAACTCAACTTCTCTTCCTAGTTCCGAGAATGTAGGGGAGACAGTTTTCCAAATTTTAGGAGTTGTGGCTTCAATTGAGGAGTTTGTTTCCTCCACTACTCTTAACTCCTTTTTGTGTTGAAATTGGGTGAGGGTTCAAGGTAGCAGAAGGTAGATGATTTAGGCATAAACCCCCCTTATACCCCCTCACCTTTCCCCTCTTATGGTATCATATCCCCTACAGGTGCTCAAGCTCAGTTGATCTTTGAATTCCTCTTTATTAATTTCAAAACAAAAAGATGTATAATATTCACAACAACATGGTATGGTGTCAATGCAACATAGTTATAAAGCATCCATGCAAAATATTTTACGCATTTAATTACAAATTATTCCAAGAGTAAAATTTGGGATATCACATCCCTTCCCCCTTGGAATAACACCTTCCTCGGTGTTCTTTATTGCAACAATGTCTTTTGTGAAAATAGAGGTGGATATGCCTCCCTCATGGCATCCTCCATCATTTAAGTGGCCTCATTTAGCCCTAAGTGCTTCAATTGCACTTTTACCCAAGTGATGGCTTGGTTCTAGAGCATTGTGACTTTCTTGTCTAGTATGCATAGGGGCTTTAGCTGAAACTCTCCCTCTGATTCCACCTGTATAACATTCCAATCTATAACATGGTAAGAATCATGTACATATTTTTAAAGCAAAGATACATGAAAAACATGATATATTTTAATATTAGCAGGAAAAACAAGTTTATAATCCATTGGTCCCATCCATTCCAAAATTTCAAATGATCCACAATATCTGGGTGCAAGTTTGGCATAGGCTCCAAGGTTCAGTGAACTATTATGTGTTTCACTTTAAGAAACACATGCTCGCCAACTTTGAATTATTTATGCATCCGATTTCTATTTACGTAACACTTATGTCTATCTTGGGTTGTCTTAGGGTTTTGTTTGATCTTGATAACTTCTTATTCCATGTATTTCGACATTTCGGGTCCAAATGTGATTCTATTCACTGGATCGTTTCAACTTGCCGGTGTATTACACTTTCTACCATATAGTGCCTAAAAAAGACTCATCCTTAAAGATGCTTGGTAACCATTATTATAGGAAAATTTGACCAAATGCAGGTACTCCTCTCATTTACTTGGTTTATTCATGACGTACATATGAAGCATGTATTCCATTATTTGGTTTGTCCTTTCTGTCTCCCATTTGAATGTGAATGATAGGTAGTGCTGAAATTTCACTTTGTGCCCAAGCCTTCGAATAGTCCTTTCCAAAATCTTGATGTAAACTTTGAATCTCTGTCAAGTATGATTTTGGAAGGTATTACATGCAATCTGAATATTTCTTTCAATAAAATATCTACAACATTGACTGCTTTAAACGTGGACTTTATAACGATGAAGCGAGCAACCTTGCTCAATTTGTCCACTACAACCACGATGGCATCATGTTGTTTCATTGTCTTCGACAATCTTGTGATAAAATTCCTTGTTGATCACCTCCCATTTCCATTAAGGAATGGGTAAAGGTTGCCACAAGCCTATTGGATGTTTATGTTATGTTGTAACCCGTTGACATTCTAAGCATTGTACAATATACTCAACAATTTCATTTTTCATTCCAGGCCAAAAGTATTGTTTTCTTACAACAATAATCATTTTCTGATAACGTGGATGTCTTGAGTAAGGTTTCTTATGCATTTCATCCAAGATAAGTCTCTTTAGCTCCTTTGTATTAGGAATGTACAATCTATCCTTATAGATCATCACTCCTTCTTCAACGATTTGATAGTCATCACATTTTTGGTTTGGTGGCTCTTGTTGTAATCCTTCTTTTACTTGTAGAAAAAACTCATCCTTACCCAAGGCCTCTTTTATAATGGACTTCAGATCAGATTCGCAAGTGCTGATAGCTTCCAAATATATAACATGCATACTTATGCTAAGTGCATTTGCTACCTTGTTCTCTTTTACCTTTATGTGTCTTATTTCAAAATCATACTCACTAATGAATGTTAACCATCTAGCTTGTCTAACATTCAAGTGAGGTTGATTGAAAAGATGTTTTAATCCACTATGTTCTGTCAGCAAAACAAATTTTCTACCCATCAAGTAATGCAACCACATCTTCGGTGCATGTATTATGGTTCCAAGTTCTAGGTCATGGGTAGCATAATTCCTTTCATGCTCCTTCAATTTTCAGGATTCATAACTTACCACGTGATTATCTTGCATAAGAAATCCACCCAATGCTTCTTTACGTGCATATGTACACATGGTGAAGTCTTGATTTGGATCAACAATATTTAGTACCGGTGCATTGGTTAGAAGGTGATTTAACTGTAGAAAGCTTTCTTCACATTTAGTAGACCACAAAAAATTTACTCCTTTGTTTTGCAAAGAGGTTATGCGATGGCCAATTTTTGAAAACCCCTCTATGAACCTTTTATAATATCATTCCATTCCCATAAATGACCTTACATCTATCACATTCTTCATGATGGCCTTGATCTTTTATGGGTCAACCAATATTCCCTGATATGATATGATGTGTCCCAAATATTGTATCTGCCTCTGATAGAAATCACATTTACTGAACTTGGCATACAACTGATGTTCTCTCGGTTTTTGCAAAACCAATATGAGATGCTCCTCATGCTCTTCTTTTGATTTAGAGTAGATAAGGATGTCATCGATAATTACCAATACAAACTTATCCAGATATTTGTTGAAAATGTTGTTCATGAAACACATGAATGTAGCTGGTGCAATGGTAAGTCCAAATGGTACCATCATGAACTCATCATGATTGTACCTTGTTCTAAAATTTGTCATATGAATATCCTCATCTTTAATCCTGCCTTGATGATATCATGATCTCAAGTCAATATTTGAAAATACTTTTCCTTCTTGTACTTGATCGAACAAATCATCAATTTGGGGCAAAGGGTACTTGTTTTTCACTATCACTTTGTTAAATTGTCTATAGCCAATACATAGTCGAAGAGTACCATCCTGTTTCTTCACAAATTGTATAGGTTCTCCCCAAGGAGACACACTTAGTATGATATAATCATTATCTAACAAATTTTGTATTTGCATCTTCAGTTCCATCAGTTAAGGTGTACTCATTTTGTACGGAGCTCTAGATACAGGTGCAAAACCAGACATGGGATCAATTGAGAAATCAATATCTTTTTTAGGAGGTAGAATCAATATCTCTTCTTGAAACACACCATTAAATTCTTGGAGTGTTGGATAGTCTTCAATATTTGATTCTTTGTTTTTTGTTGACTCCAATACATGAACTGCCTATAACTAGCAACCTTTTCTAGCACTCATTTTTAACTGTAAGGCTGAAATCTGTCTGACATAAATAGTTCTTGGAGTGCCTTTCACTAAAATTGGATTCCCTTCATCATCTATGCATTCAAAGGTATTATTGTAGAAATCCAACTTTACTTTATGTGTTTTCATCCAATCCATGCCAATTAAGGCATAATACGAACTCAAAGGTAAAATATTCAAATTCACCCTTGTGAGCAGTCCATTCATTTCCACTGGACAATCTTCTATCAATTCAGTGACCTTTCTCTTTACTCTTGTAGCCAACTGAACGAACCAATATTTCTTGTGTTTGCTTTTCCAAAGAATACATGTCTCAACAATCTTAGGTGCAATGTAGCTAGGACTAGATCCATGATCAATTATAATAGAATTAGCTTTCTTAGCAATCTTACCATCAACTTCCACCACTGATTCTTGGTGGTCTGCTTGTCGATCCTCTAATGCAACATATATTTTTGGAATAGTATTTGCTACGTTATTCATCGTTGCATCTTCTTGTATAGTGTAGGTAGTCTTCTTAGTTTCCTCCCTGTGAGGACAATTCCTAAGTATATGTTCTTCTCCACATCCCCAACACTTGAGAGGCCCTTTCCAAGGCTCCCTTGGTTTTTCTGCTACTGATTTTGTTGGTTTGTTTATGCTCTGAGATGGAAAATTCCATTGAAAGTTGCTTCGTGTTGGATAGTTGGGCTTAAAACGTTTTGATTTATCTTTAAACTGCAGAGGCTTGAATCCTTTCTTCCTCTGCTCAAACTTTTCTTTTTTCTTTTCCTTCTATATCTTGTTGAATTATGGTTTGTTCTTGCTTTGCTCATAACAATACTTAGCCTTTCTTATTGTATCATCAAGAGTCTTAGGTTCATCAAACTCAATACCGTCTCTGTATGATTGAGGAAGTCCACTAAGGAAACCTTGAATCTTCACTTTTCATCTTTGATATATGGAACACACCTTAAGAGTTCCAGAAACTTACTTTCATAGTCATCGATAGTTAAATGACCCATTTTCATTTCATGAAATTCCTTGATTTTTTCATTATAATACCTCTGTGATAGGTACTTTTGATGGAATTACTTTTAAAAAGTTTCCAAGTGGTTTTATTTTCACTAAGTTTCTTTACATTCTTTAGATCCTCCCACCAGATGGATGCTATGTCAAGAAGCCAAAAGCCAGATCATCCATCTCATGGGAGGATCTAAAGAATGTAAATAAACTCATACTTTCTCATATCAAGAAGCCATGCCTCAACTTTCTCATTGGACTTCATCTCACCATTAAAAGTAAGTGGTTTCATATTTCTGAGCTCCCCCTGTAAGTAGTCTTTGGATATTTCTTCTTCTTCTTGTGCCTAGAAGAAGGGTTGGACCCATTACTGGTGGACTCATTAGAATTAGATGTATTCTGACTTGAAGAATTTATTGTTGTATCAATATCATCACTGGAGGTCTAATTTTTTTTGTTAAGATACCTCTTCCACGAAGGAATTTTCCCTTTATTACTTGATATCTAACCCTGGTGCATGTTTTTCTGAATCTCAATCAAACTTTATAAAAGAATGACTTTCAGTTCCCTCTATTCTGCTTTGGATTTGATAAGTTTCTCATTATCTACTTTCAAACTTCTCACAGTCTCTACCATGTCTAGAGGAGTTTCTCTCCTCTCATGAGTTTCAATGTATAGGATGTGTGTTGCATCTTCCACGATGTGTGTACCCTATTTTTTTTTTCTCTTTATGAAAACTCATGTTGGATAACAAAACAACAATGTTAGCTTTTCAAACATCTAAAAAATTTTCAAATTTCAAGCCTGTATAGCCTCGAGTGTTGTGAGCTTGCTCTGATACCATATGTAACACATCCAAAACAAAAAATATAAAATATTGCCACAAAATTTATCTTCTAAAATATATATATTGATTTTCCCAACAATGATTTAACGAATAACATGCAATGTTCAACACCATATTAATCTCTGAAAAAATATTAGAACCAGTGAAGAAACATATTTATATTGTGTTTAGTTTATAAGATGTAACCTGGACATGATAATGGTTTATGAAAGTGTTTTCTTGATACAACTGTTGTGTTTACAAGACATGGGTGTGTTGCTGCTACACCATGTTCCGAACATCTTCATATTCTGGGTTAGTTGTTCAGATTTCTTGTTACACTGAACTACTATAGACAACTTTTACAAAAATAACATAATCTATCTAGTAAGATTCCTCCATTAGTGAGCCAAAAGTGTATTACTGCTTCAGTTCACAACATTTAAGAAAAATGATCCCAACAATGACTAGAATTCATTGGCTAGATTGTTCTTCCTGTTGGGCTCAAAGACATACTTCAATAATGATTCTTTTATTGACAACAAGTGTGGGAATTATTTCTTCGACTTAGTATCATCCAATTCATTATTACTTCAAGGAGAAACCATGACTTTTTCTTGTTTTTCAAGAGTGAAGTTTCATGCAAGATCTCATGATGGCTCGCAATACCTATGTAACGTCCCTGACCATCCATGTCGGGCCACGCTATGCCATAGAACACTTACGTTCTCTCTGCGGAACATACTGTAACATACCTAGTATCCAACTGAGCTATGCCACATAAATTTTTCGAACTGCATGCAATTAAAATATATACACACAGAACTCTTGCAGAAGCATTATACATAAAACGTAAACATACAAATACATCTGTAAATACACAAATTCATACTGAAATAACAATAAACATATACATGCAACATATACAGGAAATACCCATAAAAATAAACACGTAAATAACAATGCAACATGTAAATTTATCACACAATTGGTACTTATCTTGGTAAGGATGTCACCAACTTCATGCAGACCTTCCACAAACCTCCCAGCCTTAAACCACATTATTCATCACTCTCAACAGTGACTCACCCCCGATATGGGACTAAACTCCACCCAGGTAAATTAATTCCTAACCAGGCTAAAGGCTCACAGACAACAGGAAAGACTCTGTCTCATGTGCCAACTCAAACTAACAACCTACAGTCCCTCATTCCCGACATGCATGTCCCACCCAGGAAGTGTGCCCCTTCTCTGCTCAACAGTCCTTTGGCTGCCCCACTTCCTTTTCGGGCTTTAGCAACAGGTCGAACAGGAAGTCTCAGAGCATTGTAGCTGCAGTTTAGCACCTTCAGGAAATCAATTCCCAACAATTCTCTCACCCATAGAATTTCTCACGGGCTTGAAAACCCGCCTCTTCAATATCCCATGGGCCTGACAACCTGCTTCTTTAGTCCAGCTCCTAAGCTAACCAGATACACCAACACAAAATGGCTATGGATATAGGTTCAGATACGGTCATGAAGATATGGAGGATAACTCAATGGGTGCGTGCATGCTCATGGATGATTGACTAGATGAATGAATGATGGAAATAATGATGGAAAAGATGGGAAAATGAACTAAGTCCCAACAATATGTATGCATGTCCCCAACTTGACACTTGTCATGTTGGGAGCTACCTTGGCCTACTTGTCTCCAACTTTAGAACTTAGGATAAAATAATTATCCATACTTTATGATTTAAGAATATTAATATAATATTCCTTTTTGGCTTAAGCTCCCTAGCTTAGCCCTTTTCCTTAACTTGTTGGCCCCTCCCTTTCCCTAACCAGTGGAGTTTAGTCCCCCATCTTTTTTATCGTGGTCGGTCTGCATGCAATGATGTATTTTATATTAATTACGAGACATATACAAAAATAGGTGCACTAGCCTTTAACATCTAGGCTCTCCGGCCTAATCAAAACATAAGCATCCTAGCTTATAATAACTGGCTCACCATCCTATAAAACACAACATTTACACAAAAGGCTCCCTGGCCTCAAAATCGCATGCACTTAAGTTGTTGTGTGCAGTATCCAAGAATGTACACACTTCATCATTTTACTGCGCAGTACATGTGCGCAATATGCCATGAAAGGTGCATACACAATGATATCAAACAACTCACCAACTTAAGTACATTTTCATTTACCTTACAACTGGGTTTGGCCTAGGGATATTACAATCCCCTCCCCTTATTTATGCATTGTCCTCAGTGCATCATGTACACATATAAAACAAAATTTCAAAAGTTCTCAAAAAGATGTGGGTATTATGCCTGCATTGCATCCTCATGCTCCCAAGTAGCGTCTTCAGAACCGTACCAAGTCCATTGGACCTTTACAATCCCTATGGCTCGATTCCGAAGTTGTTTAATTTTTTGGTCCATAATGCGTACCGGATGCACTTGAAAAACGCCTTCTTGCTCCACCTAAATCACATTCCAATCAATAACAAGATTAGCATCAAGTATATATTTCTTAAGTAATGATACATGGAATACATTATGAACATACATAGATGCAGGCATTGCAATCATATAAGCTACTGGACCAATCATCTCTCGAATTTCAAATGGCCCACAATAGCGAGCTGCCAACTTTGAACAATTTTCCAACTTCAGAGAACTTCTGTTGGCCCTCACTTTCAAGAATACATGATCACCCACTTTAAATTCCCTGCGAGTTCTTCCTTTATCAACATAGCTTTTCTGCCTGTCTTGGGCAGTCTTTTTTGTTTTATTTTAATCATTTGCTCCTCCATTTTCCTGAGCAAATCTGGCCCAACCACTACTCTATCTGCTGGGTTATCCCAGCTTACTGGTGTGTTGCACTTTCTTCCATAAAGTGCCTCAAATGGGCTCATCTTTAGAGATGCTTGGTACCCATTGTTATAAGCAAACTCTACCAAGTGTAGGTAGTCTTCCCATTTTGATGGTTTATCCATCACATACATCCTTAACATATCCTCAATCACTTGATTCACTATCTCTATTTGACTATCTGATTCTGGATGATAAGTTGTACTAAAATTCAAGTTTGTTCCAAATCCATTAAATAATCCTTTCCAAAATTTTGAGGTAAATTTTGGATCTATGTTATACACAATTGTCTTAGGTATGCCATGTAATCTAGAAATTTCTTTCATATAAACATCATCAATGTTTGTTGCCTTGTGAGTGAGGTTAACTGGAATAAAATGGGCAGCTTTAGTAAGCTTATCCACTACTACCATGATAGAATCATGTTGCTTGTTTGTTCTGGGTAGTTTAGTGATGAAATCCATGGTTACAACTTCCCATTTCCACTCAGGAATGGGTAATGGCTGTAGAAAACCAGCTGGGTGTCCATGCTCAACCTTTACCTTTTGACATTCCAAACATATGGCAATAAAATCAACAACCTCTTTCTTCATGCCTGGCCAATAATATTGGCTCTTGTCAGCTGCAATAGCTTTCTGATATCCTAGGTGCCCAGCATAATGTACATTATGAATTTCCCTCAATATCAAAAATTTCAATTCCTGAGAATTTGGTACATAAATTCTTCCCCCGTACATGAGAATTTCATCATTATCTAGCTTGTAATCTTCAAATTTCTGTTGCAAATTACCTTGCTGTAATTTTGCCACTAATTCATTGTATTGCAAATCTAATTTGGCAACCTCTATAATTTTGTCTTTCAAATCCGATTGGTACATGCTAATGGTTGTAGCATGCAATTCATGCACTCTTCTGTTGAGTGCATCAACCACTTTGTTCTCTTTCCCCTTGATATGCTTTATATCAAAGTCATATTCACTTAGAAATTCTAACCATATGGTTTTCCTAGCATTTAGAGTTGGTTGATCAAATAAATCTTTCAGACCATTATGGTTTGTTCTCAGCTCAAACCTTTTCCCCATGAGGTATTGTCTCCATTTTCTCAAGACATGCACTATGGCTGCCAACTCCAAATCATGAGTGGCATAGTGTCTTTCATGCTCCTTCAACTTCCTTGATTCATAACATATAACAAACCCATTTTGACTGAGGACTCCACCAAGTCCTTCTTTACATGCATCTGTGCATAATGAAGTCTTCATTTGGATCTGCAATTCTTAGTATTTAAACACTTGTTAACAATTGTTTCAAG
>JASDQU010102564.1:212115-231572 GCA_032191745.1 Picea mariana
AATTGTTTCAAGTGTTGGAAACTCTTTTCACAATCCAATGTCCATTGAAACTTCACACCCTTTCTTTGCAAGGAAGTGATTGGGTGTGCAATCTTTGAGAATCCTTCAATAAATCTCCTATAGTAGCCTGCAAGGCCCATGAATTATCTTACCTCTATCACATTCTTTGGTGCTAACCATTCTCTAATGGATTCTATTTTCTCAGGATCCAATGTTATCCCATCCTTTGAAATGATATGCCCCAAATAATGAATTTTCTTTTGATAAAATGAGCACTTGCTCAATTTGGCATACAACTGATGCTCCCTTAATACTTGCAACACCATCCTCAAATGATGTTCATGCTCTTCCTCTGACTTAGAATATATAAGAATTTCATCCAAAAAGACAATGACAAACTCGTCTAAATATTTTCAGAAAACACCATTCATTAAGCACATGAAAACAACTAGTGCATTTGACAACCCAAATGGCACCACCGTGAACTCATAATGACCATACCTGGTCCTGAAGGCAGTCTTGTTGATATCTTCCTCTTTAATCCTTACCTGATGGTATCCTGACCTGAGATCTATCTTTGAAAAGATCTTTGCATCCTTCAATTGATCAAAAAGATCATCAATCCTTGGCAGAGGATACTTGTTCTTAATAGTCACTTTATTCAACTATCTGAAATCAATGCACAATCTTATGTTCCATCATTTTTCTTTACAAACAAGATTGGGGCACCCCAAGGTGACACACTTGGTCATATATACCCCTTCTTGAGAAGCTCTTCAAGTTGCATTTGCAACTCCTTCATCTCTGGTGTACTCATTCTGTAAGGGGTCTTTGACACTGGAGCTACTTCAGGCATTAAATATATAGAGAAATAAATATCTCTCTTTTGGGGTAGTCATGGTACCTCCCTGAACACATCTTCAAACTCTTTTAGGACTACATAATCTTCCAAATTTGGCACCTTATCTTTAGGTGTCTCTTCCATATGTGTTGCAAATATTTGACACCCTTTTCTGTAACATTTCTTCAGCTGCAATGTTGAAATTTCTCTTATGGTTACTGCCCTGGGAATCCCCTGCACTTTCCTTAGGCTCCCTTCCTCATCCAAGCAAGTAAATGCCTTGTTATGACAGTCTAGGATAGCATGATGATGGTCCAACCAATCCATTCCAATTAGACAGCCATAGGAATCTAAAGGCAAGATGTTCAAATCTTCCCCGGTGTTCAGTCCATTCATGTCCATAAGACATGACTTAATGATCTCATTTACTTTTCTTTTGGCTCCGATAGCCAGCTGCACCAACCAAGATTTTTCATGCTTGCTTCTTGGCAAATGCAAACTTTTCACCATCTTAGGATCTATATAACTATGACTAGCTCTTGAATCAATTAAAATAGCAATGGTTTGGTTGTTGATCATACCTTCCACTTCAATCATATGTGATTAATACTTTGCTTGCTTGTTGTCTAGGGCTGCATAGATCCTTGGCACATTTCTACCCATGTCCTCCACTATTTCAGCTTGTTGTATATTGTGAACAGTTCTCCCTTTTTTACCTCTGTGAGGACAATCTCTGAACATATGATCCCATTTACAACCCCAACATTGAATAGGTGGTTGTCTTGGCCTTTGACCCCCTGGTTCAATCGCTTTGGGCTCTCTAGGAGTTGGTTGTCCTTGAGGATTATTTCTGAAGAATGGTGGCTTAGACCCCTTCTTCCTTTGATCCATCTTGAATTTCTTTTTGTCTTCCCAAGCTTTTTGGAAAGTTGGCCTTGCTTTCTGCTGATCATAAGGCATTTTGCTATCCTTATGGTCTCCTCCAATGTCTTGGGATCATCATACTATATTTTGTCGTTGACGAAGGAAGGAAATCCACTCAAATACCTTTGAATCTTAACTGTCTCATCCTTGATGAAAGAGACATACTTCAACAGTTCTAAAAACCTTCTCTCATATTCATATATTGTCATACTCCCAAGCTTGAGTTCAAAGAACTCTTTCATTTTCTTGTCATAGTATCTCTTAGTCAAGTATTTATTCTCAAAATACTTCTTGAATTCCCTCCAAGTAACACTTTTCTCTTTAATGTGTTGCACCTGCACAAGCTGATCCCACTAGATGGATGCATTTCCCTTGAGTTGATAGATAACAATTCTACCTTCTGCATGAGAAGAATAATTATGCAATTGAAAATACTTTCTCATGCCCAACAACCACGTCTCTGCATCTTTATCCTTCTTGTGCTCACCATCAAATGTAGGAGGTTTGATTTTCTTCATTTCTTCTCGTAGCTCATCCACCCCAGACCTCTTATGCTTTCTAATAGGGGATGGATTTGAGCTGCTATATGATATCTTATTGGAATGTCTCGGGGAGTGATGGTGATGTCTGCTAACACTTCTTTCTCTTCTTTTCTCATCAGAAGACTTGTGACTTCCTGATTTTCTTAAGCCACTCTCCTTATCCAATTTATTTTCTATTATGTTCAAGCTCTGCAATAACTTCATGTTGAAGTCATCATGCTGCTCCTTGGCTCTCATAAGCCTTTCATTACAGCTTTATGGCTTTGGACATCCTTCTATAAATTTTTAATGGTCTCTTCCATATTCATGTTTTCATTCCTTTCATCTCCATGTCCATTGGAGCTTATTCCTTCAATGCCTAAATGGACATCCATCCCTCTAATCTCATCCTCCTGACTGTAAGTCCCCTATGCCTCTTCCATTTTTCTGGACTCTATGATGCTCTTTATATGATCTAGTTGTTGTTAACTCTGTAAAATGTGCAGCCAACAAAACTTTGTCCGACTAACTGTTTCAACAATTTCATGAAAATATGAACCATTCTGGTTCAATAATATATATCAGAATTCTTTCTTCTGATTTCCTGGAAATTTGAATGCCTAGATCAATTTTATGGGCGGATATTTAGATTCCATTGTCTAAGACCTTTCCAACACCTGCTCCCATGCTCAATTCTGAGTCTCGAGCAAAAAGTTATGGCTATTTAAAAACATTTCCCATTAATTTTTTTGTTCATTTTTCAACTTGGCGCAACTAGGAGCTGTAAATAGGCATTTTTGCACCTACTCCTTTGGATTTTTCATAGGATCTCAATTGGGTTTCTTCATATACATATTATGAACACTCTGTGCGAGTTTAAGCTCTTTTTGGATTCTTGGTTGCTAGTTACAGCCTGCTGAAGTTCCAGGCCAATTTGTGTTTTTGGTATGGAATGCTACAAATGCCTTATTTTCCATATTAAACATTTTACACATGCCTAAAAATTTAATTGAGCTCTGGGAATATATTCTATGGCTCAAAATCTTTCCATTGACTACTCCTACACCTCAATCTGATTACACCTCAATCTAATTCCAGAGCATAAATTTCTAGTGAAGAAGTAATTTCTAGGGTCTTTGGTTGCACTTCAATCAAGTTTCACGAGCAAGAATGTAAAAGCAATCAAAATGAAAGAAAATAGTACGTGCACCATATTATATTCTCAAATAAACAGATGGCATTGCACTTTACCCTTGAAAAGATACTTTAAACTTGGGCAATGGTCTCCATGTTAGGTAAACCATGAGGCTGGAAACTCGATTGATTTATATATCTAATAATAAGTATTGTCCTTAAAATAGTATACGATTCTATAAAATACTAGTAGGCATGCATATTACTTTCACATCCAAGGAGCAAGTACTAAACTGAAGGCAAGTACTAAACTGAAGGTCAGACCTACACACTCATTAGTAGATCTTCTAAACAATGGGAAAAACAATCATAGCATTTGAAAACCAATATTCAAGAATTCAAGCGATAAGAATGGCACAAAGTTTTGACAAGAGGGAGTGCCCATAGTAGACTATAATAAATATACTCGTTATACTACGTACGTGTGCTAGGAATTTTTGGTTGTAAATTTGTGTTATCTCTAATATGCAATTAAAACCTCCATTTTAATATCTCTATGTCCATATTAGTATCTATATTTTACTTCTGTGTTTTATAAGCACAACTAACAAAAAACAATAATAGTAAGAAGGTCCTGCAGTCAAATACACACCAAATAACTATGTGTCTTTCTTAATTTTGTCTGTAAAACACACACATATATGTATCACTTCAAAATATTGAGAGAGAACACACCCTATGCAGAAGAAAGGAAAAAACAAGCATTAGATAACTTTCAAATCAAGGAGACATTAACACCACGACCAAATCGTTCCATACCTCCTTCCATTGTTTCAATTAAGAGAAGATATTGCATTATAATATGTCTTGACAGAGGATATTGTTGCCCACTAGACATAAACCCTAAGACATGGAAAGAAAGAAAAAATAAATAAATAAATGAATGAGATGCCAAATAACATGGTAAAAAAAATTGTGTCACGCAATGGAATTACATGAAAACTGTATTCACAGATTAGACGATATGGTTTAAATATTTTTTAACAACAATAATTCATATTGGTAATATAGAACTTTCCCCTCTCCAATAACTATTCCATGTTGGAACATGTGGCTCCTTTGTAACCTCACCTTGTCAGATGATTGGGTCGACTAAGTCTTTGGGTTGACGACCCACTAAACCCTCGGTTGACCATGTCCACTTATGGACTCTCGTCCATGTTTTATGGACAGGTGCAACCTCCTTCACCTGAGTTTGTTGAGTTTGGTACATGGCCACACCATTTTATAAATTATCCTTGTGAATGGTCTATCATCGATTATTGATCATCTCAAATTGTCAGATCATCTCGGGAGATCTTCTCTCGCTGTCGTTGAGCGACTCGTGCTTGTGCTATGGTGTCTTTCGACACCACCACTTCTCTCGGATCCGTTGTCCTTTGCGTTCAATCCCTGTCCCAACATGGTATCAGAGCAGTTGGTTTCTTGATCTCGAGACCGCAGAAGAGACTCGGATGTAAACAAGACATGTTAAGTCATTTTCTGAATTTGTTATTTTCGAGGAAAGAAGTGTAAATGGCTTGATATGGGTTATCAAGCATTTGCAAAGATTGATATTGACGGATTTCTTGCCACAATTGAACTGTAAATGGCTTGATATGGGTTATCAAGCATTTGCAAAGATTGATATTGACGGATTTCTTGCCACAATTTATCTGTTAGAGATGGTTGGGTTTCTTGAGTCCCATCGGCTAGTGGTTAAATGTTCTCATCGTCGACTTTATTTGTTTGGACGTCGAGGAGGGTTGCTCAGCCTCATATGTCGATGCCCTAGCTTGGCCTCTCATTGTGCATCTGCATATTCTCTTGGAAGGATCTTGGTTGATCTGGTTGTGTTTGAGTTCGACTTGGATGCTCGAACCATCTGGTGTGGGCTTCTTTTTTTCCCATGAATCAACACACAGTGTTTTGCATACGTGTGTATTTCGATGGTAGTCGACTCTGGTTTCAACCCAAATAAAGGAAACCCTCGACCTTGGTTTTCCTCGACTTATTGCATGCTCGTCTAAGTGGAAAGAAGATTTGACCTGCCTCTCTTGTCGTCGACTTGGATTTGGTCGAGACTCTTGACTGATGGCTCGATTGATCTCAATTCTACAATTCTTTCAATAAAATCTCTACAACATTGACTGCTTTAAATGTGGACTTTATAACGATGAAGTGAGAAACCTTGCTCAATTTGTCCACTACAACCACAATGGCATCATGTTGTTTCATTGTCTTCGACAATCTTGTGATGAAATTCCATGTTGATCACCTCCCATTTCCATTAAGGAATGGGTAAAGGTTGCAACAAGCCTATTGGATGTTTATGTTATGTTGTAACCCATTGACATTCTAAGCATCGTACAATATACTCAACAATTTCGTTTTTCATTCCAGGCCAAAAGTATTGTTTTCTTACAACAATAATCATTTTCTGATAACCTGGATGTCTTGAGTAAGGTTTCTTGTGCATTTCATCCAAGATAAGTCTCTTTAACTCCTTTGTATTAGGAATGTACAATCTATCCTTATAGATCATCATTCCTTCTTCAGCGATTTGATAGTCATCACATTTTTGGTTTGGTGGCTCTTGTTGTAATCCTTCTTTTACTTGTAGAAAAAACTCATCCTTACCCAAGGCCTCTTTTATATTAGATTTCAGATCAGATTCGCAAGTGCTGATAGCTTCCAAATATATAGCATGCATACTTCTGCTAAGTGCATCTGCTACCTTGTTCTCTTTTACCTTTATGTGTCTTATTTCAAAATCATACTCACTAATGAATGCTAACCATCTAGCTTGTCTAACATTCAAGTGAGGTTGATTGAAAAGATGTTTTAATCCACTATGTTCTGTCAGCAAAACAAATTTTCTACCCATCAAGTAATGCAACCACATCTTCGGTGCATGTATTATGGCTGCAAGTTCCAATTCATGGGTAACATAATTCCTTTCATGCTCCTTCAATTTTCAGGATTCATAACTTACCACATGATTATCTTGCATAAGAACTCCACCCAATGCTTCTTTACATACATATGTACACATGGTGAAGTCTTGATTTGGATCAACAATATTTAGTACCGGTGCATTGGTTAGAAGGTGCTTTAACTGTAGAAAGCTTTCTTCACATTTAGTAGACCACACAAACTTTACTCCTTTGTTTTGCAAAGAGGTTATGCGATGGCCAATTTTTGAAAACCCCTCTATGAACCTTCTATAATATCATTCCATTCCCATAAATGACCTTACATCTATCACATTCTTCATAATGGCCTTGATCTTTTATGGGTCAACCAATATTCCCTGATATGATATGATGTGTCCCAAATACTGTATCTGCCTCTGATAGAAATCACATTTACTGAACTTGGCATACAACTGATGTTCTCTCGGTTTCTGCAAAACCAATATGAGATGCTCCTCATGCTCTTCTTTTGATTTAGAGTAGATAAGGATGTCATCGATAATTACCAATACAAACTTATCCAGATATTTGTTGAAAATGTTGTTCATGAAACACATGAATGTAGTTGGTGCAATGGTAAGTCCAAATGGTACCATCATGGACTCATCATGATTGTACCTTGTTCTAAAATTTGTCATATGAATATCCTCATCTTTAATCCTACCTTGATGATATCCTGATCTCAAGTCAATATTTGAAAATACTTTTTCTTCTTGTACTTGATCGAACAAATCATCAATTTGGGGCAAAGGGTACTTGTTTTTCACTATCACTTTGTTAAACTGTCTATAGCCAATACATAGTCGAAGAGTACCATCTTGTTTCTTCACAAATACTATAGGTTCTTTCCAAGGAGACACACTTAGTATGATATAACCATTATCTAAAAAAATTTATATTTGCATCTTCAGTTCCATCAGTTAAGGTGTACTCATTTTGTACGGAGCTCTAGATACAAGTGCAAAACCAGACATGAGATCAATTGAGAAATCAATATCTCTTTTAGGAGGTAGAATCGACATCTCTTCTTGAAACACACCATTAAATTCTTGGAGTGTTGGATAATCTTCAATATTTGATTCTTTGTTTTTTGTTGACTCCAATACATGAACTGCCTATAACTAGCAACCTTTTCTAGCACTCCTTTTTAACTGTAAGGCTGAAATCTGTCTGACATAAATAGTTCTTGGAGTGCCTTTCACTAAACTTGGATTCCCTTCATCATCTATGCATTCAAAGGTATTATTGTAGCAATCCAACTTTACTTTATGTGTTTTCATCCAATCCATGCCAATTAAGGCATAATACGAACTCAAAGGTAAAATATTCAAATTCACCCTTGTGAGCAGTCCATTCATTTCCACTGGACAATCTTCTATCAATTCAGTGACCTTTCTCTTTACTCTTGTAGCCAACTGAACGAACCAATATTTCTTTTGTTTGCTTTTCTAAAGAATACATGTCTCAACAATCTTAGGTGCAATGTAGCTATGACTAGATCCATGATCAATTATAATAGAAGTAGCTTTCTTAGCAATCTTACCATCAACTTCCACCACTGATTCTTGGTGGTCTGCTTGTCGATCCTCTAATGCAACATATATTTTTGGAATAGTCTTTGCTACATTATTCATCGTTGCATCTTCTTGTATAGTGTAGGTAGTCTTCTTAGTTTCCTCCCTGTGAGGACAATTCCTAAGTATATGTTCTTCTCTGCATCCCCAACAATTGAGAGGCCCTTTCCAAGGCTCTCTTGGCTTTTCTGCTACTGATTTTGTTGGTTTGTTTATACTCTGAGATGGAAAATTATGTTGAAAGTTGCTTCGTGTTGGATAGTTGGGCCTAAAATATTTTGATTTATCTTTAAACTGCAGAGGCTTGAATCCTTTCTTCCTCTGCTCAAACTTTTCTTTTTTCTTTTCCTTCTATATCTTGTTGAATTATGGTTTGTTCTTGCTTTGCTCATAACAATACTTAGCCTTTCTTATTGTCTCATCAAGAGTCTTAGGTTCATCAAACTCAATACCGTCTATGTATGATTGAGGAAGTCCACTAAGGAAACATTGAATCTTCACTTTTCATCTTTGATATATGGAACACACCTTAAGAGTTCCAGGAACTTACTTTCATAGTCATCGACAGTTAAATGACCCATTTTCATTTCATGAAATTCCTTGATTTTGTCATTATAATACATCTGTGATAGGTACTTTTGATGTAATTACTTTTAAAAAGTTTCCAAGTGGTTTTATTTTCACTAAGTTTCTTTACATTCTTTAGATTCTCCCACTAGATGGATGTTATGTCAAGAAGCCAAAAGCCAGATCATCCATCTCATGGGAGGATCTAAAGAATGTAAATAAACTCATACTTTCTCATATCAAGAAGCCATGCCTCAACTTCCTCATTGGACTTCATCTCACCATTAAAAGTAAGTGGTTTCATATTTCTGAACTCCCCTTGTAAGTAGTCTTTGGATATTTTCTTCTTCTTGTTGTGCCTAGAAGAAGGGTTGGACCCATTACTGGTGGATTCATTAGAATTAGATGTATTCCGACTTGAAGAATTTATTGTTGTATCAATATCATCACTGGAGGTCTAATTTTTTTTGTTAAGATACCTCTTCCACGAAGGAATTTTCTCTTTATTACTTGATATCTAACCCTGGTGCATGTTTTTCTGAATCTCAGTCAAGCTTTATAAAAGAACGACTTTCAGTTCCCTCTATTCTTCTTTGGATTTGATAAGTTTCTCATTATCTACTTTCAAACTTCTCACAGTCTCTACCATGTCTAGAGGAGTCTCTCTCCTCTCATGAGTTTCAATGTCTAGGATGTGTGGTGCATCTTCCACGATGTGTGTACCCTATTTTTTTTTCTCTTTATGAAAACTCATGTTGGATAACAAAACAACAATGTTAGCTTTTCAAACATCTAAAAAAATTTCAAATTTCAAGCCTGTATAGCCTCAAGTGTTGTGAGCTCACTCCGATACCATATGTAACCCATCCAAAATAAAAAATAAAAAATATTGCCACAAAATTTATCTTCTAAAATATATATATTGATTTTCCCAACAATGATTTAACGAATAACATGCAATGTTCAACACCATATTAATCTCCGAAAAAATAGTAGAACCAGTGAAGAAACATATTTATATTGTGTTTAGTTTATAAGATGTAACCTAGACATGATAATGGTTTATGAAAGTGGTTTCTTGATACAACTGTTGTGTTTACAAGACATGGGTGTGTTGCTGCTACACCATGTTCCGAACATCTTCATAGTATGGGTTAGTTGTTCGGATTTCTTGTTACACTGAACTAATATAGACAACTTTTACAAAAATAACATAATCTATCTAGAATATTCTAGCTAGTAAGATTCCTCCATTAGTGAGCCAAAAGTGTATTACTGCTTCAATTCACAACATTTAAGAAAAATGATCCCAACAATGATTGGAATTCATTGGCTAGATTGTTCTTCCTATTGGGTTCAAAGACATACTTCAATAATGATTCTTTTATTGACAACAAGTGTGGGAATTATTTCTTCGACTTAGTATCGTCCAATTCATTATTACTTCAAGGAGAAACCATGACTTTTTCTTGTTTTTCAAGAGTGAAGTTTCATGCAAGATCTCATGATGGCTCGCAATACCTATGTAACGTCCCCGACCATCCATGTCGGGCCACGTTATGCCAGAGAACACTTACGTTCTCTCTGCGGAACATACTGTAACATACCCAGTATCCAACTGAGCTATGCCACATAAATTTTTCGAACTGCATGCAATTAAAATATATATACATAGAACTCTTGCAGAGGCATTATATATAAAACGTAAACATACAAATACATTTGTAAATACATAGATTCATACTGAAATAACAATAAACATATACATGCAACATATACAGGAAATACCCATAAAAATAAACACGTAAATAACAATGCAGCATGTAAATTTATCACACAATTGACACTTATCTTGGTAAGGATGTCACCAACTTCATGCAGACCTTCCACAAACCTACCAGCCTTAGACCACACTGTTCATCACTCTCAACAGTGATTCACCCCCGATATGGGACTAAACTCCACCAGGGTAAAGGAATTCCTAACTAGGCTAAAGGCTCATAGACAACAAGAAAGACTCTGTCTCAGGTGCCAACTCAAACTAACAACCTACAATCCCTTATTCATGTCCCACCCAGGAAGTGTGCCCCTTCTCTGCTCAACAGTCCTTCGGCTGCCCCACTTCCTTTCCGGGCTTCAGCAACAGGTCGGACAGGAAGTCTCAGAGCATTGTAGCTGCAGTTTAGCACCTTCAAAAAATCAATTCCCAACAATTCTCTCACCCATAGAATTTCTCACGGGCCTGACAACCCGCCTCTTCAATATCCCAGGGGCCTGACAACCCGCTTCTTCAGTCCAACTCCTAAGCTAACCAGATACACCAACACAAAATGGCTATGGATACAGGTTCAAGTACAGCCATGAAGATATGGAGGATAGCTCAATGGGTGTGTGCATGCTCATGGATGATTGACTGGATGACTGAATGATGGAAATAATGATGGAAAAGATGGGAAAATGAACTAAGTCCCAAAAATATGTATGCATGTCCCCAACTTGACACTTGTCATGTTGGGAGCTACCTTGGCCTACTTGTCTCCAACTTTAGAACTTAGGATAAAATAATTATCCATACTTTATGATTTAAGAAATATTAATATAATATTCCTTTTTGGCTTAAGCTCCCTAGCTTAGCCCTTTTCCTTAACTTGTTTGCCCCTCCCTTTCCCTAACCAATGGAGTTTAGTCCCCCATCTCTTTTATCGTGGTCGGTCTGCGTGCAACGATGTATTTTATATTACTTATGAGACATATACAAAAATAGGCGCACTGGCCTTTAACATCTAGGCTCTCCGGCCTAATCAAAACATAAGCATCCTAGCTTATAATAACTAGCTCACCAGCCTAATCAAAACATAAGCATCCTAGCTTATAATAACTAGCTCACCAGCCTATAAAACACAACATTTACACAAAAGGCTCCCTGGCCTCAAAATCGCGTGCACTTAAGTTGTTGTGTGCGATATCCAAGAATGTACACACTTCATCATTTTACTGTGCAGTACATGTGCGCAATATGTCATGAAATGTGCATACAAAATGATATCAAATAACTCACCAGCTTAAGTACATTTTCATTTACCTTACAACTGGGTTCGGCCTAGGGATATTACAATCCCCTCCCCTTATTTATGCATTGTCCTCAGTGCATCATGTACACATATACAACAAAATTTCAAAAGTCCTCAAAAAGATGCAGGTATTCTGCCTGCATTGCATCCTCATGCTCCCAAGTAGCGTCTTCAGGACCGTACCAAGTCCATTAGACCTTTACAAGCCCTATGGCTCGATTATGAAGCTGTTTAATTTTTTGGTCCAGAATGCGTACTAGATGCACTTGAAAAACACCTTCTTGCTCCACCTGAATCACATTGCAATCAATAACAAGATTAGCATCAGGTATATATTTCTTGAGTAATGATACATGGAATACATTATGAACATACATAGATGCAGGCATTGCAATCATATAAGCTACTGGACCAATCCTCTCTAGGATTTCAAACGGCCCACAATAGCGAGCTGCCAACTTTGAACAATTTCCCAACTTCAGGGAACTTTTGTTGGCCCTCACTTTCAAGAATACATGATCACCCACTTTAAATTCCCTGTGAGTTCTACCCTTATCAACATAGTTTTTATGTCTGTCTTGGGCAGCCTTTAAATTTTGTTTTATTTTAATCATTTGCTCCTCCATTTCCCTGAGCAATCTGGCCCAACCACTGCTCTATCTGTTGGGTTATCCCGACTTACTGGTGTGTTGCACTTTCTACCATAAAGTGCCTCAAATGGGCTCATCTTTAGAGATGCTTGGTACCTGTTGTTATAAGCAAACTCTACCAAGTGTAGGTAGTCTTCCCATTTTGATGGTTTATCCATCACATACATCCTTAACATATCCTCAATCACTTGATTCACTTTCTTTGTTTGACCATCTGATTCTGAATGATAAGTTGTACTAAAATTCAAGTTTGTTCCAAATCCATTAAATAATCCTTTCCAAAATTTTGAGGTAAATTTTGGATCTTTGTCATACACAATTGTCTTGGGTATGCCATGTAATCTAGAAATTTCTTTCATATAAACATCATCAATTTTCACTGCCTTGTGAGTGAGGTTAACTGGAATAAAATGGGAAACTTTAGTAAGCTTATCCACTACTACCATGATAGAATCATGTTGCTTGTTTGTTCTGGGAAGTTTAGTGATGAAATCCATGGTTACAACTTCCCATTTCCACTCAGGAATGGGTAATGGCTGTAGCAAACCAGCTGGGTGTCCATGCTCAGCCTTTACCTTTTGACATTCCAAACATCTGGCAATAAAATCAACAACCTCTTTCTTCATGCCTGGCCAATAATATTGTCTCTTGACAGCTACTATAGTTTTCTGATATCCTGGGTGCCCAGCATAATGTACATTATGCATTTCCCTCAATATCAAAATTTTCAATTCCTGAGAATTTGGTACATAAATTCATCCCCCGTACATGAGAATTTCATCATTATCTAGCTTGTAATCTTCAAGTTTCTGTTGCAAATTACCTTGTTGTAATTTTGCCACTAATTCCTTGTATTGCAAATATGATTTGGCAACCTCTATAATTCTATCTTTCAAATCCGATTGGTACATGCTAATGGTTGTAGAATGCAATTCATGCACTCTTCTGCTGAGAGCATCAACCACTTTGTTCTCTTTCCCCTTGATATGCTTGATATCAAAGTCATATTCACTTAGAAATTCTAACCATATGGTTTTTCTAGCATTTAGAGTTGGTTGCTCAAATAAATATTTCAGACCATTATGGTCTGTTCTTAGCTCAAACCTTTTTCCCATGAGGTATTGTCTCCATTTCCTCGAGACATGTAGTATGGCTGCCAACTCCAAATCATGAGTGGCATAGTGTCTTTCATGCTCCTTCAAGTTCCTTGATTCATAACATATAACAAACCCATTTTGACTGAGGACTCCACCAAGTCCTTCTTTACATGCATCTATGCATACAATGAAGTCTTCATTTGGATCTGCAATTGTTAGTATTGGAGCACTTGTTAAAAATTGTTTCAAGTGTTGGAAACTCTTTTCACAATCCAATGTCCACTAAAACTTCACACCCTTTCTTTGCAAGGAAGTGATTGGGTGTGCAATCTTTGAGTATCCTTCAATAAATCTCCTATAGTAGCCTGCAAGGCCCATGAATTATCTTACCTCTATCACATTCTTTGATGCTAACCATTCTCTAATGGATTCTATCTTCTCAGGATCCACTGTTATCCCATCCTTTGAAATGATATGCCCCAAATAATGAATTTTATTTTGATAAAATGAGCACTTGCTCAATTTGGCATACAATTGATGCTCCCTTAATACTTGCAACACCATCCTCAAATGATGTTCATGCTCTTCCTCTGACTTAGAATATATAAGAATGTCATCCAAAAAGACAATGACAAACTTGTCCAAATATTTGCAGAAAACACCATTCATTAAGCACATGAAAACAATTGGTGCATTTGACAACCCAAATGGCACCACTGTGAACTCATAATGACCATACCTTGTCCTGAAGGCGGTCTTGCTAATATCTTCCTCTTTAATCCTTACCTGATGGTATCCTAACCTGAGATCTATCTTTGAAAAGATCTTTGCATCCTTCAATTGATCAAAAAGATCATCAATCCTTGGCAGAGGATACTTGTTCTTAACAATCACTTTATTCAACTGTCTGAAATCAATGCACAATCTTATGTTCCATCCTTTTTCTTTACAAACAAGATTGGGGCACCCCAAGGTGACACACTTGAGCATATATACCCCTTCTTGAGAAGCTCTTCAAGTTGCATTTGCAACTCTTTCAGCTCCGGTGTACTCATTCTGTAAGGGGTCTTTGACACTGGAGCTGCTCCAGGCATTAAATATATAGAGAAATAAATATCTCTCTTTTGGGGTAGTCATGGTACCTCCCTGAACACATCTTCAAACTCTTTTAGGACTACATAATCTTCCAAATTTGGCACCTTATCTTTAGGTGTCTCTTCCATATGTGCTGCAAATATTTGACACCCTTTTCTGTAACATTTCTTCAGCTGCAATGTTGAAATTTCTCTTATGGTTACTGCCCTGGGAATCCCCTGCACTTTCCTTAGGCTCCCTTCCTCATCCAAGAAAGTAAATGCCTTGTTATGACATTCTAGGATAGCATGATACTGGTCCAACCAATCCATTCCAATTAGACAGTCATAGGAACCTAAAGGCAAGATGTTCAAATCTTCCCTGGTGTTCAGTCCATTTATGTCCATAAGACATGACTTAATGATCTCATTAACTTTACTTTTGGCTCCGGTAGCCAGCTGCACCAACCAAGATTTTTCATGCTTGCTTCTTGGCAAATGCAAACTTTCCACCATCTTAAGATCTATATAGTTATGACTAGCTCCTGAATCAATTAAAATAGCAATGGTTTGGTTGTTGATCATACCTTCCACTTCAATCATATGTGATTGATACTCTGCTTGCTTGTTGTCCAGGGTTGCATAGATCCTTGGCACATTTCTACCCATGTCCTCCATTGTTTCAGCTTGTTGTATATTGTGAACAGTTCTCCCTTTTTCACCTTTGTGAGGACAATCTCTGAACATATGATCCCATTTACAACCCCAACATTGAATAGGTGGTTGCCTTGGCCTTTGACCCCCTGGTTCAATCACTCTGGGCTCTCTAGGAGTTGACTATCCTTGAGGATTATTTCTGAAGAATGGTGGCTTAGACCCCTTCTTCCTTTGATCCATCTTGAATTTCTTTTTGTCTTCCCAAGCTTTTTGGAAAGTTGGCCTTGCTTTCTGCTGACCATATAGGCATTTAGCTATCCTTATGGTCTCCTACAATGTCTTGGGATCATCATACTATATTTTGTCGTTGATGAAGGATAGAAATCCACTCAAATACCTCTGAATCTTAACGGTCTCGTCCTTGATGAAAGAGACATACTTCAACAGTTCTAAAAACCTTCTCTCATATTCATTATTGTCATACTCCCAAGCTTGAGTTCAAAGAACTCTTTCATTTTCTTGTCATAGTATCTCTTAGTCAAGTATTTCTTCTCAAAATACTTCTTGAATTCCCTCCAAGTAACACTTTTCTCTTTAATGTGTTGCACCTGCACAAGCTGATCCCACAAGATGGATGCCTTTCCCTTGAGTTGATATATAACAATTCTACCTTCTGCATGAGAAGAATAATTATGCAATTGAAAATACTTTCTCATGCCCAACAACCATGTCTTTGCAACTTCATCCTTCTTGTGCTCACCATCAAATGTAGGAGCTTTGATTTTCTTCATTTCTCCTCGTAGCTCATCCACCCCAGACCTCTTATGCTTTCTAACAGGGGATGGACTTGAGCTGCTATGTGATATCTTATTGGAATGTCTTGGGGAGTGATGATGATGTCTGCTAACACTTCTTGCTCTTCTTTTCTCATTAGAAGACTTGTGACTTCTTGATTTGCTTGAGCCACTCTCCTTATCCAATTTCTTTTCTATTATGTTCAAGCTTTGCAATAACTTCATGTTGAAGTCATTCTGCTGCTCCTTGGCTCTCGTAAGCCTTTCATTATAGCTTTATGGCTTTGGACATCCTTCTGTAAATTTTTAATGGTCTCTTCCATATTCATGTTTTCATTCCTTTCATCTTCATGTCCATTGGAGTTTGTTCCTTCAATGCCCAAATGGACATCCATCCCTCTAATCTCATCCTCCTGACCGTAAGTCCCCTATGCCTCTTCCATTCCTCTGGACTCTATGATGATCTTTATATGATCTAGTTGTTGTTAACTCTGTAAAATGTGCAGCCAACAAAACTTTGTTAGACTAACTGTTTCAACAATTTCATGAAAATATGAACCATTTTGGTTCAATAATATATATCATAATTGTTTATTCTGATTTCCTGGAAATTTGAATGCCCAGATCAATTTTATGGGTGGATATTTAAATTCCACTGTCTACGACCTTTCCAACGCCTGCTCCCATGCTCAATTATGAGTCTCGAGCAAAAAGTTATGGCTATTAAAAAACATTTCCCATTGATTTTTCTGTTCATTTTTCAACTTGGCGCAACTTTGCGCTGTAAATATGCATTTTTGCACCTACTCCTTTGGATTTTTCATAGGATCTCAATTGGGTTTCTTCATATACATATTATGGACACTCTATCCAAGTTTCAGCTCTTTCTTGGTTCTTGGCTGCTGGTTACAGCCTGCTGAAGTTCTAGGCCAATTTGTGTTTTTTGTATGGAATGCTACAGATGCCTTATTTTCCATATTAAACATTTTAAACATGCCCAGAAATTTAATTGAGCTCTGGGAATGTATTCTATGGCTCAATATATTTCCATTGACTGCTCCTGCACCTCAATCTGATTCCAGAGCATAAATTTGTAGTGAAGAAGTAATTTCTAGGGTCTTTGGTTGCACTTCAATCAAGTTTCACGAGCAAGAATGTAAAAGCAATCAAAATGAAAGAAAATAGTACGTGCATCATATTATATTCTCAAATAAACAGATGGCATTGCACTTTACCCTTGAAAAGATACTTTAAACTCAGGTAATGGTCTCCATGTTAAGTAAACCATGAGGCTAGAAACTTGATGATTTATGTATCTAATAAGAAGTATTGTCCTTAAAATAGTATACGATTCTATAAAATACTAGTAGGCATGCATATTACTTTCACATCCAAGGAGCAAGTACTAAACTGAAGGTCATACCTACACATTCATTAGTAGATCTTCTGAACAATGGAAAAACAATCATAGCATTTGAAAACCAATATCCAAGAATTCAAGTGATAAGAATGGCACAAAGTTTTGACAAGAGGGAGTGCCCATAGTAGACTATAATAAATATACTCGTTATACTAGGTACGCGTGTTAGGGATTTCTGGTTAAACCTCCATTTTAATATCTCTATGTCCATATTAGTATCTATATTTTACATCTGTGTTTTATAAGCACAACTAACAAAAGACAACAATAGTAATTCAAACCTCCATTTTAATATCTCTATGTCCATATTAGTATCTATATTTTACATCGGTGTTTTATAAGCACAACTAACAAAAGACAACAATAATAAGAAGGTCCTGCAGTCAAATACACCAAATAACTATGTGTGTTTCTTAATTTTGTCTGTAAAACACACATATATATATATCACTTCAAATATTGAGAAAGAACACACCCTATGGAGAAGAAAGGAAAAAACAAGCATTAAATAACCTTCAAATCAAGGAGACATTAACACCATGACTAAATCGTTCCATACCTCCTTGCATTATTTCAATTAAGGGAAGATATTGCATTATAATATGTCTTGACAGAGGATATTGTTGCCCACTTGACATAAACCCTAAGACATGGAAAGAAAGAAAAATAAAAATAGATAAATAAGATGCCAAATAACAACACGGTACAGAAAAATTGTGTCAGGCAATGGAATTACATGAAAACTGTATTCACAGATTTAGACAATATGGTTTAAATATTTTTTAACAACAATAATTCATATTGGTAATACAGAACTTTCCCCATCCCCAATATCTATTCCATGTTGGAACATGTGGCTCCTTTGTAACATCACCTTGTTAGATGATTGGGTCGACCAAGTCTTTGGGTTGACGACCGACTAAACCCTCGGTTGACCATGTTCACTTATAGACTCTCGTCCATGTTTTATGAACAGGTGCAACCTCCTTCACCTGAGTTTGTTGAATTTGGTCCATGACCAAACCATTTTATAAATTATCCTTGTGAATGGTCTCTCATCGATTATTGATTATCTCAGATTGTCGCATCTCGGGAGATCTTCTCTCGCTTTCATTGAGCGACTCGTGCTTCAGTGCTATGGTGTCTTTCGACACCACCACTTCTCACGGATCCGTTGTCCTTTGTGTTCAATCCCTGTCCCAACATGGTATCAGAACAGTTGGTTTCTTGATATCGAGACCGCAGAAGAGACTCGGATGTAAACGAGACATGTTAAGTCATTTTCTGAATTTGTTCTTTTCGAGGAAAGAACTGTCAATGGCTTGATATGGGTTATCAAGCATTTGCAAAGATTGATATTGACCGATTTCTTGCCACGATTTATCTATTAGATATGGTTGGGTTTCTTGAGTCCCATCGGCTAGTGGTTAAATGTTCTCATCGTCGACTTTATTTGTTTGGACGTCGAGGAGGGTTGCTCAGACTCATATGTCAATGCCCTAGCTTGGCCTCTCATTGTGCATCTGCATATTCTCTTGGAAGGATCTTGGTTGATCTGGTTGTGTTTGAGTTCGACTTGGATGCTCGAACCATCTGGCGTGGGCTTCTTTTTTCCCATGAATCAACACACAGTGTTTTTCATACGTGTGAATTTCGATGGTAGTCGACTCTGGTTTCAATCCAAATAAAGGAAACCCTCGACCTTGGTTTTCCTCGACTTATTGCATGCTCGTCAAAGTGGAAAGAAGATTTGACCTGCCTCTCTTGTCGTCGACTTGGATTTGGTCGAGACTCTTGACTGATGGCTCGATTGATCTCAACTCGTGGATGCCATAAACTTTGTTTCGGTTGCTCGGCCTCTCATCGCCTCTCGCTACTCAACCTATGGTTAGACTAATGCTTTGCCAACGAGTTCAACTTGTGCGAGCAATGAAGCTTGGGAAGGTAGATGTTTTCTGTGCTTATTGTGTGAAGTAATAGATGCTCCACCTCATAAAATATTGTGTGCAACACGTTTTTTGGTATTTGATTCACCAGTAGTCTATGCATGATACAGATTGGTGACTCCCTTGCCTGAACGACCAGCCATAAAACTGACTTGGTGTAAGTCATCAGACTTA
>JASDQU010102564.1:239095-254226 GCA_032191745.1 Picea mariana
GTGACTTTATGATTAAAGTGAGGGTGAGTGAAGAGACACCAAATCTCAGCCACCCATCTAATCTAATCTCAACTGTTAGATTAGAAAACTCCTCACCTTCCCTCATGAGGTCGACTTGGGCAAGAGGGCGCACCCATTCTTGGGTAGTTGAAGCATCTTGTTGAGAAAACAAGAGGAGTTCAAGAATTCTTGTTGAGAGAACAAGAGAGAGCAAGAGAGAGGTCGAGCTGAAGAAAAGAGACAACAGCTGCAATTTCTGGGAGTATTGGCATGCATTCCAAGGTTGCCGAACAACATTTAGTGGCATAGAAATTGAGTCTTAGCAGAGTTTTGACATGAATTTCGAGACTATCCGTGCATCATTAATTGCTGGGACAACCGTACAGTTGTACAGATTTCTGGTTCAGAAATCGAGGAGCAAAGCTACATGAATGTCTAGATAAGTTTGTGTAAATTTCTGAAGATGAATATGCTATAAAAGAATTTCTCAGAAGCTAATAAATAATACAAAGCCCTCTCTCACTGGTTTTCCCCTTGTGGGTTTTTCCAGGGTTGAAGTTAGATCGAATATCTTTGTGTCTATATTTTCTGAGTTTTGCATATTGCTGATATTTTATTTCTGCATTGAAAACGATGTTCATAATCCTCATGTTTCAGTTCTGAAGTTTATTTTCTATTAAGTTTTTTTTTATGCTGAAACAGTGTTGAAACTGGAGTTTCAGCATTTAACTTTGGTTGAAAAATCAGCGAGACTGAAACTGGGTTGGGGTCTGAAAACTTAACAATCCCTTTGTGCCCTATTATCATCCTTGCCATCGTATCAATGGAAATCATTCTTTCAGATCTTTGCAAAAGAGACGTGAAAGACAGAACCATGGAACCGTACCGAATAGCAGGATAGGTTGTGGTTGGATTGATGTGTGGTCATGGGTGCATCTGACTAGATGTTTGAGGAGTTCATATCGTTGTGTTTCATCGATTGTACAAATGTACAATGCTCCTCTTCATTATTGATGTTTTGCAATGGTCGACCGGCCATAAAACTGACTTGGTGTAAGTCATCAGACTTATTGTCAACCTTCCATTCATTTTACTTTGTCGCAGACTATTGTCTTGGATTTTTCGCTCCATCGATGATGGGCATGTTAGATGAAAATGAAGCTCTAATTCTTTAGAAGTTATGGGAGATTTGTGAGAAGAAGGCTATCTCCTTGGAAAAATCTCATAGTTGACTTCGTGCATAAGTCACTTATTTGCAAAATATCATTGCACAATTGCAGACTGAGAATCAAAAATTGAACAGTGAGCTACAGACAAATCATACCCAGTTCGAAGATGAAGCTGCTCTCTTTCAAACCAACCTTTGGCAACGGTTTGATGAAAAGTCTCGGAGAATTGTTGACCTAAAGAAGACCATGGAAACCATATTTCAAGATCTTGTGGATGATTTTAGTGATAAAAATGATCTTGTCGACGATATTGTGAAGGAGGTGAAATTCCTCTCTCATGAAAATGTTGCCTTGAAGACAGAAAATGCATGATTGAAAAACCAGTTAAAATATGTAGAAGACGCGTTCCATACTGCTGTGACTGAGCACTTCGGAAGAGTTGTTGCCATGGGGAACATTGTTGTTGGCTTTTTTCAGTCTCTTGCAGATGAATTTGAAGAAAAGTACGACCTTCTTGAATATTTGGTAGAAGAAGTGAAAGCTCTTCCTCATACAACAATGAGCACAAATTCCATCCAACCAATGGAAGAAAATACCCAGTTGACTTGTGACGTTTTCCACTTGCATGCCTTTATTGATGAGCTTCGTGAAGAAGTTTCTCCACTCCAAGAAGATAAAAATCGATTGTTTGATGAGTATTAGACATTGAAGGAAGATCATGATGCCATATTGTCACAACTGACTGAGAAGAATGAGACTCCTCAAATCTTGCAGACTACTGAACAGAATGTTGAGACAACCGTTGAGAAGAAGATTGATGTTGTTGAGTTGTCAGACTCACATGTTTATTCTTCTACCATTGTTGCTAGTCTAGTTGTTTGTGAGAAGAACGATGATGTTGTTGAGCTTCCAATCTCACCCATTTCTTCTCCACCCACTACCTCTGTTTATAATAAAGATGTTGTCAAGTTACGCTTTGAAACTAATAATTGTGTTGTTTCCCATGGCTTTGAAAAACACAATACAACTATAGGATCCCGAATGCTCAACAAAATGGGATATACCGGAGGGGGGATTGGAAATAATGGAAAGGGTATTACTGCTCCTATTATGCCTGAGATGCTGCCACCCATAACAGGTATTGGATATGATGTTGTTGTTGCCTCCTTGTCTACACCTACCCTTTTTGCAAATAGGAAAGTTTTTTTCGTTGCAGGTGGATTTTAGACCGATTTTCCAGCAGAGCACTCTACTGTTGAACCAGTTGTTGAGATGGTTGTTCCTGACATGCCAGACTCTCGACCTATTGTTGTTGATGACACTGTTGCTGATATACCGGGTTGTTCTACTCCCGATAGTACACCTAACCTTGATCCCACATCTCTTGATCAACCTGCACATCCCTTTGTGCCTTATTGTCATCCTTGCCATCGTATCAATGGAAATCATGCTTTCAGATCTTTGCAAAAGAGACGTGAAAGACATAACCATGGAACTGTACCAAATACCAAGATAGGTTGTGGTTGGATTGATGTGTGGTCATGGGTGCATCTGAATAGATGTTTGAGGAGTTCATATCGTTGTGTTTCATCGATTGTACAAATGTACAATGCTCCTCTTCATTGTTGATGTTTTGCAATGGTTGACCATAGGGTTCGATGTGACTTGATAATCGACTGGAATTTGATTGGGATTCAACCCAACTTAATAGTCAACTAGAGGTGTTTTCAACAATGTATTTGTTGACTAAGTTTCGGCTATCTATTGTCCATCAACTAGCGTGTTTCGACGAAGATTTGTTGTTGACGCTTCAACCCCTCAGTTGTGTTTAATGGGGGGAGTAATTGAAGTTTTTGATATGTAAACCCAATTGATGAGTTGTGTGTTGAATCGACTGCTTCTTGTTGTCTCGACCTGAATTGTTRATTAGATCGAACCATGTTCAACTGTGTTATTGGGAGTTGTATTTATGCTTATTGTACCTATTGTAGAGACTTTTGGGATACAGAGACTATCTAGATTGGTAGATAATGTTGGATTGACATATACTGATTATATTGGTGCATTCTTGTCTAGTCGTCTCATCGACTGGTTGGTGTTGTCTTGTTATCTATTCGACTGGCCGATTGAGATCATGTTTCGACAACTGATTTTGCAACCCGTTTTTCAATGGATGGTTTCTCTTCGGCCTTGATCCGTGTTGATGGTGATTAGAATTCCTCTAGAGTGTTGTTGTATCATCTTGTGATTAGCTTTTGTAGTCAGAACAAATTCAAGAGGGAATGTTGCAGAATTGTTTGAGGTCGATATCCGACTAAACCCTCAGCTGACCATGTCCACTTATTGATTCTCAATCCACGTTTTATGGAAAGGTGCAACCACATTCACCCGAGTTTTTTTGAGTTTGGTCCATGACCAAACCCTGTTATAGACAATCCTTGTCATCAGTCTATCATCGATTATTGATCATCTCAGATTTTCAGATCATTTCAGGAGATATGTTCTCTCTCTCATTGAACGACTCGTGCTTCAGTGTTACAGTGTCTTTTGACACCATTGCTTCTCTCGGATCCATTGTCCTCTACATTCAATCCTTGTCCCAACATTCCATGAATACCATTTACAATCAAATTTTATCACATCATCAATTTTTCATGCAACCGTTTCACTATAGACAATTATTTGTGTTCAGTCCAAGTACACACAAGACCAAGATACCTACGAATTCACATACAAATTAATTGGCACAATATCATAATAAACTTACAGGATTTTTTGTAAAACAAGGACAATGTTTGACACAATTGTACTCACAACAATCCTTCATATTTTTTGAAAACAAATATGTGTATAGAACATAACATATATATTTATAATTGTTAAATGAGTTTGAAATCCAAATGCACAAGCAAAAATAAACTTATATGTTCTAAATTGTAAACCAAGGACCAACTGAGCGAGTGATTTCCACCCACCCGTAGGCAAATACACATTAGATTCCACCCCCTAAGTGGGCTATGATACCACTAGGGTGAAGCAGGGATAATTAACTCTGAAATTTAGTCTTTGATTAACGTTTTCTTCTACAGATTTCTTGATGATAGAGCAACACTAGGGCACCCACATACCTACCCCACACAACACAAGGAGCACCTCCTTATCTGTTGTCCAATACCTCAAAATATACTCCTTCTCATGCTATTCAGTGTGTGCATAGAATGTCCAAGCTATTATCTCAAGTTTCAACAATTCTTTCCATGGTTTCTTGTCTTTTTCTCAAGGCTACCAACCTCCATTCATGGTTGGTTGGTCTATGATGGGCTTGGCTCTTTTTTTCCAATGGCTAACCTTTCCAAACACTCTCCCACTAATTTTTATAACAAATCTCCTCTCCTTGTTTGAATTTTCCTCATGCCTAATGGTAAAAGAATTCAAACTCAACTTCTCTTCCTAGTTACAAGAATGTAGGGGAGACAATTTTCCAAATTTTAGGAGTTGTGGCTTTGATTGAGGAGTTTGTTTCCTCCACTCCTCTTTGCTTTGAAATTCAAATTTGAAATTGGGTGAGGGTTCAAGGTAGCAAAGGGTAGATTATTTAGGCATAAAACCCCCTTATACCCCCTCACCTTTCCCCTCTTATGGTATCATATCTCCTATAGGCGCTCAAGCTCACTTGATCTTTGTATTCCTCTTTATTAATTTCAAAAAAAAAAAAGATGTATAATATTCACAACACCATGGTAAGGTGTCAATGCAACATAGTTATAAAGCATCCATGAAATATATTTAAGCATTTAATTACAAATTATTCCAAGAGTAAAATTTGGGATATCACATTTCCCCCCCATTGGAATAACACCTTCCTCGATGTTCTTTATTGCACCAATGTATTTTATGAAAATAGAGGTGGATATGCCTCTCTTGTGGCATCCTCCATCTCCTAAGTGGCCTCATTTATCCCAAAGTGCTTCAATTTCACTTTTACCCGAGTGATGGCTCAATTCCAGAGCATTGTGACTTTCTTGTCTAGTATGCATAGGGGTTTTACCTGGAACTCCCTTTGATTCCACCTGTATAACATGGTAAGAATCATGTACATATTTTTTAAGAAAAGATACATGAAAAACATGATATATTTTAATATTATCAGGAAAAAGAAGTTTATAAGCCATTGGTCCCATCCTTTCCAAAAGTTCAAATGATCCACAATATCTGGGTGCAATTTTGGCATAGGCTCCAAGATTCAATGAACTATTGTGTGTTTCACTTTAAGAAACACATGCTCACCAACTTTGAATTATTATGCATCTGGTTTCTATTTGCGTAACTCTTTTGTCTGTCTTGGGTTGTGTTAGGGTTTTGTTTGATCTTGATAACTTCTTATTCCATGTCTTTCGACATTTAGGGTCCAAATGTAATTCTATTCACTGGATCATTTCAACTTACCAGTGTATTACACCTTCTTCCATATAGTGCCTAAAAAAGACTCATCTTTAAAGATGCTTGGTAACAATTATTATAGGAAAATTTGACTAAATGCAAGTACTCCTCTCACTTGCATGGTTTATTCATCACGTACATTTGAAGCATGTATTCCAGTATTTGGTTTGTCCTTTCCATCTCCCATTTGAATGTGGATGATAGGCAGTGCTGAAATTTAACTGTGTACCCAAGCCTTCGAATAGTCCTTTCCAAAATCTTGATGTAAACTTTGAATCTCTGTCAAGTATGATTTTGGTAGGTATTACATGCAATCTGAATATTTCTTTCAATAAAATCTCTACAAAAATGACTGCTTTAAATGTGGACTTTATAACGATGAAGTGAGCAACCTTGCTCAATTTGTCCACTACAACCACGATGGCATCATGTTGTTTCACTATCTTCAACAATCTTGTGATAAAAGTCCATGTCGATCACCTTCCATTTCCATTAAGGAATGGGTAAAGGTTGCAACAAGCCTACTGGATGTTTATGTTCTGTTGTAACTCGTTGACATTCTAAGCATCTTACAATATAGTCAACAATTTCATTTTTCATTCTAAGACAAAAGTATTGTTTTCTTACAACAATAATCATTTTTTGATAACCCGGATTTCTTGAGTAAGGTTTCTTGTGCATTTCATCCAAGATAAGTCTCTTTAACTCCTCTGTATCAGGAATGTACAATCTATCCTTATAGATCATCATTCCTTCTTCTATGATTTGATAGTCATCACATTTTTGGTTTGGTGGCTCTTGTTGTAAGCCTTCTTTTACTTGTAGAAAATACTCATCCTTACCCAAGGCCTCTTTTATCTTGGACTTCAGATCATATTCACTAGTGCTGATAGCTACTAAATATATAGCTTGCATACTTTTTCTAAGTGCATCTGCTACCTTGTTCTCTTTTACCTTTATGTGTCTTATTTCAAAATCATACTCACTAATGAATGCTAACCATCTATCTTGTCTAACATTCAAGTGAGGTTGATTGAAATTATGTTTTAATCCACTGTTTTTTGTCAACAAAACAAATTTTCTACCCATCAAGTAATACAGCCACATCTTCGGTGCATGTATTATGGCTGCAAGTTCCAGGTCATGGGTAACATAATTCCTTTCATGCTCCTTCAATTTTTTGGATTCATAACTTACCACGTGATTATCTTGCATAAGAACTCCACCCAATGCTTCGTTACATGCATATGTACACATGGTGAAGCCATGATTTGGATCAACAATCTTTAGTACTGGTGCATTGGTTAGAAGGTGTTTTAACTGTAGAAAGATTTCTTCACATTTAGTAGACCACACAAACTTTACTCCTTTGTTTTGCAAAGAGGTTATGCAATGGCCAATTTTTGAAATCCCCTCTATGAACCTTCTATAGTATCATGCTAGTCCCATACATGACCTTACATCTATTACATTCTTCATAATGGCCTTGATCTTTTATGGGTCAACCAATATTCCCTGATATGATATGATGTGTCTCAAATATTGTATCTGCCTCTGATAGAAATCACATTTAATGAACTTGGCATACAACTGATGTTCTCTCGGTGTCTTCAAAACCAATATGAGATGCTCCTCATGCTCTTCTTCTGATTTAGATTAGATAAGGATGTCATCGATAAATACTAATACAAGCTTATCCATATATTTGTTGAAAATGTTTTTCATGAAACACATGAATGTAGTTGGTGCAATGGTAAGTCTAAATGGTACCATCGTGAACTCATAATGAATGTACCTTGTTCTAAAAGTTGTCATATGAGTATCCTCGTCTTTAATCCCGACTTGATGATAGCATGATCTCAAGTCAAGCTTTGAAAATACTTTTGCTCCTTGTACTTGATCGAACAAATAATTAATTTGGGGCAAAGGGTACTTGTTTTTTACTATCACTTTGTTAAACTGTCTATAGTCAATACATAGTCGAAGAGTACCATTTTTTTTTCACAAATAATATAGGTGCTCCCCATGGAGAGACACTTAGTATGATATACCCATTATCTAACAAATCTTGTATTTGCATCTCTAGTTCCATCAGTTCAGGTGTACTCATTTTGTATGGAGCTCTAGATATAGGTGCAAAACCAGGCATGAGATCAATTGAGAAATCAATATCTCTTTTAGGAAGTAGAACTGATATCTCTTCTTGAAACAGACCCTTAAATTCTTGGAGTATTGGATAGTCTTCAATATTTGATTCTTTGTTTTCTATTGACTCCAATACATGAACTGCGTATAACTAGCAACCTTTTCTAGCACTCATTTTTAACTGTAAGGCTGAAATCTGTCTGACATAAATAGTTCTTGGAGTTCCTTTCACTAAACTTGGATTCCCTTCATCATCTATGCATTCAAAGGTCTTATTGTAGCAATCCAACTTTACTTTATGTGTTGTCATCCAATCCATGCCAATTAAGGCATAATACGAACCTAAAGGTAAAATATTCAAATTCACCCTTGTGAGCAATCCATTCATTTCCACTGGACAATCTTCTATCAATTCAATGACCTTTCTCTTTACTCTTGTAGCCAACTGAACGAACCAATATTTCTTATGTTTGATTTTATGAAGAACACATGTTGCAACAATCTTAGGTGTAATGTAGCTATGACTAGATCCATGATCAATTACAATAAAATTATCTTTCTTAGCAATCTTACCATCAACTTCCATCACTGATGCTTGGCGGTTTGCTTGTCGATCCTCTAATGTAACATATATTTTTGGAATAGTCTTTGCTACGTTATTCATCATTGCAACTTCTTATATAGTGTAGGTAGTCTTCTTAGTTTCCTCCCTATGAGGATAGTTCTTGAATAGATGTTCTTCTCCGCATCCCCAACACTTGAGAGGCCCTTTCCAAGGCTCCCTTGGGATTTTTTGCTATTGATTTTGCCGGTTTGTTTCTACTCCGAGATGGAAAATTCTGTTGAAATTTTCTTCGTGGTTGATAGTTGAGCTTAAAACTTTTTGATTTATTTTTAAACTGCAGAGGCTTGAATCCTTTCTTCCTCTGCTCAAACTTTTCTTTTTTCTTTTCCTTCTATATCTTGTTGAATTATGGTTTTTTCTTGTTTTGCTCATAAAAATACTTATCCTTTCTTATTGTATCATCAAGATTCTTAGGTGTTAGAAAATAATAGGTGTGCTCGTTTAACCATAGAAAATATAGCAATATTGTCACCCAACCACAAGCCGAAGCCACCACCGAGCACCTTAACCTTGACAACGAGAATAATTATGGAAGCAAACCCTAGGTCCAAAAGCCAATCAAGGTAGCGTACCACTCTCCAGAGCTAGCGTACCAAGAAGAAAKTCCAAACCATAACCAAGAGAAAGTCCAAGCCTAAAACCGAAAATACTAGTTGCAGTAGTTGCAACTGCAACTACTCTCTAGACTTGCGCACTTACTAAATTTTTGCAGTGTGCACCAAATTTCTGCAATTGCGAATTGTGTGTATCCAAATGAGCTCTGGCATCCTTTATTTATACTGCTCTTCCTTAGCTTTCTGGGCTGACTTCTCTTTCTGAAGGCTAAAAACTCAAGAGAAAGTMCAAGCCTAAAACCGAAAATACTAGTTGCAGTAGCTGCAACTGCAACTACTCTCTAGACTTGCGCACTTACTAAATTTTTGCAGTGTGCACCAAATTTYTGCAATTGTGAATTGTGTGTATCCAAATGAGCTCTGGCATCCTGTATTTATACTGCTCTTCCTTAGCTTTYTGGGCTGACTTCTCTTTCTGAAGGCTAAAAACTCAATATTAATTATTTTCTTTAGCTGACTTGTCTTCTAGGGTTATGTTCAATGCTTTAAGGTTTCTTCTTTCTTCCCAGAATATTCTATTCTTGTCAGGGTTACACGTGGAGGTTTAATACCTCTCGCAACTACCTTAATATCAACACTCCCTCCTAGCTAGGTAGGTATTTAAAGGTAATGGTTTTGAGCACAAACATACCATTCAACCGATAACATCATCATCGCCACACATGCTATCTCATGATCAAATAACGAGCACCATCATCACTATCAATATCATCTGATAGAATCAACTATATCATCTCTCAAAGCCATACTCCATCTGAGTAATCAAACATGATGTTTGATAAATCACTCACTCCACAGAGTGATAAAAGAACCATTCTTCTAATCCAGACATATGTCCTAGAAGAATAACTATTCCAACAGATGTTGGAAGCCACACCACGGGATGCAAGGACTATTCTTCTAATCCATACATATGTCCTAGAAGAATAAATGTCCTGGACCATTTTCCGCCTGGAGAATGTTTTTCCACCAGCACACTGACTATCCATCTAGCTGATAATCATTTCCAACACTGTTGATAGTCTTCATGGAAATCAGAACAATGCCATTCAATAGAACACAATTGTGTCTATCCATAGTAGTACACAACTACTATCCAGTGATACACAACCACACCAAGTAGCACACAACTACTTAATCAGTGAGGCATAGTCACAACTAGTGGAACACATCCACCACAATAGCATACATCTACTGTCCAGAGACATATATTCTCCACAACAATCATATCATCTGATATCAACCTGCATAAAACAATATCATGATATAAACTGAGTCATCTGGGCCATTTTCTGACTCACATCTGTGAGATATGGAAGAGCATCTTCCATTAGAAGGTAAAACATCAGCCATGGGACATATCGACTATTCTTCTCAAGCATAGAAGAATAATTGTCCCTGATTTATGAGGCCTGGACCATTCACCTAACTGGGCCATTCCTTCGACACTAATCATAGTGCAACCTGGAGAGAATGAGTCTACCTTAGGGAATTCTCATCCCTGATTGTTGAACCTATACCATTTTCCTAACTGGGCCATTCCTCCAACACTAATCATAGTGAAACCTGGAGAGAATGAGTCTACCCTAGGGAACGATTATCTGGACCATTTCCTAAGGAAATGACTGTCCCGCACTAACCTCCAAAACAGACCATTCTTTGAAACTGCTCACAACTGTGAACTTTGAAAGAATAACTACCTGATGAGGCAAACCATTCTACTTGACCACTACTCAGAGTGAATGGCAAGAAGAATGATTTTCCCAGACCATTCCCCCACACTGGCCACAAGGGGAATCACTGTCTATGGTACATCAACAATCTATCAGACCATTTTCATTACGAAAATGACTATCCGATCTGGACCATTTTACGAACTAGAAAATGCCTGTCCGTTAGAAATCTCAAAACACTTTTTGAACTGGAAAGGAACTGCTCATCAGACCATTTTTCATATTGAAAAATGACTGTCCATAAATCAATAACATATCAGTGCTCCCTCCCAAATTGGGAATAATCTCTTCCTTTTTCAATAAGAATTGTCTCCACGAGCCCCAACTTGTTTCTTGAGTACGTAAACTTTTCATCTTGGACAGAGGCTTTACCAAAATATTTGTTATCTGCTCATTTGTGGAGATATATTGGAGAACCACTTCTCTTTTCTGGACTTCATCACAGAGAATATAATGCTTGATATCAATGTACCTTAGTCTGTCATGGAACACTGTTTTCTCTGAAGGCTTCATATAGCTCTGATCACTACAATATATCATGGTCAAATTCAACACTTTTGTTTCCTACTAGCTCATGATATCGTGTCAAGGCTCAAACTGAAACATATCCAAGTAGCACTTCTTATGTCATCATGAGAGTTTTCCATGGATTAACAATCTATCATCCCAGACTTCTGAGTAACTATTATGATACACTATCTCTGTCATATAAAGTTTTCACCACACTTTTGTTGTCCATGAGATACTCTGCATCAAGTTGTTTAAATCCATACAAGGTATTATTATATTCGCATACATGGGTCTCTTTCTGGTATAAGCTTCTTTCTCACTTGTTTTATTGGGAAGAATAGTCTTTTACATGTAAATTCCAATCCATGGATACTACAAGAGGTATATCTGGTTTACTGGAACAAGTTGTTGTCGTAGTCTTGTCCCTCCTTCTGGAAGAACCTCTGAATATTGCAATGCTTTCATTCATAAGTCATTTTCACATTTTCTTACATACATTGTTCTTTATCATAACTTCTATTTCTTCTACTTGATTGCTCCTAGTGGGTTCAAACCAAGCTGGTAGTCTTTCTGATTCTCGGTATAATAATTGGTTGTTCTGGCTTTTCTTTCTTTCTTGGAATCTTCATGTTTCTCTTTAGCTCTTGGGTCCATGGAGTCTTCTATAGATTCCATGCCCTGAAGATTCCAACTTCTTCCTTTCATCATGGGATCATGGATGTAGATGGACAACCAAGGAAACTTTAAGGCTTCTTTTCGAAGAAGACTTCTTCTGAACACGTGTTGCTTATCATGGTTTCTACTTTCAATGGGAACATGGACATATACTTCATAATCCTTAATGGATCATATCATTTAGGATTAGCTCCCTCCTAATCCTTGTTTCATGCATGAATGCATTCTCCTCTTTTGGAATTATGTAATCAACTCCCTCCAACAAAAGAGTCCACGCTTCCATTTGCATCCTTATTGCCTTTTGCAAAGTTTCACAAGTCTTTTTCTAATTTCCTCTTGATTGTTGACTTCTCTCTGTTTTGATTTATTTTGGGTCTCTTCAAGTTTGATTATGATTTCGGCTTATCTCGCAGTTGTTACTTATATAATAGCTTCCACAGGAATTGTTACCAAGGATTGTCAAGATACTTCATCTTTTCATGTGTATTGCTTGACTTGTAGTCATCGTGATAACAATCCTTATCTTGTTATTCTTCCATAGGTATTGTTTCACTTGAACATATTATCTTCTAATAAATAGATATGCATGATATGTACAAAAACTATGCAAACATGGCATGTACAAGAACTTTGAAGAATATTTTTACCTTGACTTAGAAGAAGAAATCCTGCTTCATCTTGTTTGACTTTCTTTGAGGGTTCCTTTTCTTCAGAAACTATTGCTTCATGTGTTTCCTTCCTTTTATTTAACTCAGAACAATGATTCATATTTTCGACAGTTGAATCGTTGTATTTTTGACATATCCTTTTCTTGATTTGGTTTCTTCCTTGAGTCAAACTTCATCTTATTCTTGAATTTCTTGAACTTTGTTGTGAGGTTTGATCATCATCTTTCCTTTGGAATTCCTCTTTTGTGTTAATCCTTAATTCTTTTTGTGCACAGCAAGTCCAAAGTTCTTCAAATGTGGGATACTCCTTTCTTGTTTTCATGGTTGCGGTAAATGCATCCCGTGCCTTGGGAAGGCCATTGAGTACTATATTTACTAGTTCCTTTTCTGAAATGATTTCTTCAATAGCTTGTAGTTGATTTCATAACTGAGAGATTCTTATCAAGTATGATGTTATGTTGTCATCATCATTCTTTTTCATGTCACAGAGCTCATTCTCCAGACTCATTACTTGTCCAATGTTTCTGACTGAGAAGAGGTTAGTTAGGGCATCGTACATCTTCTTAGATGAGTCAAGATGAGAGGTGTAGGGTATCAAGTGGTCTTTTATAGAGTCCACTATGATACCCATGGCATTGATGTCATTGTTCTTGAACTTCTCCATAATTGCGACATTATGAGGTTCCTTCTCTTTTCCTTCTTCAAACTGTGGTTCCATGATCTTTCTTTTCACGATATCCAACACTTTATCTTTGGCAAGGATGATATCAATCCTTGTAGTCCATGCTTTGAGGTTAGAAGCCTCGTCTAACTTGTTTTCTGACTTCATAGAGTAAGTCATGAGTACTTTGACTTGGTCAACCTTTGACTTTGACCAAATACTAAAACTTGACGTCTTAGCTTGCTGAGGGTACCAGGAAGTGCGCTAGGATAGGGTGCACTAGGCTATCCAGGAATTAGGTCAAGATCTTCACTTAAGGTGGCTTAACAAGAGGGTTAGGGTTTCATTGTTGCAACAAAAACTTTGATTGCAACTGTAACTGTAATTGAGAAAATCCTCCCAATCTATCTTCCAACGGTTAGACTATCCAAAGTGTTGGTTGTGGAGCCTGATTATCTTCCTGATTCAAAGGTATTTTACTTTCAGTCATGTTTATACCCCATGAAGTATTTACACCCCAGAAGTATGTACACTCTTCCACGCGGGGGAGTGCAGAGGGGGGGTACCCCCTCTGCGGGGTCCGGGGGCAAGCGGGGGTTCGGGCGTGAAGCCTCCGAAGCAAAAATTGTCTTGTAAATGTATATTGTAATTTAATTGTAAGTCTAGATCGTTCATTATAAGGTCGCAGATCTAACGGTAGAAATTATGTTAGGGTTTTTTCCCTGGAAGGCAACGCTCTTTTATGAGGGAAATGTATTGCGGCTATGGTTGATGACGAATATTGTATTCTGAGATAGGAGACTATGAGAGAAAGAAGAGGAAGTTACAGTGGGTTTGTTGTAGGTTGTATCCCTTCATATGCTGGATAATAATAAAGGAAGGACCTGACAATTTCTCTGGTGGACGTAGCCCACACTGGGTGAACCACGCAAATCTGTGTCTCTATTGTATTATGTATCTTCTGTGTTTTGTTTCTGCATTTGTTTTATTTTATTGCTCCATGGTCCTATTTTTCTAACAACTGGTATCAGAGCAAAAGGTAACTCGCAGGAAAAGAGGGTTCCTGGTTCGAGTGGGAGAAATGTCGGAAGATGGAAAGTTTAGGGTCGAGAAATTTAACGTCCAAAACTACCAGTTATGGAAGATGCAGATGGAAGACTATTTATATCAGAAGGATCTATTCCTACCATTTGGTGGAATAGCAAAGAAGACAACAGCTACGAAGGACAAAGAATGGGAGATTCTTGACATAAAGGCTCTAGGAAAGATACGGTTGAGCCTGGCAGTGTTGGTGGCTTTCAATATTTCCAAAGAAAAGACAACGAAGGGTTTGATGGATGCATTGGCCAAATTGTATGAAAAACCCTCGGCGTCCAATAAGGTGTTTCTAATGAAGATATTATTTAATATGAAGATGTCGGAAGGTGGGTCTGTTGCAGATCATTTAAATGATTTTAATACGGTTACTAATCAACTAAGTTATGTAAAAGTGGACTTTGATGATGAGATAAGGGCTCTTCTAATTTTGTGCTCATTGCCAGAAAGATGGAACAGCTTGGTCATGGCTGTAAGTAACTATGTATCTAGTTCAAATACTTTAAAATTTGATGATGTTGTTGGTGTTATCCTTAGTGAGGAAATGCGATGGAAAAACACAGGTGAGACATCAGGATATGCATTGAACATGGAGAACAGGGGAAGGCGAAAATATAGAGGAAAGGGTTTCGAGAATCGTGGAAATTCTAGGAAGGGCAGATCCAAATCCAGACTTGGAAAGATAGAGTGTTGGAATTGTGGGAAGAAAGGACATCTGAAGAAAGACTACAGAGCTCCAAAAAAACAAAGAGATGGACAACAGAAGAGAAATCAGGAAGCAAATGTAACAGGTGAT
>JASDQU010102564.1:254326-274282 GCA_032191745.1 Picea mariana
ACTTACTAAATTTCTATAGTGTGCACCAAATTTCTGCAGTTGCAAGCTGTGTGTATCCAAATGAGCTCTGGAATCCTGTATTTATACTGCTCTTCCTTGGCTGTCTGGGCCGACTTCTCTTTCTGGAGGCTAAAAACTCAATATTAATTATTTTCTTTAGCCAACTTGTCTTCTAGGGTTATGTTCAATGCTTTAGGGTTTCTTCTTGCTTCCCAAAATATTCTATTCTTGTCAGGGTTACACGTGGAGGTTTAATACCTCCCACAGCTACCATAGTATCAACATTAGGTTCATCAAACTCAATCATGTCGCTGTACGATTGAGGAAGTCCACTAAGGAAACATTGAATCTTCACTTTTTCATCTTTGATATATGGAACACACCTTAACAGTTCCAGAAACTTACTTGCATAGTCATCGATAGTTAAATGACTCATCTTCATTTCATGAAATTCTTTGATTTTTCCATTATAATACCTCTCTAATAGGTACTTTTGATGGAAGTACTTTTAAAAAGTTTCCAAGTGGTTTTATTTTCATTAAGTTTCTTTACATTCTGTAGATCCTCCCACCAGATGGATGCTCTGTCAAGAAGTCAAAATCCAGAGCATCCATCTCATGGGAGCATATAAAGAATGCAAATAAACTCATACTTTCTCATACCAAGAAGTCATGCCTCAGCTTCCTCGCTTGACTTCACCTCACCATTAAAAGTAGGTGGTTTCATATTTCAGAGCTCCCCCTGTAAGTAGTCTTTGGATAATTTCTTCTTCTTCTTGTGCCTAGAAGAAGGGTTGGACCCATTACTGGTGGATTCATTAGAATTATATGTATTCCAACTTGAATAATTTATTGTTGTATCAATATCATCACTGGAGGTCTAATTTTTTTTGTTAAGATACCTCTTCCTCGAAGGAATTTTCCCTGTGTTACTTGATATCTAACCCTGGTGCATGTTTTTCTGAATCTCAATCAAGCTTTATAACATAATGACATTCAGTTCCCTCTTTTCTTATTTGTATTTGATAAGTTTCTCATTATCTACTTTCAAACTTCTCACAGTCTCTACCATGTCTAGAGGAGTCTCTCTCCTCTCATGAGTTTCAATGTCTAGGATGTATGGTGCATCTTCCATGATGCGTGTACCCTATCATTTTTTATCTCTATGAATACCCATGTTGGATAACAAAACAACGGTGTTATCTTTTCAAACATATAAAAACATTTCAAATTTCAAGCCTGTACAACCTTGAGTGTTGTGAGCTTGCTTCGATACCATATGTAACCCATCCAAAATATAAAATATAAAATATTGCCACAAAATTTATCTTCTAAAAAATATATATTGATTTTCCCAACAATGATTTAAGGAATAACATGCAATGTTCAACGCCATATTAATCTCTGAAAAACTATTAGAAGCAGTGAATAAACATATTTATATTGTGTTTAATTTACAATATGTAACATGCACATGACAATGGTTTAGGAAAGTGGTTTCTTGATACAATCACTGTGTTTACAAGACATGGGTGTGTTACTTCTACACCATCTTCCAAACATCTTCACAGTTTGGGTTATTTGTTCAGATTTCTTGTTACACTGAACTACTATAGACTACTTTTACAAAAATAACATAACCTATCTAGAATATTCTAGCTAGTAAGATTCCTCCATTAGTGAGACAAAAGTGTATTACTGGTTTAGTTCAAAACATTTAAGAAAAATGATACCAACAATGACTAGACTTCATTGACTAGATTGTTCTTCCTGTTGGGCTCAAAGACATACTTCAATAATGATTCTTTTATTGACAACATGTGTGGGAATTGTTTCTTCGACTTAGTATCATCCAATTCATTATTACTTCAAGGAGCAACCATGAATTTTTCTTGTTTTTCAAGAGTGAAGTTTCATGCAAGATCTCATTATGGCTCACAATACTTAGGTTTGTAAAGTTCCTTATGCTAGTGCAATTCCTTTTTTCCATCTCAATCAATATTAGCAACAACTCTTTAAGGACTGTCACGTTGTTTGGTATGTTTACTACTTTCTCTTATCAAGTGATCTTTGTGATGAAATTACGGGGGTTACTTGATCCAGATTATTTTGAGAACATGAATGAAAAAATGTAACATAGAACAAGGAGATACACAAATATATTGTAAGGAACACAATAATACAGTACAATAGTAAAACTTAAATTCTATTAATGACTGTTTGGAATACAAAATACTGTAAAATGCAAAGCACACACACTAGTTAGAATGATGGTAGCTTATCTCTAAAGAGAGATGTCTCAGCTACGCTCATTTGCAATAAGTTGATTACAATGAGGCTCCAAATGCCTTTTTAACATAAAACATAAATGATAAAACCCTAAACATCCAAAACCCTAACCCCAAAAGATGAAACGCTAAAAGGTTTGTGGGCCTCAATGGAGGTAGTTGATACGTCAACTTCCCAAAGGCGCAAATTTTGCATACGATCTCCATTTGGGGATCTTGGTACCCCATTGGAAAGCTCTAGCCAAGGAGAACAATTCCAAACAATCCATTACATCCCAACAAGTATCAATTGGGTGTTTCAAAGTAAAAAAAAAAACGTCATTTAGGGCCTCAAAACGACGCTAAAAGTTTGGGACCCGAAAAATTGTAGAAACAATGACAAGCTGGAAATTGTGATTTGATCCAGTGGAATAGGTGGGAGACCACTGATGTACACCTGGATCATTCATCCTCCCTTAGAAATAAATTATTTCCATTGCATCAAGTTCCTCCATTAGACGGGGAAACTTCTACTGAAATTGACTCCCGATGAGCCACTTGCCCTGATGAAGAAATTGCCTTGCTTTGACGACCCGATAGAGTTGGATGTTTTGTTTTCGGATTCCCTTCATCTTGGTGTCCATGAACCAATTAATTGTTTCCTATTCAATGCATTCAGGATTGAGTTTTTTAATGGCCAAGTGCTCAATCGCGTCAGAAGTGTCCAGGAGAGGTCGAAAATATGGTCAAAGTAGTTCCACATTAAATACTGGGTGCAAGCCAAGGAAATGAGGAATACTTAAATTAAAATCATTCTCACCCACAACCTTGGTGATGGTGTAAGGCCCATATCAGAGTGGGTGTAGCTTCCAATGGTGTCCTGTGAGGCGCTCTTTTTGCAAATGCAACCATACCTTATCTCCTACCTGAAACTTGTGTGGTACCCGATGCAGATCATGGCACTACTTGTACTTGGGATTGGCTTTATGAAAAATATCATGAACTTGTTGTTGGATGTAATGGATTCGCTCAAAAAATTTGGTTGCTTGATCAACCTTGGTTTAAGTATGGGAGGACTCTTCTTGTGCAACTGCAATGGGTAGAGCTACATCAATGGGGGCCAATGGTTGGAACCCCAAGCATATCTGAAAAGGGATGTGGCCAATAGATTTATGGAGGGATAAGTTGTAGCTATGTTGAACATAAGGAAGGATTTCATCCCATGTGTGTGGATGTTTGGAATTGTACATCCTCAGAATATGGACAATCATCATGTTGACTACCTTTGTTTGTCCATCAGTCTATGGGTGGAAGGCAGTTAACTTGGTCAACTTGGTGTCCATCATCGACCGTAGGTTGGAACAAAAAGTGCTCGGGAACCTACTTTATAGATATGAGATAATGGTTCGTGAGAGCCCAAAATGAACACAAACATGTTCAAAGAAGAGCTTGGTGGTGGCCTCAGCTGTGATGCTCTTCTTCCAGGATGCCAAAATTTCCATCTTAGAGAATCGATCAATGACCATGAAGACACAATCATTCCCATGCTTGGTTGAAGGTAGACCAGACATGTAATCCATGGAGATGGAATTCCAAGGCCTATATGGAGTAGGCAGAGGGGTGTATATCCCTTGTTTCTTAATGGAGGGCTTGGCAATGATGCAGATAGTGCAATATCTAATGTACTTGCGGACAACTTGTCAAAGCTTCGGCCAATAAAAATGATTTTGTATTATTGCCATTGTTTTGTCTACATAAAAATGTCATGCTGCCTGGTTGTAATGACCTTCCCAGATTAGCTTTGCATGCTTTCTTGAAGGAACACAAAGATCGCTTAGATGGAATAAAAATCCATCCCGGAGATGAAATTATAGAACTATTTTGCATGTGCTCAATGTCTTATAGGAAACAACAAATTCAAAGTCGTTATTGTATAATTGTGGCCACCTGAACATCTTATTCCCATAGGATTTAAGAACTGTGGTTAGCGCCACAACTAAGGGTTGATTGTTACAAAATAATTCCCCTGCGGATAGGTGAATCTTCCCTTGGAGTACAAACCCCTCTTACCAAGACATAAAACTACCTTTGTACACTACCATTCCTATAGATTAATTATTCCCATCGAAAAACAGAGAAGGAGGGATAATATGATGTACCTCACTTTCAAATTTTCTCCATGCTGCTCCAATCCGTGAGTTCCGAACAATACCTACAATGGATGACAAGAGACAAACAAATTTCTCCTACTCTAATGGATTAGACAAAATCGATCTATCTATGAAAGATTAAAACAAGCATAGACGAGTACATGTAAACACATACTAGAAGGAAATAGGCCAAGTATATTGCTGAGAAATTTAAAGAGGCACTTACAATCTTCACTTGATGTTGCAACAACCTCCCCAAGTCCTCCTTGTCCAACCCCTTGCTCGAAAGATCCACAATTAGAATAACAATGCTTTTTTTATTATTTCCCCTTTTTGTTCACCATGAGAATGCCTCCATTTATAGGCTTTGAGAGGCTCAACCACCTTGGTTATATTTGGGATTAGTTAAGGATATGACTCCATCAGTTGTGATATCTCCCTTATATGAAACCTGATGGTTATATTTGAGCCAAACAAACTTGATCCATCCATAGTTGTATTTAGAGAAAAAGGGGATTTCTTGCAAGATTTGTTCAACCAATTCGACGCTCCCTTACAATGGGCAACAAAGCACTACAACGCTCCCTGCTAGATAGACAAAGAGTGCTAGCGCTCCCTGTATATGAGTAGAGGAGCGTTGATCTTCCAAAATTTTCCAATATGACTAAGTCCCATAGAAAAACACTTTGTTCCGACTGCCAATTGATGGGGCTTCTTCTTCTAACATGTTTTAGGGTTTGTATCAAGTGTTCTCATGGTGTCGTTCATGATGTGGCACTTACGTGACGAGAAAGTAACACTTACAACACTTACAACAATGATAATGTGACATTATCGAAGTGAGGAATTTTTATGTGTAACAGATTTCCCCCCAAAGTGTAAAGTCAAAAAATGAAAGCTGATGGCCAAAAAACTTTGTAGATTCTTCGAAGCAATGGTATGGAGTCGGGGAACTTGGTAGAAGCTGTAGACAACCATCAAACAATGTTAATATGTATTCCATTCCTAAGGCAAGCATACCTATGTTTGGGATATAAATAACTCAAAGTATGGCCGCCAATAAATACATTGTGGATCCATGATGATATTGACTAAGGGTATGGCCACCAGAGATACAATGTGGATCCATACTTCTATGACATGAACTAATCGTAGCCACACAAAATACACAATGGAGCTACGAGATGATAAAAAATAGCCACATATCAATACAACGTGGATCTATGCGACAACATAAGTATCATCATGCTCAAATGAATTCCTTCGTAGGCTGGGCAAAGCAGATATTATAATGAATACTAAACCTTGGGTCTTTGTCCCAATCCCGATGTGGTACAAATCTAGCCATGTGAATAGATGTTTTGATGTCGAACATGGTAGAAACCACTTGATTATCGGTCATTGAGGTAAACCGATAACAACTATGAGGGAAATCATCAGTGATGTCAATGAATCCCAAGGTACCCTAGCACAATCTAGTGAGTGTGAATAAATGAGTTGAGGTCGAACATTCATGGAATCATCCGATCAAAGGTCAATGATGTAAACCTATTTTCGGAAGCGAGGAGGCCTGCCATTGAGGCATGTAGGTCCCAATGTACTAACTAGTTTCTAAGTCTAATTCCCAGATGATGTGTTGAAGTCGACAGGAAAATACTCGTCGAAGGAGGGCCTTGATGTATCCCTCATCATCAACATGAAACTGACACAAAAAAGTGATAAGATATAGCAGATGAACACAGATTGACATGGGTATGGAAACTGGTAATTGTGTAGATGGTTGACTCTCTAGGTGGATAATTCCCTTGAACACTGATGCACGACATGAGACTTGGCAGCATAAACGTAGAATGGACCAAAACATAATGCAGTGAGCGCCGAGGCATTCTTTGGATGGTTCAAAGGAGTTGAAAGACTCACATGATTGGTTCAGTGCAGAGGTTTAGTGGATTATCCAAGTGTTTAGTGTGAAGGTTAAAACAAGTTTCGTGTTCAAGAGCAAATGCAAGAGTTGTTTACAAAAGTTTTCAAGAAACTTGACCCACTTCCTTCAATCCCCCCCCCCATCTAGATAGATGAGTACCTCTTTTTAATTTAATGAGCTTGAGGAGGATAACACATGCTTGATATAACTCACCTTTGGTAAGTTCTTCTTCCTTTGTTTAATGAACCAGAAGAAGTAAGGGTTCGTCCCCATATGGGCCCTTCAATGTGTAGCTTAATGAGTCTAGAGAAATAAAACTCGGTGGTTTTTCATATTTAGAATGTCTGAAAAGAACTTAAAGACGACTCCATGGTTGTCATTTTTCATAATTTTAGTCTATAAGGTCCGAAAAAGAGATAAACTATTACTCGAAAGACACCCTTTCGAACCTTTTAACGAGTGTGAAAGGAAGCAATATCACTCATAAATCTTTTCATGTTTAGAGAGTCTGAAAAGAGCTTAAAGGAGACTCCAGGGGGTTCCTTTTTTGTATAACCTTTACGAGTCTGAAAAAGTGATAAAAATATACTCGGTTACATTCTCATGTATTTGAGAGCGTGAGAAAGAAAAAAGATTAATCTCATTGGTGTTACAAGATCATCGAAAGAACTTTGCTCAAATTCCTGTAAAATCAAGCTGTTATGGGCACAAGATATTAGTAATTTCTCGAAAAAATGATAAAAAATCCAAAAATAGACTTTATAATAAGGATAAATGACCAAATTGAACCTGTCAAATATCAAAATAGGTCAAAAATTCATTTTTACCTTTGTTTTTTACTATTCTCCTCTGGTCTTTGGATTTTTACCTCTTTTGGAGCATTTTTCGAGCATTGATTGCGGGGGTTGTGGGCGAGTGTTTTTAGAACCGTTCAGACCAGGTTGGTTGTTTCCTTCTCCTCATCCTTTTTCATGCCTTTTTATTGTATTTCATTTTTAGTTTAGGTGTTCTAAGCTCCTTGGGAAGCCCTAGAGCGTCGAATGGGATCAACGCTCCCTCAAGGCATTGCGGGGAGATTCGATTGTGATTTCAACTGCATGGTGTGCGCGCTAGTGCTCTATTAGCTTCTTTGAGGGAGCGCTAGGCACAAAAAACAATTTTTTGTTTGATTTTTAGGCTAAAAAGAGGCATTTGTTTCATTAAGGGTTTAGCTAATAATGATTAATTGATGTATTTGCAAGTTTCATCCATAAACAACCATGATTGAGTGGAAATAATGTAAGCAAGAATTCGATGACATTGTCGTTCTTCAAGACCCTCAAGTGAGCGAAACCTTATGCAATTGTGGCTTCCTCAAGTATTTCAAACTTCAGAACATGAGAAAATAAGTGTTATTGCTTGAATACTTGATTGGTCTATGGGACGATGTTGAGAAAGCATTCTAAATAGGGCCACATGTGCTTGAGATTGATATGGACGATGTATCTTTTTGACGGGGCTCTCTAAGAGAGGGGTGCCCTTACTTTTATCCAGACGCAAGTCTACTCCAAGACCGACTGAGGCATATGTTTCTGAATATTGTATACCAAGGTCAYGATTATTGGGAGGAAGGATCGTTATAAAATATGTGAGAGATTTATCACTTCGATCCGTCCTATTCACCATCACCAAGTTGGACTATTTCCCATCTGACTTCTAAATCCCAAATTTATTACGACATTCAGTGTTTGGAACCAAGACTATTAAACTGGAGTGCAAGGTTCCTGAGGAATGCCAAAGAGTAGATATCCAAATGCAGGACTGGCAGACAAAAAAAATTTAGATATGGTTCTATCTTGGTTTCATTTTTCCTAGAGAGGATTCCCCAGATGCGGCCACAAGTTGCAATGATAGCACGTCCTGCGACCAAGCCTCATATGGAGAGGTAGACCAATCTTTCCTCCAGGTTGGGGATTGATCTCTCGGCTTTCATATTCATCGTTGACTTCTTCGCATGGTGGAATAGGTAGTTAGTGGTGATTGAGGAATTCCCTTGTGCTGGGGTAGATTTCAGAGGTAGTGTTGACTTGACACTTCCCGAGGGCATACAGTGGGACACATCAGGTATGAAAGATCATAACCTTGTAACAATATTTTTGTTTTGTTTTTATATGTTTTTGGTTGTACAATGAGGGATATAAACCATTTCATTTTCATCATGTAGACAGAGGTGCATCACGTCGGGCGAAGATGCTAGCATTGGGGCATCGTGGGGATGCACATGCGGCAATCGATCACGATTTCGTAGTGGGAGATCTCCGAGAGGTGGAGAGAAACCTCCAGGGTTTGACGATGGGTGTTCCTCCCTTGAGGAGGTGAGACATGATTTTACATATTCAACGAAACATAGTTTGGGTCTCCGAAGGCCTCAATCATTTGTTACGATGGGTGGCACGAGCGATAGTGTGCTATTTAGAGCACAATGTGATACAGGCAAACAAGTAGAGTCCTTAGTCATTTTGTAGTCTTTATGATGATACTATGGGCATGAAGTCCCATGTTTTTCCTCGTTATGTACTTTTGTATGATGTATTTCAAAAAACTTTTGCTACCAAGCATATATATATAAGTTTTGCGGTGCCTACCTATTTTGCATTTTGTTTTATGTGATGTATTTATACATATGATTTATGTTTCAAATGTTTATCTATGCGCAATATACCAATCCAACATGTAATTTGATAACGAATCCACGATCATGTTGAGTTCTCTCGATATGTGTCTATACTCAATAAATTCAAAGGCTCTTTCGAGACGGTGAACCCTCAGATGGAGACGTAGTAAACTTGAGTTGTGAATGGTGTATTCACGATTTAGTTGAAATACCACATGCTGAGAGTCAGGGTTAATAATCAATTGATATATACCTAGAGAAGAGGCTTTGGTTAAGAGTTCGATGAGGGTGTGATACTCTGCAACGTTATTGGTTACAGATCCAAGGCAAATCCCTCCCGAACTCACTAAATCACCAGAGTGGTAGATGGACCAAGCTGCATAAGCGATGTTCTGGGTATGTCGACTAGTGTCATTCGCAAACCCAAAATAGATGGGAAAGGATGATGTCATATGTGCATTCAATCACAAAGCAAAGTATAAGAAACTGAGACAAAACTCGTGCATGAAAAATAAAAGACACACCAATTCAAAAGTATATAGTACAGTAATGTATAAAGCACACATGCGATATATCCTATGCATAGTCCTTCTTGAGGTAAAGCCCATTTCGAGGCTCACTGAGAGATATCCCATCGTAGTCTACCAACTCATAGGCACCTCTATGTAACACACGTTTTATGATGTATGGACCATGCCAGATGGGTTATAACTTTCCTGCCTCCAGTTTGTCATGATCTTGATCATAGAATAGGACTAGATCTCCTTCTGCAAAAGTGAAAGGTTGGATGGATTTATCATATTGATTTTTCATGCGTTTTTTATATATCTCGTTTATGAGAGCAACATTGCGATGGGTTTCATCCAATTTTGTCAGATATAAGAATTGTTCGTCTTTAGTAGAAGTGTGGGGTAAGATTTATACGACAAGTTTCAATGAAGGAATCTCACATTTGATCGGTAATACCGCTTCTATCCCATATACCAACTAGAAGGGTGTAAATCTAGTTGCGGTTTTAATTGAAGTTCGATAAGCCCAGAGTGCGGAGAAGAGCTGCAAGTGCCAAGTGGTTTTGTTCACTCCCACCATGCGTTGAAGCATGGTTTTCAGGACTTTTTTGATGGCTTCAACTTGTCCATTGGCCCGAGGATAGTAGGGGGATGAATTTTCATGGCGAAAACCTAGCTTGGTGCGCAATTCACCGATCATATGGTTCTGGAAATGGGATCCATGATAAGTTACAATAACTTGTGGCACTCCGAATTGAGTGATGATGTGATTAAAAAAAAAGAGTGTTGCAGTGCAACCATCGTTAATAAATGTAGGCATAGCCTCAACCCATTTAGTGAAGTTATTGATGACAACGATGATATAACCATGCCCCCCGACTGAGGTAGGATTACATTGCATAAAATCGATGCCCCATTTTTCAAAGGGGTCAATGAAGACAATGGGATGAAGTGGAGTTAGGTGGGTACATGATTTCTTATGAAATATCTGACGGGGTGGGAATTTTTTAACGGTCTCAATGCAATCTTTGAATATAGAAGGCCAAAAATAACCGACACGTAGATTTTTTTGGGTTCTAGACATCCCAAAAAGATGACCGCCACAAGATCCAAGGTGATAGTCATTTAAAACTTGTTTAGCCTCTTCATGGGTTAAGAAACATCGTAAGACAATATAAATTCCATGATGGTACAAGGTGTCGCCAATGATAAGGTAGTGTTTTGAGTGGTGTCTAACATGACATCGTTCATCACGTGAAATGCTAGGATGAACGTGTTGGGTTTGGAGATAGAGAAGAATATCTCCATACCATGGATCATGCGTACTAATAAGGAACAAAGATTCATTAGGAAGGGAATTGTTGGGCTTGGTATCCTCATCAGTACGGGGAATATTGCAAATCAATTCCATAAAAACCAACGATTTATTAGCCTTGGATTTGGAAAATTCGAGATTGAATTCTTGGAGAATGACGATCCATTTTGAATATATTCCCCTAAGTACTTGACGATTCAAGATGTGGTACATTAGGTTCGAGTCTGCAATGACTGTGGTAGTGTGTAACATAATATAATGGTGAAATATTTCGACGTCAATAACTGCTGTCAAAGCCAACTTTTCGACATGTGAATACCCGAGTTCGGGACCTGATAGAATTTTACTCAGATAGTAGATCACATGTTTAGTGTCGTCATCATCCTCTTGTACTAACACCATAGCAATAGTGGAAGTGGAGGAAACCAAATAAAGGATACAATCCTTTGCATAATTTGGTATGTGCAAAAGAGTTGTGTTTGTTAAGGCACGCTAAAGAGAATCAAATGAGAATTGAGAGGTTGTATCCTAGATGAAAGGAGCATCCTTCTGCAACAATCTCATGAATCCTTTAGTGATTTTGGCATAATTGCAAATGAAGCGATGAAGAAAGTTTTCCTTCACTTATAAACTTTGCGGTTGAGTGAGGTTTTTGGGAGGAGGTAAAGCGAGAATGGCTTTGACTTTTAAGGGATCCACCTTAACCTTGTATTTGGAGACTATGAATCTGAGGAGTCTCCCTGATTCGACAATGAATATGCATTTATGGGGCTTCAAACATATTTTGTAAAAACGACATCGCAGAAATATGGCTTGTAGGTGACCAATGTGGTCTCGCTGATAAGATGAGTGAGCGGGTAAGTCATTGAGATAAGGTTCAACAATATGTTTGATATTGTGGAACGCATACAACATGGACTACTGAAAAGTGGCTCCAGCGTTTTTAAGGCAAAAAGGTAATTTTTGATAAGTGAAAGTCCCCCAAGGGAAGATGAAGGTTGTTTTATGTTGATCAACTCGTAAAATGTCGATATGGTTATATCCAAAAAAGACCATCCATAAAAGAGAAAATGACGCTTTCGACACAATTATCGATAATTTGGTCGATAAAGGGTGTAGGTTAATTGTCCTTGGGACAAGCCTGATTAAGATCTTGATAATCAACACAAACATGAATGGTCCCTTGTTTCTTGGTGACCGGAACAATGTTGGAAACCCATTTGGTCAAAGGGACAGGATAAATGAAATGATATTTTAAAATTTTTTCTACTTCTGCCTTGATTGTCATGGTCTTCTTAGGATGGATCGGGCGAAGTTTCTGTCTCATAGGTTTAACTCCTGGGTAAGTTTTTATTTCATGCACACCGATCGATGGATTGATCCCTGAAATTTCTTCGTAACTCCAGGTGAAGATGTCGCATAATTCTTTGAACAAGAAAATATAAGTTTCAACTTCGTCAGTTGAACAGTTTGCACCTAGTTGTATGTTTTCCACAATACCTTCTTTAATGGATATGTCGACAGTGATAGTGGAAGAGATGTTTCCCAAATTCCCCTTGGAGATGGTATCTTGAGTGAGTATTGGAGATTGGGGAGAGTCGATGATATCACTAGGAAAGATAAATGAAATATCTTTCTCTATGTCATCTAAATTGGGAATAAAGGACGAACAACGGTGGTTGTCATCCCAAGGTGCCTCCTTGATACTAAGCATTTCCATAATAGATTCCTCTGATGGAAAAATATGTAGGATGTAATCGAAAGTAGAGGATAGGGAATCTAACCAAGATGGTAACGAATAAGTCATAGACACTAGCAGATGTTGGTCATCCGAAGAAGGAGAGGCAGACTGGATGGCGACGTATTCAGTCTCTGCAAGACTAAGTGGAATGATGTGACCCAGTGTATCAAATTCTAAGGGACTAGACACAATCCAAGGATCATATGATTCGAAGTATTGATGTGCCATAGTCGAAATCATATTAACCATTATGATATGTTGCGTATTGGGAGGAAGAGGTGTAGGGAAGGTACCCACGAGCGAAGAGTATTTCAAGAGACCTACCCAAACACTTTCATAAGTTATTTTTGAGTCTCCCAGAAAAGGAATGTTGTTGGTCGTTTGAGTGAGAGCGTCCGGGGTGCAATAATCTAACTGATCGATGGTTACAATTTTACCTTGATGAAGGAATTGAACGCATCGAAAAACCGATGAAGCGACGACAGTCATAGCATAGAACCAAATTCTACCTAGCAACAAGTTATAATTGAGGGGAGCATTGACTACTTCAACATTGACGGAAACAATTTTGCCTCCCAATTGAACGGCTAAGGATTGTAATAATCCATGGGTTCGGAAACGTCTTCCATAAAATGCTCATAACAATGGTGGGGGATTGATTGAGACCAGATGATTTAAGGCCTTTCTAGCAAGACAAGGACATGAAACATGTAGATTCCCCCTCGTCCAAGATCGTGCGATGAATATGTTGATTATGGGTAATGACATCGATCTAGAAAGCGAGTTAGTGAGAGAGTCATGATTTAAAGTTATCCACGTTAAATGTGATATTTTTAGATGATTCAGTATCTATAGCATCGATGGCTACCAAGAGAGTCCTACGGTTGCTAGGGAAGTGTTGTAGAACTTCGAAAGCTGACATAGTGCAAGGTGCTTGAGCCAAATATTCAACGATGTTCTAGTTTTGAGCAACACTCGATTTTGGATTAAAGGTCAAATTTCAAATTGTTCTCTTGGGAGGGCATAGAATAGAGTCAAATCTAGGTTTCTGAATCTAGAGTGGCCCAAATGGAGGTGTAACTATAGTAGGTAGTGGATTCAATGTAGTACTAGTAGTTACTTTTTCCTTGTCAGTCTTACTTGGAGGTGTTTCGTATGTCGTAGTACGAGTGGTCAAATCTATCCCATTAAACATGTAATGTGTGCACTTGATGAAGCTTCCTCGTTAGGAGGATGATTTGGATTACCTCCTGTCGAAGGTGCATGAGCTTGTGCAACCAGTGACTGTTGCTGTGGAAAAGGATGTGTCGGTACAACGGATTGAGAATTTCCTTTAAAACGTTTGGCAACTTCGTCCCGAAGAGGACAATCTCGTGTGTAGTGATCTTCACCACAAATGAGACATGGAAATTTTAGTTAGCACTGTGGTTGTTACTCAGTAGTAGGTGGTTGTGTTTGTGTTTTTTCATTTTCGGTTTGATTATATTTTTTCTTGTGTTTATTCTTAGTTTTCTTCTTCCCCTCGGACTGTCGTGGAGAAGTAGATTGAATTGCATTCACCTTGGATATTTGAGTCGGGGGGGAGTTCAATAAGAGTGACGTCAATCCAATAACGGGGGAAGTGACTGAAGGATTTTTCATGCCAGTCGACTGTGTACTAGACTGGGTTTTGACGGAAATGATAACTCCATATGCATGAGCGGTAGAGGATGGTTTTGATGGATCGGTTGATGGACGTGGAGCATTTGGAATCAATTCATACAAAGCACTGGATTCAGAATAAACCAAGTCTAGATACTGGGCATGAACAATGGCTTCCTCTTCTATAACGACACCATCCATGGCTACATCACGGGTGATCAGAGGGAAAAGAGATTTAGTGAACCATTAAGCCAACAATTGGTCAGGAATGGTTTCTTTTATCAACCATCATCGTCGTCTCCACTCATGAATATGATCAGAGATATGTACAGAGTTGGTATGACGAAGGGATGTCAACAGTTCCATGCCGGTTTCATAGAGAATAGGTAATTGGAAGTGCGTGAGAAAAGCCATGGCAAGTGAATTAAAATCTTGAAAAGTTCCACGTTGTAATTCAATGTACGACTTATCCGATGTACCCATCAATGTATGCTAGAAAAGATGTAACCGGATAGAGTTATCCATTAGTGAATTTGATGAACACCATAGATGAAAAGTCATAATGTGGTTATTAGGGTCTTCACTAGGTTTACCATCAAATTTCAGAATATCGGAATACCATTTAGCAGGAATAACTGGCCAAAACAGAGAATGTAATATGCGATCATTTGTCAATCTCGACAGATCCAGTAGATCTAGAGTCGCTAAGAATGGTAGTTGTCGATTTCCCTGTGGATGATACTACTGTGGCATAGGGACACCAGTAGGGTCATAAAATGGTTGAGGTGGATAATTTTAGCCAAGAGGCCCTCCCATATGTTGTTGTTATTGACCAACAAAGGTAGGATTTATTTTTTGAGGAATGTGCATAAAAGGAGAAGGGAACCCATTTTCCCCTGGGGAGGATAACCAAGGGAGGATAGTTCTCTTGGGGTGGATAACCAAGTTTCCATTGAGGAGGGTAACTAGGTTGAACCTGAGGAGGGTAAGGATTTGTCCCTTGGGGAGGAAAAGATGATTGACCTTGAGGACCCCAAGTGGGATTTGGGACTCTCGGGAAAGGTTGTCCATAATGTTGTCCAGAAGGACTAGGATTTTGGAATCTCGGGCAAGGTTGTCCATAATGTTGTCCAGAAGGATTGGGATTTGGGATTTCTCCTTGTGGGTTAGGGTTTTATGGCCCTCCCTGATTTGGTTGATGGAACTTTCCTCCTTGGGGTGGTCCCTAGGATTGTGGGGGGTTTCCAATGATTGAAGGTTGAGATTGTCCCCCTGCCATTGGTTGGGTAGCAATTGGGGTATGATCGATAAAAAAGGGTTTGCCCCATTGGATTTTGCATGTTTGAGGATGAATTCCCCTAGATAGGGATTTGACCCATAGTTAGGTTCAGGTTTGTGGAAGGGTTTTGCATTTCATGATGTGAAGATGTCCCAATAGGATTATGAGGAGTATACAAAGTCATAGCTTGAAGAGGGATATGAGGTGTAACCGTCAAGGTACCTTGAAACTGACTGTGTAACACGACTCATGTTTTACTTTGAAGTTGGCCTGAAGTGGTAGCAATATTGACTGTCAGTTTGACGAGACTAATGATGGGCTGACCTGACGGTCCTGCCTCTGCACCAACGGTGGTAGAGTCATGTGGATGGTCAAAAGGTGGTCAGCTAAAATTAAATTTTTCATAAAGGTCTCATACCGATGGAGTTCTCCATATAGAATGAACATAAGTTTGATGTGGATCCACCATTTCAGTAGAAAAAACAAGCGTAGTGTATTCTTTGTTAAAATTCAGTTGTATTGGTTCCATATCTAATTGATTATATGGCCTTGATGGTAGGTGCGGGTAATATTCTACTACAATGTTACCAGAGGAGTCTAGTCGAACAAGGAGTGGATCGAGATGAACTGACAAAGTTGGGTTGACATGAAGGGTGGAACCTTCCTCAACCATAACTAAGGCTCTCTTGGGATTTGCTAGCAAAGGGGTAGCAACACTCCTAGCATCTGAATGGTTCTCAACCTCTTCATGGTAAGTGTCTTCATGTGAGTTAGGAGGTAGGGGTTCATAGCCTTTTGGAGGCAACCCTTGCATACTACATGATCTATGGAGACCTTTATCGGCCATAGCACCAATTTTTAAGACAACTTAAAGTAAACAAACAACACTTGCTAGATAATCTATAAAACCAACAAGCAAACAATGCCTTCTCTCCATGACCGTACTAGTTGGTGATGAAATCCAACATCGTGTGATCAAAGTGAGAACGGGCTAGGATAAGAGAAGGTGGATCAATTATGTTGGTGACCTGCTTAATAGACTTACACCTTGGTGCAAGCTTCATCACGTTTTTACTCGTGGGTTACCCTCCAAGGAGCCCAAGTGAGTTTGACCAACGTCTGTTCTAGGTATAGAAAAGACTTCCCTTCACTGTCACCTTGTGTAAGGACCCTAAATGTTGTGGCTACTAAGCATACCAACTCGTAGTCATCCTCTGGGCAGGTACATTTGAAAGTCGAGTTCGAATGTATGGGCAGGATATCAAGTCTGAAATTCTTCAAGAGAACTAAGGACAAGTTGATCAGTAAACTCCAGAGGACCTCAAATGGATTCAGAATTCATGAAGCTCCGAGACCAAATGAAAAAAGTTAAGCCTCAAGAAGAACCCCCAAGATATGATCACACTACTATGAATGGTTAAGCCTCGGAGGGATAATCTATGTTTCTCTCCTGAACACGACCTCATTCGTAATCCCTATGTGAGAGGGGGATCCCAACTATGCTTATATGAAGGTTGGATTTACTCTCCCTATCGAAAGATTTTGAGTTTGTCTTGAATGCTTTGGAGAGTTATTCTCACAACCTATTCCAAAGATCTAGTCCTAGTCTAGTGTTGGTGTAAAGATCTAAAAAATAAAAGTTTCTAGTTTGATTTTAATTAGCATTCATTTTCATGGTTGTTCGTTAAACAAAGGTGAATGATAGTGAAACTGATGATGTTTGATACTCCACTCCAAAAAAGATGAAAAGAATGAGATGCAAACTTTCTTTTCAATGAACTTCTAAATATGGGAAGGAGAACAATTTCTTTTCTTTCACTAACAAGCACTTAAGAGTGCAAAATTTTATACTATTTCATCTTCAACAAGAATTCAAACAATTGCCAAATTATAAAGAAATCCTTTCCAATATTCAAAATCAATGCATAAAATTATTTCTTTGTTTGATTGAAAATGTAAATTGAATGATTCGTCTAATGCTTCTTGCTTTCACCAATAATGAAAAATGAATTCAATACTGTGATTTGAAAAATAGGAACCAAAAGTACACAAACAAAGACACTCTCAACAACCAATAAGAAACCAAAAGAAGAACAAATTATTCACTCAAAGAAAAACACCAAAAAGAAAAAATCGGACTTAATAGTCTTCCATAATTGAGTAAGGGATTAAAGACAAAGTAAACAGTACTGAGATCAATGAATTTCCTTATGAAAACCTCTAATCAATAAGATAATCGAAAAGAGTAGCAAAAAGAAACCAAGTTTGAGAAAAATCGGTTGATTTCATAATAAGGAAAAACAACACAAACCTAATCAAGACTAAAAGAATGAAAATAAGCAAGTTTTAAKTCAAACAGAAGACAAGATCTGACATAATAGGATCTGAACCAGAGAGATATATCAAAGAAATATGCCCACCAAGTAAAAGAACTGCAATTTTTCGAAGCAAGAAAAATCGACACTCTAGTAATCAAGGCACTAGAGCGCTACAACACTCCCTAATACACTATGGGGGAGTGTTGATCAATCAATCAATGTTCTAAATTAAATTGGAGAGGGTGCTAGTCCTGAGAAAAGTTTTAGAAAAACACAGAAAACTCAAAAACTCAGGGAAATTCAATCAGAGACTCTGTGAGATAACTTAACAAATATGCAAAGATGCAAGGATATATTAAATCAACAAACGAGATCTAAAGATAGAAAAAAGTTAAGGACAAACCAAGGAAAGAACAAAGAACTTAAAGTTCACTTCCCCAGTGGAGTCACCAATTTCTGTTAAGGAACAATTCTGCTATGGACAGGTGAATCTTCCCTTGGAGTACAGACCCCTCTACCAAGACAAAAAACTACCTTTGGACACTACCATTCCTATAGATTAATTATGCTCATGAAAAAAGAGAGAAGGAGGGATAGTAGGATGTACCTCACTTTCAAATATTGTCCTTATTGCTCTAATCCACGAGTTCTGAACAATACATGCAATGGATGACAAGAGACAAACAACTATCTCATACTCTAATGGATTAAACACAATCGATCTATCTATGAAAGATTAAAACAAGCATAGACAAGTACATGTAAACACATAATAGAAGGAAATAGGCCAAGTATATTGATGGTAACTTTAAAGAGACACTTAAAATTTTCAGATGATATTGCAACAAACTCCCCAAGTCCTCCTTGTCCAACCCCTTCCTCGAAACATCCACGATCAAAATAACAATGCTTTGCTTATTATTTTCCTCTATTTGTTCACCATGAGAATGCCTCCATTTATAAGTTTTGAGATGCTCAACCACCTTGGTTATATTTGGGATTAGTTGAGGATATGACTCCATCAGTTGTGATATCTCCCTTAGATGCAGCCTGATGGTTATATTCGAGCCAAACCAACTCGATCCATCCATAGCTGTCTTTAGAGAAAAAAGGGATTTCTCACAAGATTTGCTCAACCAATTTGGCGCTCCCTTGCAATGGGCAACAAAGCGCTACAACACTCCCTGCTAGATAGACAAAGAGCACTAGCGCTCCTTGTATATGAGTAGAGGAGCACTGATCTTCCAAAAGTTCCCAAGATGACTAATTCCCATATAAAAAACTTAGTTTCGAATTTCAAATGATGGGGCTTCTTCTTGTAACATGTTTTAGGGGTTGTATGAAGTGTTCTCATGGTGTTGTTCACGATGCGACACTGACGTGACGAGAATGTGACACTTACGACACTTATGACAAAAGTGCGACACTTACGTCAATGATAATGTGACATTATGGAAGTGAGGATATTTGATGTGTAACATCGACTTAGGTAATCTGTGACATGGTTGGTGCTTCCCTTCTTGTACTTGATGTTCAAGTGGAATTGTTGCAGGTATTTGGACCACTTTTGATGGTGGTCATTCTGTAAATTTCCTTATGTCTGATTGAATTGCAGAGGCCTGTGATGAGTGTGGATGATTGCTTCCTTCCCCACAATGTAATTCTTCCACTATCGACATGCCTACACAATGGAGTACATATATTTGTTGTAAGTGGGTTATCTACGAACACCATCATACAATGTTTCATTGTGATAGGCTATTGGATTCCCATGTTGAGTGAGGATTGCATCGATAACATAATCTGAAGCATCTATCTCAATATCAAATGGTTGCTGCGGGTTTGGAAGAATAAGGATTGGTGCTGAGTAGAGGTGGAATTTCAAATCCTAGAATGTTTTATGTTGGGACTGTTATCGCTCAGTTTGTAGGATAGGTTTAGTAGCTTGAAGGCAAGAGTCAAACTGGCATAACAGGAGCTTCCCTACCCACTGTCACCTCGATGGGGAGCTCTTTCTATTCAGGGTGGCTAATCCCAAGGGAGACGTCCCTAGTAATCTGGGGTATTGAAAGGGAAAAAGATCAAGAGGTTAAGGCTCAAAAGGTCAAAGTAGGTTTTCCCCTTCACAGATTACTGCCAAGGAAGATAGTCAAAAAGAAG
>JASDQU010102565.1:0-14779 GCA_032191745.1 Picea mariana
TATATATATATATATATATATACTCAGTCGTGTACTAACACATCCAACAACACATCAAACGATTTAATGCCATTTAATTTGTCCTCATAAATATTGATTTAATATAAAATAGATATTCACGGCAGGGCAACTTTGATAAAAGTGAAATAATTCTGGGCAGCTTTGATAAAAGTAAAATATATAATTAATATATTAAAAAAATGTCTACATGGCATTATTTTATCAATTTATTGATTTTTTCTTAGGACGACCATTTTGAGTTGAAATTTCCTCTAATGTATCTTTTGATGAATTCATGAGCATCAGCTCAACAAGTTCAACACCTTGTGACAGGGCAGCCATACGATGCTTCAGTATGAGGCCCATTTTTGGAGCTGCTTCGGTATGCTTCGCACTTGAATACCGAGAAACTTAAGGTCAACAGGTTCATTTTGGGCCTTAACATCATCTTTCATGCAAAGGTTAAGAATATAATGCCTCAAACCTAGCATGAGGTCGTTCAGAAATCCCTCATAACATAGGAGGATCTTTCAGCGGGGTTCAGAGCAGGGCTCCAGTGAGACCCGCGGGGCAGGTTTCATCTGGTGTGCAGCAGCATCAGACACTAGCTAGAGTTTCACTATGATATCATTGCTTCCAGAGAGGATTCACTTTCACTACACCATAGTGACCAGCACCTCAGCAAGGGACTCCTTACCCTCGCTGACCAGACCCTTAGTATTATGATAGATCCTGGTGCTACCGAGATTTTATTTCTGGAGTGACACTAAAAAGAATTAATATAAAGGAAGTCGAACAGGGTGAGTTTAGCTTTGTAGAGATGGATTCAGGAGCCAAAAGGAAGGTTGGAGGGAAGGTTACAAGTTGTACCCTTAAACTAGGAGAGTTTGTCACCAGTGCCAACATGTATGTCACGATATTAGGATCTTATGACGTCGTGATCGGTATGGACTGTTTGGAATCGCATGAGGCGATACTCAACTGTAAGACGAAATGGTTTAGCTTGGTCGATGATGAGGGATAGAGCGTGTGATTTTAGGATGGAACAAGGGGGTTTCCCTGAGGTTCATCTCTTTCTCGCAGCTACAGAAGAGCATGTGCAAGGTGTTGGGTTATGAAAAAGTATAAATATCTTCCTTTTTCCCACAGTTCATGATATAATCTTAATTGACTTTTCAGTTAATTAGGGATAAATAGGATAGAAAATGATTAATATGTCTCTTAGTGTTATTATTGAAGTTATATTAAATAGATTCTAAAATACAATTGGAATTGTTTGATTTTGTTATAGATTTGGATAATTATTGTCAAACCCGAGATAACCAAGGAGATCTTGAATATGCGCAAGTTATTGGAGGTTGAGGACTTTTGGCGCAAAGCAGTTTTGAAGATAATTGATTTTCTATATTGTAACTTTATAATAGTAAAGAAATCCTGAGGATCTTTCGATCCTCACGATAGCTTAATTTACCCAGATTTTTGTAATATATAGAGGGTAATAGATCCATAAACGGATAGAGAAGAATTGCATTCAAGTATTCGGAACTCAGAATTGCTCTGTGCAAGAAGTTTTTGTAAATGTTTTACCAGCTATGGAATCAATAAAAGCTTTGAATGTTCTCACCATTTCTACATTCTAAGTTTCTCGTAGCAGTGCTTATGAGGACCAAGGGCCCAGTCTGAAGGAGTTACTATCTCGTTCTGTAATTGTATCAGTTTGAAGTTTGATTTCTATTTTGTGATTCAAATATCTTTTACAATATCTAAAATGAATGCATAAGTGTGTTAGTGAGTTTATGATGTTTGCGTACAAAAGATAGATATTTCCCTCAGTATTAATGATTGTTGTTCCGATTTCCATTACTGTAGTTTGTTGCTTGACAGTTCCTCACATTTTCATACGCGTTGTTCATTTTACTTATATTTGCAATTGTTGTTCCTTTCAATTAGAATTACCCTTGTTGTTCCTTTCAATTAAAGTTACAATTGTTGTTCCTTTCGGTAAAGTTACATTAGCTGTCTCTTTCAATTAGATTACAATTGTTGTTTCTTTCCACAGACAGAGTAATTCGCTATTTCCTTTCCAGTAATTTGAATTCATAGTTAATAGTTAATTCTGCAAGTCTTTACTTAGATTAAATTACTGGTTTTTAGTTAAATGAATTCAACAGATTAGTTAGTTCCTTTTCATTCCACAACATTTTAGTAATCAGATTTCAATTCTGTTAATTCTCAGAATCTTTAGTGAACATTTGAGAAACTTGATTGTGGATAAACTCAGATTTTCTTTAACTACACGATTTTAGCCTTTATGAGCTACCTGCATAGACTTTGTTGATATTCTTGAGATAAAAGACGACTCCCTGGGTTTATAAATTAATGTTAAACTAAGTATGTTTTTTTAGACATCTTTAGACACCAACAAATTCAGGAAATGAATGAAGAAATTCAGGATACAACAAAACAACCTGAAGAATTTTAGGATTTTACAGAGCAATATCTACAGGAAAATGTTCAAGAAATTGAGCAAGTAGAACAAACCTTACAAAGAAATGATCAGGAAGACACCCAACCAGCATTAGAGCATCTGACAGAACAATTTTTGAAGAGCTATGAGGTAGAAATAGCTCAAGTTTTGGGGAGCTTAGGACGTCAATTGACAGAGGCACAAATAATCTAGAAAAATGCCTAGAACGAGCCTCCTCTTCAAAAACTACCGAAGATTTTCCTGATATTGAAATGTCTTTCCCAGAGGACACATCACAAGAAGAACCTCATTTTGAAATGAGAAGCCCTCTTGGACAGACAGAGCATTTGCAAGGAACAGAGGAACAACCATATTTTGGCCAGAATGAAGAAGACCTTGAGGCCCCTCACAAATAGAAATCTGACAAGAGCCATAAGAGAATTAGAAAGATAAAAAAGGAATACAAATTGTTGAAGAAGAAAGCTAAGAAGGTTGAAGTATTAAAGCAGAAGGTGGGAAAACTCAAGGAAATTATTAAAGAATTGAGGAAGCAGCTAGAACAAGAAGAGAAGGCCCACAGAGGAAAGAAAAACAAAAGGGCTAGAGTGCAAGGAAGAAACCCTCTTCCTAAAGAAGCAGTCACTACAAACTCTGTTGGGATACAGACAGACCCTGAGGAAATAGTAGTAGAAGAAGCAGTAGCTCAGAATGAGGAAGTAATTCCTTTAGAAACACAAGAAATGATGACAGCTACAGAAACAATTGACGCTGAGGTACAGATAGATACCCCAGTCTTAGAGGAAACAACTCAACTCCTTGAGAAGAATGCTACCATCAGGATATTGGAGAAAGAATTGATGCAGTATCAACAAACCCTGATTCAAAACATAAATGAATTACTGACTATGATAGAGCATCAGACATTCCAGTCCCAGGAACATAGTGTTATTGTGGATAGACTGGAAGCGGAGCTTACACAGGCCCAACAAGCATTAACTCAATCCAGAGAGGAAATGGATGCTATGTAAGAATATCAAGCATCCCAATCTCATGCACAGGGTGCCACCATTGATAAGCTAAAGGCAGAGCTAGGACAAGCCCAACAAGCATTGGCTCAACACCGAGATGAGATGGTCACTAGGGTTGAACATCAAAATGTTGTTAAACAACTAAAGGACATGTCAGCAACAAAAAGTGAGACTTATGCTGAGCTCACGAGATCCCTAGGGAAGGTAAAGAAGGTACAAACCCAATTGGAAAAATCTTTGGAGAAAATCAAAGAAAGTTGTGATGTCTACTATGATGCCATCAATTGAAGAGACCATGCCACTAATTACACTTTATTCTTGTTGGAACAATATTTGTTATTGAGAGTGAATGCCATCGGAGTAGGTAAACCCATTTCATTTTCCACTGTACCTGAGTTTATTTCATGTTTCAGAGATCAGGAAGAGAAGGTACAATACCTTATGTGTGAATTATACTTCCACAATTTCATTTTGGAAGAAGACAGAGAAGATAACCCTGGTCCCTTCATAGGGGACATACAGTTCTAGGCATTCCTGTCATTTACTAAGAACCAGGTCAGATGGGGTAAAGATCACAAAATATTCATGAAGAGGGAAACTGGGTTAGATCTTTGGATTAGAGGGGAGCCTCCAAAGTCCTTTCCATCCATTATGCGAAATAGGACCTTCGTGAAAAGGGAGGGGGTCACAAGCTCATTAGACCCTATCCATCTACAGGTTATATGCTCAGGCATCACATGTTTTAGAGAACTCAAAGAAGAAGATCTTGCTGTTTCTAAGGTAAGATGGGATGCATCCTCCGATGAGGTTAAAAGTAGGGAACCCTTTGGGTATAGGAATTTCTTTGTAGCTACCTTCAGAGTGGAAAGGTATTCTAGACTACTCCAGGAGGAAGGCCCTGCTTGGATTGGGTGCAGGTATAGTCCTCCTCTCATCTGGTTTCCTCCAAAAAGTTACCAGAAGGATTATCAAATTAATAAAAAGAGGCAGGACGTTGTTTTTGAAGTGCTCAAAAGAAACAATGGGTTCAGGAGACCTGGTGAACCAACTTTTCCTCCCTACATCATAACTGCTTTACATGTAAGATCTTAGCTTGCTTGAGGACATGCAAGAAGGTAAGCTGGGGGGGTATGTTGGGTTATGAAAAAGGTATAAATATCTTCCTTTTTCCCACAGTTCATGATATAATCTTAATTGACTTTTCAGATAATTAGGGATAAATAGGATAGAAAATGATTAATATGTCTCTTAGTGTTATTATTGAAGTTATATTAAATAGATTCTAAAATACGATTGGAATTGTTTGATTTTGTTACAGATTTGGATAACTATTGTGAAACCCGAGATAGCCAAGGAGATCTTGAATATGCACAAGCTATTGGAGGTTGAGGACTTTTGGCGCAAAGCAGTTTTGAAGATAATCAATTTTCTATATTGTAACTTTATAATAGTAAAGAAATCCTGAGGATCTTTTGATCCTCAGGATATCTTAATTTACCCAGATTATTGTAATATATAGAGGGTAATAGATCCAGAAACGGATAGAGAAGAATTGCATTCAAGTATTCGGAACTCAGAATTTCTCTGCGCAAGGAGTTTTTGTAAATGTTTTACCAGCTATGGAATCAATAAAAGATTTGAACGTTCTCACCATTTCTACATTCTGAGTTTCTCGCAGCAGTGCTTCTAAGGACCAAGGGCCCAGTTTGAAGGAGTTACTATTTCGTTCTGTAATTGTATTAGTTTGAAGTTTGATTTCTATTTTGTGATTAAAATCTCTTTTACAATATCTAAAATGAATGCATAAGTGTGTTAGTGAGTTTATGATGTTTGCATACAAAAGATAGATATTTCCCTCAGTATTAATGATTGATGTTCTGATTTTCATTATTGTAGTTTGTTTCTTAACAGTTCCTCACATTTTCATACGCGTTGTTCCTTTTACTTAGATTCACAATTGTCGTTCCTTTCAATTAGAATTACCCTTATTGTTCCTTTCAATTAAAGTTACAATTGTTGTTCCTTTCGGTAAAGTTACATTAGTTGTCTCTTTCGATTAGATTACAATTGTTGTTTCTTTCCACAGATAGAGTAATTCACTATTTCCTTTCTAGTAATTTGAATTCATAGTTAATAGTTAATTCTGCAAGTCTTTACTTAGATTCAATTACTTCTTTTTAGTTAAATGAATTCAATAGATTAGTTAGTTCCTTTTCATTCCACAACATTTTAGTAATCAGATTTCAATTCCATTAATTCTCATAATATTTAGTGAACATTTGAGGAACTTGATTGTTGATAAACTCAGATTTTCTTTAACTACACAATTTTAGCCTTTACGAGCTACCTACATAGACTTTGCTGATATTCTTGAGATAAAAGACGACTCCTCGGGTTGATAAATTAATGTTAAACCAAGGTTGTTTTTTTAGACATCTTTAGACACCAACACAAGGGATGTAAGCTTTATGTGATCCTTGCGCTAAATGAGAAGAGAGTAGCGGAAGGTCTAGAACACCTTCCGATGGTGAGAGAGTTTGCGTACGTATTTCTGGAGGAGTTACCTAGGATGTTGTCAGAGAGGGAATTGGAGTTTACCATAGACCTAAACCTGGGGACTGAACCAATAGCAAGAATGCCTTATCGGATGCGACCCCAGAGTTACAGGAGTTGAGAATGCAACTGAAGGAGTTGTTGGACCTAGAAATGATACGTCCTAGTGTGTCACCGTGGGGCGCGCCTGCTATTTTCATATGAAAGAAGGATGGGTTATGGAGACTCTGCATTGACTACCATCAATTGAACAAGGAAATGATCAAGAATCATTATCCGTTTCTGAGGATTGATGATTTGTTTGATCTGATGAAGGGTACGATGGTGTTTTCAAAGATCGAATTAAGATCAGGGTATCACTAGTTACGGATCAAGGAGGATGACATCCCTAAGACCGCCTTTAAGATGAGGTTTGGACATTACGACTTTACTGTTTTACCGTTTGGACTAGCGAACACCCCAGGGGCATTTATGAGTTGATGAACGGGGTGTTCCGTGAGTACTTGGAGAAGTTCATCCAAGTATTCATTGACGATATTTTGATATACTCTCATATGATGGAGGAGCATGACAAGCAGTTGTGCTTGGTACGATAGTGTCTGCGAGAGCACAAATTGTATGGGAAATTTTCCAAATGCTCGTTTTACCAATCGAAGATTCACTACTTAGGGCATGTCATCTCCAGTGAAGGTATCGCTGAGGATCCAACAAAGGTTGAGGCTATTATGGAATGGCCTGCACCGACAAATGTCCCTAAAGTGCGTAGCTTCATGGGTTTATAAGGATACTATCGACGATTCGTCGAGAGATTTTTGAAGATAGCAAATCCGATCAAGGAATTGCAGAAGAAGAACAAGAAGTAAATATGATTAAGGTTGGTTGTCATTGATGTAAACCCTTGAAGAAAGACCCATAGCAGAAAGGTTTGGGTAATGGACCCAATATTGTTTGATGTAAATATGACTCATTATTGTTTTTTCATTTTTTATAAGAATTAAATATGGATGAAATCCAAAGTGGTCCCCTTATGGTGAAAGCTCTCATGGGAAGACGCTTTGTGGAGTAAGAGAACCCATGCTTAATTGTTGAATAATGAGATGAGGGAAAGTGAATTTGTCAGGGAAAATATCCTAGATGGATAGTGCTTGTCATGTCATTTCCGGTGGTACGTGGAATGTCACATAATTCCTTACAGTTAGAGAGTTATGGCCATGAGAAGTTGGAGACCCCAGGTTTGGGTAATGAACCCAAGTTTGTTTGATGGGTAACGGTATGAGTTATGATATATTTTTAGATAATACTACTCTATATGGATAGTACATTTCATGCCATTTCTGGTGGTATGTAGAATGCCACATAACTCCTCACGGTTTGAGAGTTATGGCCATACGAAGTTGGAGGACCCTCATATGTCATCTAAAAGCCCCAAAAGGTCAAAGTAATCAAAGTGGTTTAAGAGTTTTTAAAAGGTAAATAATAAAGTGAAGTGATGAGTGTATTATAATTCAAAGTGAATACAAAATAAGTTATTTTAATAATAAATTTAATGGAGAAATTAGAAGTGGACCCAACCCTAAAATAAGGAAAGTGGGCCAAGTGACCTAGAAGATGTTTTTAAGGAAGCTACTTGGAGAGTATAAATAAGAGGCAAGGCTCTCTCACTTGAATCACACTTGAGAATATTGAATATATTTATTTGTCTGAGGTAACCAAGGATATCTAAACTAGAATTCTGAGTGAAGGTGAAGAAAAGAAGTCCGAAATGCAAGGAAGGATAAATTCTTTTGATGGTTCTTTCTAAGGTATGTTATTTACAGGCCATCTCCCCATTTTCGCTATAACTTTTTTTCTATAATGATTCAGATTGTGAAATTGCTATGAAAGTGAAAAAACCTATCCAAGTATCTATGGTAAAAAATTCACCTTGTGGGTCAGTGTATTTTGGGAGTTACACTCCGTGGAAAATAGGGTTTGTGGCCAGTCCTGAAACTAGTCAAAATCAGGTGTTTTGGGTAAAAATGTCATAACTTCTTCATAACAGATCCAAATTCCATGAGACCAAATATGTTGCTTAGGGGACAGTATTTAATATGTTTTTTAACATTTTTATATGAATTCATCAAATATTTTGTGTGGGGCATGCTCTACAAGGTAGCTCTCTAGAATAAGCCAGAATTCAACAACGTATGACATTTTTTCTATAACGCCTTTTATGAGAGGTTCCAACTAGTGACACTTGGAGGAATTGAATAAAAAAGGCAGAAAAACAGACAAAGGTAAAAGGAAGACATACATATAAAGGTAAAAGAATTACAAAGAAAGTTTTCAAGAAAAACTTTTGCACCAAAGAAGACATCTGATCATCAGATGAAGATGAAGTCAGTGACAATGAAATAGGGAGAGTTCTATTCATGGCAGTAGAAGACTCTGATAAAGAATACTCTGAAGAAGAATATGAAGAAGCATATGAAGAATAAATTGAAGAGGCAGAAGTTGACTTCGGAGAAGAATTAATGAGTGCCATAGAAGTTATCAGAAGAGAAAAGAAGAAAAACAACAAACTACAAGAAGAACTAGATAAGAAAAAAGACACTCAAGAACTAGAACAAATGATCACAAAATTAAAGGTTCAAATAGAAGAAGAGAAAATAATTGAAGAAGCACTCAAAGAACAGCTAGAAGGAGAGGACAGGATCATTGGAAACCTGGAAACAGAGATTGTCACATTAAGAAAGGATATTCAAAAGAAAAATATGCAGAATAGCTCAAAAGTTCTGGATGACATTATCAGCAGTCAAAAATCTTATCTTGACAAGTCTGGACTTGGATACAATCAGACAGAAAAGGATCAACCTCCAAAACAACAGAGAAAAAAACAAATTCAAAAAGTTATGCAGAAACAATCAAAGGGGATAAAAAGATATACAAGGAAGATTACAGGGACACTCCTCCACCGAGAAGATTCAGATTTCAGAATCAACAACAGATAGACATGCCTCAAGAAGAAGAAGGATCCATAAGAACACCTCCTTTCATAAGATCTTCAACTACCAGGTATCAAACTATATTTTTTGGTTTATGTTATGCATGTGATAATTTTGGACATAAAGCTGTAAATTGCAGAGCTAACAATAGGAACAATAACTACTTTGAAAGCCATACACAAAGGGGCTATTCAAGAAGACCTAGTGAAATACAGAGAAGAAGTTACAACAGGTTTGAATCTTTGAGAACTGAAGTGGAATGTTACAATAGTAACAATTTTGGACACATGGCCAAAAATTGTAGAATGACAATCCCTCCTAAAGAACCTCAACAGAGTCACAAACAAGAACCTCATAAAATGACATGGATAAGAAAGCAAGATCAGTATAGCAATGAAGAATGCATAGTCGCTCTATAAGATAAACAAAAGAAACGTGGTTGGTATTTTGACAATGGATGTTCAAAACACATGACAGGTGATAGAGACAAGTTTATTACATTACGAAAGGAAAGAGATGGATCAGTCTCTTTTGGAAATGATGATTCATCCAAAATCATTGGAAAAGGCACAGTCCGAATTGGGAACAAGAATGAAAAGGAAAAAAATGTTCTACTAGTAGAAGATATGAAACATAATCTTTTAAGTGTGAGTCAAATGTGTGACCAAGGTCATAAAGTTACTTTCGATTCACAAAAGTGTGAGATAAGAAAAGAAGGTTCAGGGAAATTGGTTGCTATAGCTGCAAGAATTTCAAGCAACATATATGTGTTAAGTGAAATTGGAAATGAAAAGTCTTGTCTAGGAAAGGAAGATGAAAGTTGTCTATGGCACAGAAGAATGGGTCACATGAATTTTGATAATCTTTTCAAAGTCAACAAAAGAGAAGCAGTCATAGAAATGCCCCAGATCACGAAACCAACCAACACTTTGTGCAAGCATTTCCAACAAGGAAAGCAAACAAAGACCAGGTTCAAATCAAAGGAATATTCAACAACAAAACCACTGGAAATTTTGCATACTGATCTAGTTGGACCAGCTACAACAAAAGGCTTAAAAGGTGAGAGATACTTTATGTTATTAGTTGATGATTATACAATAATGACTGCAGTTTTCTTTCTCAAGAACAAATCAGAAGCTTTTGAAAATTTCAAGATCTGCAAGGAAATGGTTGAAAATGAGATGGTTTCAAGAATCAAATGCTTCAAATCAGATAATGGAGGAGAATTCACCTCAAAGGAATTTATGGACTACTGCAACAATCATGGAATAAAAAGGCAATTCTCCGTCACTAGGACACCTCAACAAAATGGAGTTGTTGAAAGAAAGAACAAGACAATACAAGAAATGGCTCGAACAATGATAATGGATTCAAAGTTGACAGATATTTTTTGGACACAGGTAGTGCATACAACAGTTCACATTCAAAACAGAGTAATGCTTAGAAACAACACTGATAAGACTCCCTACGAGTTATGGAAAGGAAGACCAACAAATGTGAAGCACTTCAGAGTGTTTGGAAGCAAATGCTACATCAAAAGAGAAGATGGAAGAATGGGAAAGTTTGACTCTCGTGTGGACAAAGGAATAATTGTTGGTTACTCAAGTACAAGGAAAGCATACAAGTGTTACAATCTAAGATTAAACAAAGCTGTGGAAAGCATCAACGTAACAATTGATGAAACAGGCAGACCATAATCAAAGAAAGAAGAAAACAAATCAATGGAACAAATTTTTGAAGAAGAAGATGAAAAAGAAGAAGAAGAGGAAGATGAAGATGAAGAGAATCAGACAGAAGTAGAAGAGAAAGTTCAACAAGTATCTCCAAAGACACCTAGCAAATGAGTACAGAAGAATCATCCTTCAGATCAAATTATTGGAAACAAAGATGCAAGAGTTAAGAGTAGAAGAAAAATCCGTTCACCAGAACAAACACACCTAACACTCTTATCTACAATTGAACCAAACTGTTTTGAAGAAACCAGCAAGGATGAATTTTGGAATAAGGCCATGGATGAAGAATTGGGTCAAATAGAGAAAAATGACACTTGGGAATTGGTTCCAAGACCAAAGAATAAGAATGTGATCAGCACAAAACGGGTTTTCAGGAATAAATTGAATGAAGATGGACAGGTTACAAGGAACAAAGCTATATTGGTATGTAAAGGATATGCACAGATTGAAGGAATCGACTTTGAAGAGACATTTTCCCCAGTTGCCAAAATGGAAGCAATCTGGTTGCTTTAGCTTATGCATGCTCCAAAAATGTTAAAGTATATCAAATGGACATAAAATCAGCTTTTTTGAATGGGGAACTTGAAGAAGAAGTCTACATTGAACAACTTGAAGGATTTCAGTTGTTAGAGAACACAAACTATGTGTGTAAATTAAAGAAGGCCTTGTATGGTCTAAAACATGCTCCTAGAGCATGGTACTCCAGACTGGATAAGTATCTGCAGTAGGTAGGGTTAAGAAAAGGAAGTGCAGACAGCAACCTCTACATCAAGGTAAGTCAAGGAAATATTTTATTAATTGAAGTTTATGTTGATGATATTATTTTTGGTAGGGATGATGACAGGTTAAGCCAGAAATTTGCAAAAGACATGCAGAATGAATTTGAAATGTTGTTACTTGGAGAACTATCCTTCTTTCTGGGAATTCAGATACATCAAAGCAACCAAGGAATTTTTATTTCTCAAACCAAGTATATCAGAGAAATGCTAAAGAGGTTCGGAATGGAAGATTGCAAACCATTTATCAATCCCATGCAAACCAGTTGTAAGTTGAGCAAAGATGATGATTCAAAGNCTGGGAATTCAGATACATCAAAGCAACCAAGGAATTTTTATTTCTCAAACCAAGTATATCAGAGAAATGCTAAAGAGGTTCGGAATGGAAGATTGCAAACCAGTTATCAATCCCATGCAAACCAGTTGTAAGTTGAGCAAAGATGATGATTCAAAGTCTACAGATTAGAGGCAATATAGGTCAATGATTGGTAGCCTACTATATGTGACATCATCCAAACTAGATGTAATGCAGGCAATTGGATAGGTGGCACGATTTCAAGCAACACCAAAAGAATCACATGTATTAGCAATAAAGAGGATCTTCAGATATCTCAAAGGAACAGAAGAGTTTGGATTATTGTATCCAAAAGGAAAAGATCTATCACTTATTTCCTACATAGATGCAAATTGGGCAGGTTGTATTGATGACCGACGAAGCACCAGTGGAGAAACGTTCTACTTAGGTGAGTGTTTGGTATCATGGCTAAGCAAGAAACAATCATCAGTATCTCTATCTACAATCGAGGCAGAGTATATTGCAGCAACAACATGTTGTACACAGGTTCTTTGGATGAAACAAACTTTGACAGATATACAGGTTGAGTATGATGAAACCATTCCAATATATTGTGATAATACAAGTGCCATCAATATCTCAAAATACCTAGTGATGCACTCCGAGACTAAGCACATTCCAATCAAGTATCACTTTCTACGGGAAGAGGGTGCATAAAAGAGCACCAGAGTTGAGTATGTGAGCACAAAAGAACAAGTGGTAGACATCTTTACAAAACCACTTCCATAGGAAGCTTTTGAATATCTTCACCAAAGAATTGGAGTTATTTCTACTTCAAAAATGAATGCTTTTTGAATGCTTATCTTATATGTCTTAGATGTACACGAGGAAGCACCATAAGAGGACAATTTGTCAGGGGGAGAAACCTTGGATGGAAAGATACCTTTGCCATTGATGACAAAGGGGGAGAGATTTATCAGAGGCATGGTTCTAGGAGGAGCATATTTATCAATTGCAGAGGCCAGAGGCATGGTTCCAGGGGGAGCATGAGTGATATGATTTCAGTGTTGCATCAGAGTGTTTCCATCAATACCAAAGGGGGAGATTGTTGATTAAGGTTAGTTTTCATTGATGTCAACCCTTGAAGAAAGACCCATAGAACAAAGGTTTGGGTAATGGACCTAATATTGTTTGATGTAAATATGACTCATTATTGTTTTGTCATTGTTTATAAGAAGTAAATATGGATGAACTCCAAAGTGGTCCCCTTATGGTGAAAGCCCTCACGGGAAGATGCTTTGTGGAGTAAGAGAACCCATGCTTAATTGTGGAATAATGAGATGAAGGAAAGTGACTTTGTTAGGGAAAATATCCTATATGGATAGTGCTTTTCATGTCATTTTCGTTGGTATGTAGAACGTCACATAATTCCTCATGGTTAGAGAGTTATGGCCATGAGAAGTTGGAGACCCCAGGTTTGGGTAATGGACCCAAGTTTGCTTGATGGGTAACGGTATGAGTTATGATATATTTTTAGATAATAATATTCTATATGGATATTACACGTCATTCTGTTTCTGTTGGTATGTAGAACGTCACATAACTCCTCACGGTTTGAGAGTTATGGCCTTACGAAGTTGGAGGACCCTCATATGTCATCTAGAAGCCCCAAAAGGTCAAAGTAATCAAAGTGGTTTAAGAGTTTTTAAAAGCTAAATAATAAAGTGAAGTGATGAGTGTATTATAATTCAAATTGAATACAAAATAAATTATTTCAATAATAAATTTAATGGAGAAATTAGAAGTGGACCCAACCCTAAAATAAGAAAAGTGGGCCAAGTGACCTAGAAGATGTTTTTAAGGAAGCTACTTGGAGAGTATAAATAAGAGGCAAGGCTCTCTCATTTGAATCACACTTGATAATATTGAATATTTTTATGTGTCTAAGGTAACCAAGGATATCTAAATCGGAATTCTGAGTGAAGGTGAAGAAAAGAAGGCTGAAATGCAAGGAAGGATAAATTATTTTGATGGTGCTTTCTAAGGTGTGTTATTTACAGGTCATCTCACCATTTTCGCTATAACTTTTTTTCTATAATGATTCAGATCGTGAAATTGCTATGAAAGTGAGAAAACATGTCCAAGTATCTATGGTAAAAAATGAAGCTGGTGGTTCGTTGTATTTTGGGAGTTACACTCCATAGAAAATAGGGTTTGTGGACAACCCTGAAACTAGTCAAAATAAGGTGTTTCGGGTAAAAACGTCATAACATATTCATAATAGATCCAAATTTAGTGAGACAAAATGTGTTGGTTAGGGGAAAATATTTAGTATTTTTTTTAACCATTTCAGATGAATTCATCAAACATTTTGTGCAGGGAACTCTCTACAAGGTCGATCTCTAGAATAAGCTAGAATTCAGCAAGGTATGTTAGGTTTGCTATAACTCCTTTTCTGAGAGGTTCCAAGTAGTGAAACTTGGAGGAATTTCATAAAACACACTGAAGAACATTGTGTATCAGTTTTAGATCTTTATACATTATAGTTTCAAAGTTATGATTACTTCAATTCAGGGTTGTTGACTGATCGAAAACTAGGCATGTGAGACTAAAGAAAAGTTTGATGAAAATGCTAGTCTCTTGTTTTTAAAGTTAAGGAAGGTTTGCAGGAATGTGATGATATACACCAGGTCTATTACAGAGCTACAAATCAGATTTGGATGATGAAATTGATGAGGGATTTTGTTTGTGGTACATGTTGAGTACATGGTTGAGACAAGCGGTTGATGAGTTGGCGCACATACATGAGGTGTATAGTTGATGATGTTGGTACATATTGATGAGTCATAGTTGATGAGTAGTTGACACATGATTGGTACATACTTGGTACATGGTTGGATGCACTTTTTTATGGTACAGGTTGATTACAGGTTGGTGCATGGT
>JASDQU010102565.1:14829-56024 GCA_032191745.1 Picea mariana
GAGTTGGCGCACATACATGAGGTGTATAGTTGATGATGTTGGTACATATTGATGAGTCATAGTTGATGAGTAGTTGACACATGATTGGTACATACTTGGTACATGGTTGGATGCACTTTTTTATGGTACAGGTTGATTACAGGTTGGTGCATGGTTGATGCACTTGTTTATGGTATAGGTTGATTACAGGTTGAGGTACAGGTTGATGCATGGTTTAGATTTATTGGTAGAGGTTTAGAGCGGTATATCTCACAGTGATAGTGTGATAGTGGTTCCATAATTCTACTTCTACTTTAGGGTGGCAGGATGAAGCAAGGACAGGTGGTTGTAGCCACCTTCTGATTGTAGCTGGAGAACATTGGGGGTTGTAGCCTCCTTCTGGTTGTAGCCAGAGAATTGGGGAGTCAGAGCTTCCCTCGGGTTGTAGCCTGAGAAAATAGGGGGTTGGAGCCTCCTTCCAGTTGCAGCTAGAAAACAAAGGAAGTTGGTGCTTCCAATGAATGTAATTCTTCAAGACATATAAGAAAAAACATTCTGTGGTTTTCTCCCAATTTGGGTTTCCACGTAAAACACTGGTGTACTGTGTATGTGTGTGATTGTTTATTTCTTACTGCTCATTATTGGATAATAATTCTACATTGATATAACATTTGAAGAAAAGGGATTATAATTATGCTATTACTGATTCACCCCCCCTCTCAGTGTCTGGGAGAGCACAAATTGTATGGGAAATTGTCCAAATGCTCGTTTTACCAATCGAAGATTCACTACTTAGGGAATGTCATCTCGAGTGAAGGTATCACTGAGGATCCAACAAAGTTCGAGGCTATTATGGAATGGCCTGCACCGAAAAATGTCCCTGAAGTGCATAGCTTCATGGGTTTAGAAGGATACTATCGACGGTTCGTCGAGGGATTTTCAAAGATAGCAAATCCAATCAGGGAATTGCAGAAGAAGAACAAGAAGTTTGGTAGGACCGAAAAATGTGCGGAGGCATTTCATAGGCTCAAGAATCTATTGATAATAGCACCAATACTAAAGGTCCCTGACATGGACACGGACTTCTTGGTATGCACTGACGCATCCAAGGAAGGCTTAGGCAGAGTCTTGATGCAAGACGATCGAGTGATCACTTACATCTCGAGGAAATTGAGAAGGCATGAGGAGAACTACGCGACACATGATTTGGAGTTGTTAGCCATTATTTATGCCTTGAGAGTTTGGAGACACTACCTTATTGGATGAAAATTTGAACTAAAAAGAAACCACTTTGGAATAAAACACATCTTTACGCAAAGCGACTTGAATGCGCGACAATGACGTTGGTTGGAATTGCTTAGCGAGTATGATTTCAAGATCGCTTACATAAAAGGAACAGTGAACTGAGTGGCAGATGCATTGAGTCGGAGACAACTCATATTTTTTATGTTGCCTCTTCAGATGAATCTACATGAAAATATTCTATCTTTACAGTGCAACGATGACTGGTACAAAGAGGTCAAGGATTTTTCGGACAAAACACAATGATGGTACCAAGATTTGAAGGATTTACGTTGGACGATGATGGATTATTGATATTTAAAAATCAGATTTACGTACCACCCAATGACGAGTTGAGGATTTTGATCCTAAACGAGGCTCACAAAGCAGTGTACATGGCTCACCCGGGAGTCATGAGAATGAGGGTGGACCTTAAACACTTATTCTTATGGAAAGGAATGAAGGCATGCATAGTCAACTATGTGTCCAGATGTCTAGAATGTCAGCAGGTGAAGGCGTAACATAGACATCCAACAGGATTACTACAACCACACACTATTCCGGAATCAAAATGGGAGGTTATTTCAATGGATTTCATTGTTGGATTTCCACTGACGACAAGGAGACATGACTCGATTTTTGTGGTAGTCGACACTCTGACGAAGAGTGCTCATTTTATTCCTGTGTGTATGATGTATCGGACACATGACATAGCTAGAGTTTTCGTCAGTGAGATTGCCAGGCTGCATGGCGTGCCTAAGAGGATTATATCCGATGGAGGATCGATGTTTACTGGACAATTTTGGACTAGTTTCCAAGAGGCCTTGGGAACCCAAATTAACTTTTGTACTGCATATTACCCGGAGACAGACGGGAAGAATGAACAAATAAACCAAGTCTTGGAGGACATGTTGCGTATGTACGTGATGGATCAACAGAAGCATTGGGAAGAATTCTTGCCACTGGTAGAATTTGCTTATAACAACAGTTACCAAAGCGTCATTAAGATGGCACCCTTCGAGTTTCTTTATGGGTGACCATGTCGGATGCCTTTGAGTTGGGATCATCTTGAGGATAGGGTCCTGGTGGGACTAGAAGCGATCCAAGAAATGGAATATCAAATGCAAACACTAAGAAAAAGGATCAAAGAAGTGCAAGATCGGCAAAAGACTTATGCCGATGGACGTCGTGTTGACCGTAGTCACGAATTTGGCGATCGAGTGTTCTTGCAGGTAAAACCGCATAAGAGTTAGATCAAGTTTGGAAAGGGAGATAAACTCTATTCTAGGTTTGTGGGACCTTTCTATATTGTGGAGAGGAAGGGGCCCATGGCCTATCAACTAACCTTACCTGATTCTATGAGGCATATGCACGATGTTTTGCATGTATCTATTTTGAGACATTATATTAGTGATCCTACACATGTGATTGACATGAGTTCCTTACAGGTATCGGTTAAGGGGGTGATCACGGCTGAGCCAATCCGCATCCTGGATCATCGCATTCAATAGCTACGATGTCTAACAATAGATCAAGTCAAGGTCTAGTGGGACAACTATAGTCCGCACTCGATGACCTGGGAGGACACATATGATATGTGCCAGCAGTTTCCATTTTTGTTTGATTGATAGACTTGTGACACTGTGATACACATTATTTCGACACTTATATACTATGAAACTTCGGGATGAAGTTTAGACCAAGAGGGGGTGTATGTAACATCCTGCTCTTGTGTGCACTGAGTGAACTTAATATTTGAGGGCACTTGCTTGCAAGTGATTTGGATTATTATACTATTGGGTGACTGATTATGATTATGAGGCATTATGGATATGATGACATGTTATTTTGTTGTTTTGACATAGACAGGTGCTATTGACTGGGCTCTCCTAAGTGTGAATGACTGTGGACCTCGAGGATGCAGAGGCATCGATGAAACCCTTGGACTCTGGATCGAGTCAGGGAGTGGACTATTGGGTTTTTATTATTGTTGATATGACATATGCACATATGATTAGATAGTAAGATAATTTTTTTATTTCTGACATGATTCATTGATGATGCAGGCTGACGATAGCTTGCTGACCAGACTCACATGTTCAGTAGAGGGGTCATGCATGACAACCAAAGATGTTGAGGGAGAGGTGTGGATAGAATCCCTGCCATATCCTACTAGCACTCTTGTCGTGGCTCGAACTGTTGGTTAACGTTTACCTAGTTCGAGAATACCCATGATGCCGTGAGGGAAGATTGCGACATTTGCTCACGATGATTCTAAGGGGCACACAATAAGGCAAGGGCTTTATTCCTTAGAGGCCCTTAGTCTCCCACAATATCACCTGATGGAGTATTGAATCTAGGGGTTTTTTATGTCTACCAAGTCAGTCAAGAGGTGAGTGGCACCCTTGGAGCATGTAGTGCGTCTTGAATGGCACGTCGCGCAAGAAAACAGAAAGATGTGAGTGGCACCCTTGGAGCACGTAGTGCATCCTGAAGGGAATGTCGTGCAAGGGAAACAAAATGAGGTGAGTGGCACCCTTGGAGCACCTAGTGTGTCCTGAAGGGCATGTCGTGTTGTTAACTAATAAGTGAATAAACCTAGATGGCATTAGAACTAATGATGTGATAAGAAAAATTTAAAAACAAATTCCCTCATAAAAATGTCGCCCAACCTTGGAAATTAAAATCTAGGTCTAAGTGATGCTTGTGGTAAAAATAATAATAATAATAATAATAATAATCATTAAACATGTGACAAAAAGGGGGTAAGAAATTCGATTAATTTATTAAAATCAAATTATATTGAGGGATTAAAATTTTAAAATGGAATTGATTGTTTGTTACATATGCTAATTAAAATTTATCAATTAAAAAGAAAAAGGGGAAAAAGGTAATTTTCTACACTTGCTAATTTGAGTTTTAGATAAAAATGCAAAAGAGGGAAACTTAAAAGAATTAGGAAACTAAGGGAAAAAGGGGGAAACATAAAGAAAAAGAAAAACTTAAGGGAAAAGAAGAATGGCTAACTTAGTAAGGAATCTTGCCTTTAAGAACTTTCTAAATTGAACTCAACTAGGAATTTGGTAAGCGCGTAAGCAATTAAAATGTGTAAGGGAATATGGGGACACCTAGGAGATATTTTAGGAATGATTTTAGGTGGGTGAGGGAAATAGGAGTAAATAATTAATTAATGAAATTAATTTCTGTTGCAACTAAGGGGATGGGTGACGTGTATGGGGGAGGAGTTTTCATAATTAATTTATCGAAAAATAAATTAAATAGAAATTTGGGAAATAAATCACTTAGAAACTCTATATAAAGTATGGAGGGGGAGGAGTATGGATCTCTTCTTCATGCGCAATGTTACGCTGCATAATTTTTGACTTGATTGACTTATCTTGTGGGAGTTGGGATACCTAGCTCGGGACCCGAGTATGAGTGGTAGCTCGACCTTTCGAGGCGAGTTGGTTCCTAGTTGTTCTTTGCTTTAGAGTGTGTGGCCCCTTTGCAGCTCGGGGGGATAAGGGGGAAGAAGAGTACCCCTAGCGTTGTCTGGGAGGTACCGGTGAAGTCACATCAATCGACAAGAGGGAGTTGCATGGAGCGTGTGGGACAACGACTCGGAGATGTCACCTTGGACTACGGTACGCATGCTTTTATTTTGCATGGTAGATTACTATTGATATTGTTCTTTCATTTATGTACTTTTATTGTGTAAAGAAAAGTGTTTTACTTAGTGTTTTTAATCGAGAACTTAAAATCATCATAGCATTATGCTCATTGCATTGATTTGATCTCCTTGGCCATCGATCCTTGATCGTTGTGATGTTTCTGTTTTTTTTTATTGATTTTTATGAAGAGATTGTGCTTTATATTTCGTCCTCATCCCTAGATCATCAGTCCACACCTGAGCAGTCAGCCAGGAGCCGAATCAACAGTCGTCACTTCGGTGCATAGCGACCTATAGATTCTAATGCCCTGCTTTTTTGTGCATGGATGATGAGTGAAGGATGTGTTTTCCCAGCTGTCTACCCCTGTTAATTGTTCCTGGTTGATTGATTTCCTTACACCTTCTTATGATGAGTGTCTCTATGTTTTGTTGATTATCTCTGTGCATTATTCCTTTGATTTCTTGGCATTTTACCCCAACAATGTTACATGGCCGAGAGTTTGATTGATAGAGTTCATACCCCTTTCCTTTCACGAATTTATCAAGTGACTTTCATTGTTGTTGTACAGGAGTTTTACTCAACCACTAATATTTTACCTGCGTTTTTCACTGACTGGTCCACCTGCTCATTATTCAATCACGAATTTCATCTCTGCATTTTTTTTTCTCCACCCGTGTTTTCGATTAATTTATCTCTACGTACTGTTTATTTATTTCTTCCGGCTATTAGACTTACTACTCTTCATTTGGATGGATTTTTATTCTCTGCGATTTATCATTACCACTTGATTGATTAACATTGGATAACGACCTGATGTTACTGTGCGATTTTCCCTTGAATTTTATGGGTGTTGTTACACTGCAATATCATATTATACTACGATTTCTCTTGGTGTTTGATACACTATGATATTATGTTACCCAGCGAATTAAACATTGCAGCGATTAATTTTATTTAAGTTCTGGTAGCGATTAATATGTTTTAAATATTGCAACAATATAATATGTTAGACAACCAGAAATGTTAGACAATAGCCATATGTTAGACAACAATATATCGTTCCAGTTTTACATTCAACAAATAGCTTGCACTTTTAAAAGACAACGAAATTTGTAGCTATTGACAACAAATTTATAAGTGGCTGGGAAATTATACATTGAATGGAATGAATGGCGGTTTATTTACCACTGCTCTTGATTTCATTGATTAGCATTTATGTACATATAGTGAATTGACATACTAGAAGCGAATTGAATTAGGGATTAGAAACTAGAATAGAATTTTTATAGACAACGACTATTATATTTGAAACAAACAATTTTTTCTTTTCAGATAGCACCTCAATTTATTTGACTGCGAAATTACACGTCTTAACTGCGATTTTCCTTGTACTTATGACTGCGAATTCATAGATATGCCCGCGTTCATTTTTATATGCCTGCGAGTTTTGTTATGAATAATGGATAGGGTTGGTAAGTCTGTGTTTTAACATTAGCAGCGTTTTACTACTGCCTACTGCCTTCTACCAATGCCATTGAATGGGCCTTGATTCCATTACTACTACATTCTAACATTAGATCAAACAATAGTTATTAATCAATGACTATTTGGTTGTTGACAGCGATGGTAAATATTTAATTATTGTTAATACATTTTTAAATGGTGAATAGTATAGGTTAATTCCTTGAAAGTTAGTTGGTATAACATGTTCACTCCCATAATAATTATTGTGGAAAAATAAATCTTTTTATATCAAATTTTAATTCTGTTAATTAAATATTAATGTTCAAATATATATAAAATCTTAATCGCAATGTGGAATGTTTGTGCCTTTAAAAGAAATTCTGAATAATGTGTTCAAATTATAAAAATAATGTAATTTGACATTGTAATTGTGTTGGAAAATTTATAATAGTTCCATTATATTATTGTGGTCATGAAATTTCTATGTATGACTGTGTTTGAATGATGTTGTGTATGAATGTGAAAGTCCTTTACTCTTTTCTTATATCATTAATATTTTTAGAAAAATTTAAAATGTTGCTAGTGCGCCTGTTGAGAAGATATTTAGGTACCACATCTAGTGGAAAGTCGGTTATGCCAACTGGCTGGAAAGTATGTCATTTTGGTAAATTCATATTTTATTAAACAGTTTACTACATTTCCTAATGCATGGACTTCTAGTTACCTAATGGAATATCGCATGTTAGACGACTATCTTTTATAGACAAAGATTTTACAGTTAGACTACGTTACCACTGATAGACATAGATCTGTTGATAGGTAGAAAGGTGGGTGGTTGACAACAAACTTTAACGCACAATGATATTAATGTTAAATAGCGATTTCTTTGTTGATACCAAAAGGGATTAACTCTTAGAGGGCTAATCACGTCCCTTAATTGACACACGTCTTCCTTAGAAATTGTTGCACTAGGAATTTAATGTGACGCATGTTTGTTTAGTAGTCAGATTTCCCTGGCATCTTGTTGACCTATTGCTTGGGTGCATGGGTATAGTATTCTTGTCAGTTAATTCAGTCTCCTCGCGCATTAAATTTTTCTTGGGTTATTGGTCTGGATGTGTTATGTTGCACCAGGGTTACCGTCACGCCTATCGCTTGGAGACGGCATGATTCCTGAGGAGGGGATCATTGCGCGCCCTAATGGATGTGAATCGAATGACAACCGAGCCTGAGTCTGTGCTACCCATTGTAGGCTTTGTTCATTGTAGTTTTTATTGGATTTTGGGTTGTAACTACTTCTTGCATTTGGTTTCACACCTTATAGGTTCTAGTTACTAGTCGTTGAGGTCGTTGTGTCGATATGGGGGATGATGTCCTTTAGCTTGTAGGCGTTGTCGTGTTTGTGTTTGGTGGATAGTCATTCCTTCTTTGATATATGCATGTTTTTCCCAGTTTCTTGATGTTCTAGAGTGTAGATTCATTGTTGTCTGTTGCCTAATCTACAGGCGTTGTGTTCGTCATCAGGGTGTGGTTAAATGTGTCGTCATTTCCTTCCTGCCTAAAAACAAAAAAAAATGCACTTGATTCGCTTATAGTTGTAACGATTGGGGTCGTTACAACATGCATCCACTAATTATATAGTGGACACACAGGTCAAGGGAACTCGCCAGCAGAGGATCCAACTTTATTGGGTTATCAAGGTAGGGCAACTCCTGCACCAAGGCAAGTGTCTCATCTGGAGCCAAATTTAACAGAACTTTCCTCACCTGATGAGGGCACTAAAAGAAATGGAGATAATTTCTTCCTAAGGGGGGAGGACCGATCCAAGTGGATATTGGTAGCCACCCACCTATTCCAATTGGCTCCTTTTGACAATTTTAGTTCAACACATTCTTATGTAATTCTTTGTAATTGTGGGTTCTACACTTTTGGGGTTGTCTGAAGCCCTACACAGCGTCCAGGTGGAGATCCTTGGCTGCCCACCTAATCCAACTGTCTTATTTTGGAATTTGTCATGTCAGTACATCTTTATGTACTTCCAGGGCCATTTTGGGGCCCTAAACTATGTTTTTTTGTCTTGCCACAATCAAATTGTAGATGAATTTCGAGTTTGACGACATAATGTGTATTTCTCGAAAAGACCTTTCCAACAGGCTATCACACACCTAAAAAATAGGTCGTATGCAAAAGTTATGACCCCGAGAAGTTGAGGTACCAACTTACCCATCGATGCCCACATAAATTTTGGTGTTTCATCTCCTATGGTTAGGTTTTTTGATGTCTAGGGTTTTGGAATTCATGAGTAATGTTAAAAAGGCCTCCGGAGCCTCATTGTAATCATTCTACTGAAACGGATGTATGTAGCAGCCACATCTCTTATCAGAGATAGCTACCACCATTCAAGCAAGTTGTTTTTCAGTTCTGCAGTTTTACAGTTTCAACCTATTTTATTTATTCAATAGAAGTTATTGTTCACTAGATATCTGTTGTTATTCTTTGTATCTGTGTGTTATTGTATTCAGTATGTTATTCATTTTGATCCGCTCATAAATCTGGATCAACCACGTTGTCCTAGACTGCTACAACAAGACAATCACATGTCTTGATGCAGAAGGGAAACAAGGAAAGATTCAAGGCATTCCAAGAGCTATAGTGGTTAGAGAGATTTCAGCTATGCAGTTGACGAATATTTTTAGGAAGGGATGTCATATTTTTGCAACCCATATGGAAGAGTCATCCAAAGATAAAGTGGAAAGCATTGAAGACCATCCAGTCTTAAGGGATTTTTAAGATGTATTTTGGGAAATCCCAGGATTTCCACCAAAAAGAGACATTGATTTCTCTATAGATTTGGTGCCAGGAGCTTCCTCAGTATCCTAGACACCTTATAGAATGGGTACACCAGAATTGAAGGAGTTGCAGATGCATCTTGAAGAGTTGTTAAAGAATGGGTATATACACCCAAATGTGTCAAAGTGGGGAGCCCCAGTTATTTTTGTAAAGAATAAATATGGAACCTTAAGGCTGTGTATTGATTTTAGATAGCCTAACAAGGTCATCATAAAGAACAAATATCCTTTGCCAAGAATTGATGATTTATTTGATCAACTAAAGGGTGCAAGAATATTTTCCAAGATTGACTTGAGATCAGGTTATCATCAAGTAAGGATAAAAGAAGAATAAATCAACAAGACAATATTCAGGACAAGGTATGGGCATTATGAATTCACGGTAGTGCCATTTGGAATATCAAATTCCCCAACAATTATTATGTGTTTGATGAATGGAGTGTTCAATGAGTACCTGGAAAAGTTTTTGATTGTGTTCCTAGATGGAATTCTTGTCTAATCTAAGTCAGAAGAGAAGCATGAGAAACATTTAATAATGTTGTTGCAAGTTCTAAGAGAACATAAATTGTATGCTAAGCTAAGTAAGTGCATCTTTTATGAAAAGAATATTCAATACTTGGGGCATATAATTTCATTAGAAGGGATAACAATGGATCCTAAGAAGATAGAGGCCATTAGAGGATGGCCAATACCAAATAATGTCATAGAGGTCATATCATTCATGGGTCTTTCCAGTTATTACCGAAGATTAATAAAATGATTTTCAAAGATTGCAAGTCCAATCACTTCTTTGCAACAGAAAAGAGTGAAGTTTGAATGGACTTCCAAGTGTGAAGAAAGTTTCTAGCAGTTAAAGGAAATATTGACAAGTGCATCGATATTGAATATTGCAGATCCAGATGAAGATTTGTTTGTGTGCAACGATGCATGCAAGGAAGGGGTTGGTGGATTTCTTAGTCAAAAGGATCATGTGGTATGCTATGAGTCCAGAAAATTAAAAGAGCATGATATAGATTATGCTACCCATGATCTAGATTTAGCAACAATTGTACATGCATTGAAAATGTGGAGAAATTACCTTATGGGTATGAAATTCGAGCTAAGAACAAACCACTGTTGTTTGAAACACTTGCTTGGACACCAATACTAAATGCCAGACAAACTAGATGGATGGAATTTCTGAGTGAATATGACTTTGAAATTAAGCATATAAAGGGAAAGGAAAATCAAGTGGTCGATGCACTCAGTAGGACAGCTCATGAAGTGCATATTGCAGCCATAAGAATGTATAGGACCGATATGAAAGATCAAATTGTTGCAACAACAAATTCAAATCAACATTATTTAAAAATAAAAGAGATATTACAACAAAGTAATTTTCAGCGGAGCTTTAATTCTTATGAGCTCAAAGAAGATGGAATTCTTATGTATAAAGGAAAGGTGTATGTGTTGAATTCTAGTGAGCTGAAAAATGCATCTTTGAAGGAAATGCACAATGTGCCATATGTCAGGCACCTAGGATATCAAAAAACAATTGCAGCTGTGAGAAGCCAGTACTTTTTTTTCAAGAATGAAAAAGAAAGTGGCTAATTACATATCCAGATGTCTAGAATGCCAAAAGGTGAAGACAAAACATAGGCATCCAACAGGTTTTCTACAACCATTACCCATTCCATAATGGAAGTGGGAAGTTTTCATGGTTGATTTTATTACTAAGCTTCCCAGAACAATGAAGAAACATTATTCCATCATGGTGGTGGTGGATAAATTGACTAAGCCAGTGCATTTTATTCCAGTAAAAACTACACATATGGCAAAACATATTGCAGAAATATGTATGAAAGAAGTTTCTAGGTTACATGGAGTGCCTAAGGCAATAGTTTCAGACAAACATCCCAAGTTCACATCTAATTTTGGAAAGGTTTTTTCAAAGGATTTGGGACGAATTTAAATATTAGTACAACATATCATCTAGAGTTAGATGGGTAAACAGAGAGGACCAACAGGATAATGGAGGACATGCTTAGAATGTATGTGATGGATCAACCATCAAAGTGGGAAGATTATATTCATTTAGTTGAATTTTCCTACAAAAATGGGTATCAGGCCTCATTGAAAATGAGTCTGTTTGAAGCATTGTATGGTAGAAAATGTAACACTCTAGTGAGTTGGGATAATCCAGTAGACAAAGAAGTTGTTGGGCCGGATTTGTTAAAGGAAATGGAAGAGCAGATGGAAAAGATAAAAAAAAGATTCAAAGGTTGCCCAAGATAGGAAGAAAAATTATGCAGAAAAGAATAGAGTGTTTAAAGTGGGAGAAAATGTGTTATTAAAAGTGAAGGCAACTAGAAGTTCACTAAGATTATGAATTTTCCCAAAGTTGGAAGAAATATATTGTGGACCTTTTGAAAGATTAAAAAATATATAGCTAGTTGCATACATGCTAGCATTTTCTGCATCCATGAGAGTGCACAATGTATTTCATGTATCATTATTGAATAAATATGTGCCTGGCCCTAACACGAAGGGAATTTCCTAGTGGAACCAGTACGCTTCCTGGATTGTAAAGTCAAAGCTCAAGAACAAAGCCATAGATATGGTAAAGGTTCAATGGACCTTCTACAGTCCTGAAGATTCTACATGGGAGTGTGAAGAAAACATGCAGGTAGAGTGCCCACAAATTTTTGACAATTTTGAAGAAAATGGAATGCAAGATTCCATTCTGAGCAGCTAAAGTTCTGGAACCATATCTCAGAGTCATAACCAACTGCATTGGGGACCTTGAAAAACAAATGGTATATCCCTTGGGTTAGCATTGATAAATATATGGTACATCCCTTGGGTTAGCCTTGATAAACGGATGGTACATCACTTGGGTTAACCTTGATAAATGAATTGTACATTCCTTGGGTCAGTGAGTTGAGATGAACATAAGATTATAGTTGGAGTTGTTGTTGGAGTTGTTAAATTGTAGAATTTTATTTCTAAGTATTGTGATGTAAATTTGGATATATATGTATATCGACATAGAGTGCACCGAGGAGGAAGCAAAATTGTAGGGGAGGGGGAATGTAACATCCCCACTATAATCCCTAGTTTAGTTAATGCTTATGTAGTTATAATGTGTGGCTATGGCTAAAGCAATGTAATTTACAGATTGTATTTCTATGTTTTAATAATAAAATGTGATGTCAGCCGCTAAGGGGGACATGGAAAAGAAATGGGGGTTGAATTAGTCCAAAAGAGAGGGGAGTGTCTAGGATAATGGACAAGAGTGGTTCAATGGGGGATTACCCATGTATGTTAATTCAACCCATTTTCCTAAATTTGCTATTAGTGTATAGACCTTCCCATTTCTGATTGAGTGTTCCCAAAGACAATCATTGAATACATGTAAGAGGGTGGGAGTGATTAGTCACATACCAAATTTATTGGGCACATGGGGGTTGAATACAATCATCTTGGGGAAGAGTGTGAGTCAATAAAGGTAATCCAAAGAGAGGAAATTCGTATGGGTGGGGAGAAAAATTTTTGCACATTAAGTTTAGTGCATGAGGATCAAGTATAGAGCAAGAAAGAGAGATTGGAGCTAGTGAAGCCATCGAGGGAGAATTCTAGAGCAATTTGGAGCATATTGGAGCATATTTGGAGCTAGAAATTGAAGAACTAGGTTGTTCGGCTTGAAGAGTGAACTCTTGTGTGAGTTGCACTAAAACAACAAGTGTTTGTTGTTGGTTTGTGGGTAGTTTTCCTAGAAACATGTTCCCCTAAGTTCCCAACTAAGAGATTCTTGTTTACGTGTTCCAGAGAGACCATGATAAATGAATGGGACTCATGAGGGACTGATATCAGTGAAGGGGTACATTCCTTGGGTTGAGAAGGTCAAGAGGAAGAGAGCTGGTGGAAAATCGGGATAGTTGTAGGAAGATATCATTGGGTTGTTGGTTTTATGAGTTGTGAGTGGATTGTGAGAGACCACCCTATTTTGTGGATTACTAGCCTCATCTTGGGGCTGAATGGATGTTGATACTTGGAACAAACAGTCTATGGTAAGGTGGAATGTTTGTCCCAAGCAGTCGGTTGCATAACCATTGTTAAAAGATAAGTGTTTTATCTTGTTGTTGAGTTATTTCATGAGTTTATTTTTTGTGCATGAACTATGTGCATTTGAGAATGATTTATATGTTGTTTTGTAAATTATTAAGCTTCATCATGTTATTTGATGTGTTGTAGATAGATCTATTTTATGGTTATATATAGTAGCTAAATCTTTTTTAATTCATAGTTGTAAGCTACGGGAAATCGACTAACAATAAAAGAATTAGATTAGTTAGATTTAAATTTCATTTTTATGTGAATTCCACACCGCAATGTCCCTCGGTTGGGATGGGAGACATTACACGGTCGACACTAACTATATGTTCGACTGAATTCCTAACCGACTATTCCAATCGATTGGCGGGTCTAGTCGATGGATCTGACAAGCCCCTACAACATCTCCCCCCTCCTCAATTCCTTGATCGTCCCAAGTAAGAGGGTAGTGTGACAAAATAAATAAAAAATTCTACTATGTCCTCTTTGAGGTTATTACAAAATGATAATGAGAGAGAGAAAATAAGAAGGAAATGTTGCTTCGAGGACCTGCTGAAGTTAAGTTTTTTTGTTCATGGCTTGTCTGTTGGATGTACTATCTGAGGATTTGTTTCTTGGGGGGATTCCCATTCATGCATATTTACATGAGGAGGCAAAGGAGTGGCTTTGACCTATATGTGGGATTATTCTGAGACTTCCATGATTATCTTTGGGGTCCTTGATTGATGGTTGACATTTGAAACATTCAACTAAGAAGTTGTAGGGTTGAAAAATTGGAAGTCCTTTCTATAAGTCGATGCAGCCCCCGACTGTTCTAGCTTCCACATTCCTTCAAATGTTGTATGATAAATAGTTGGTGATATTAGTAACAATTGGTGGGAGAACATATGGCATTTTTCAATAATATGTTGTGCTTCTATTCCAATCAATTTTAGTCTCCCCCAAAAATCCATCTTGTCGATTAATGGGGCCTCTTGTACCACAATCGACTCTAGGTTGATTTTTTTTTCATATTCCTTTGTTTTACTCCTAACTAGGTCAATTTGTTTGGTTTCTTGATCTATGGCCAATTGCACTTTGGACGCCTCTCTTAACCATTCATTTTCTTGTTTTTCCAATTTTGTCTCAACTGCTTTCTCTTTTGTAATATGGGTCGTTATAGTTTCTTTACTTTTAGAATCAATGGTAAGGTCCCTTGTTTTTCTTAAGTCCTCGACTATTATTCTCTAATATTTTAATTTGTTGTAGGTCGATGTGAAATATGTCGGCCAAGTGTTCAGTACTGTATGCAACATTGTATTATGCATTTTCCTGATCCAAATTTTTTGGGGTTTCTTTGAATTTCTTAAATTCCCCACGCAAGATTGTGATTGTTTGGTGAGCGAGTCCTTCTTCATTACTTATCAATTTCATGTTGTTTGTTACTTCAAATCCTTATTCTCCTGCCCTAGTTATTGAATAGCTACTTGATTGTTGGTCACTGTGCTTATGACTGTGTCGATTAGTTTTTTTATTGCGACTAATGGATCAACTCCTTTTGTCTGTTGTTTGGTTCCCAATTTTTCCTTTTCCCTTAGGACGACATACTTTATTACTTTTTTTTCTTTGATTCACCTAGCCATGAGTCAGGTACCACCTCTTGTATCCTTTTTATATCTAGTTGTTTCTTCTTTAGACATTTCCTCATATAATTCCATTATGTACTCATCTGATGTGGTCGTTGGGTCAAATGTTGTTTTTGTAGGAGGTTCTATCGAACCGACTGGTCTGGATGTTGTAAAAGTGATTGATTTTTGGGTGTTTCCATTCCTATTCTTAACCTTTTGATTTTTCTTTCCCTTATCTACATGTTCTTTCTACTTTTCTGATTCGACACCAGTGGATTTATTGGTGTCGATTTTCTCTTGATTTTGTTTAACATTTTTTTTTGTTTCTTTATGAGTATCGAGGTTTTGGGTACCCTCATTTTCTCCTTGACCTTGTGTGTTGATTTGTTATTTGTTGGAATTCTTCTATAGAGGATCTGAATGATTCTTATGAGGATTTCCTCGTGAAGGATTTTCTGGTGGAAATATTGATGGAATTGAGACCATGGTATTTAGAGGTATAGGAATAGGTTGTGTATCATCAACTCTGCTATCAATTGGTCCTTGAATTTTCATACATGTTCCTTTTGTTGTATGCTCTGGTATTCCTACTGTGATGTGTGAGTTGAGGGGGACTAACTGATTTTGTTTTCTCTAGTCAACTTTTAGTCAAGTTAAGAAAGTAAGAACCTCTTTGACTACGACATCCCTTGTGACATTGCTCGATTGAGCGATGCAGTTGACATCCTATGACCTTGACTGAGATGAAATTCCTTGGTTGTTGCCATTGGGAGGTGATTGTCTCTTTTGATGATACATAATGACAATTGTTTCTATACTTTCTTTTCTGTTCTTCTATCTTTTGTACCGCCATTTTTTCCTCAATCATTGGTGTGGCATTTGGTGGAGGAGATTCTCTTTTCAGTTCAATTGTGCATTGCTTCTTTGACGAGTTTTCTTTATAGGGTAAGATCGAATACGTTTTGACCGGCGTAGCACAACTGGTGTTGACCGGCCTGTGCTCTATTATTTTTACTCTGACATTCTCTATTTTTTTTGTGTTCTTGTTTCTACCTATTTTTCGAGGGATGCTTTTGTTTTTATTATTTCAACCTTCTTTTCATCTACTGCTGCCATCATCTCTTTGAATTGAGGACCAAAACTTGACTTAAAAATATTTTGAGTCACTGCTTGTTCATTTCTTTTAGCTAATCTATTTGTGAAGGTTTCTATTTTCTCCCTTATTAAGGGGTCATTAAAGTATAGTGCTATATCTGATTTTAATGTATGTTTCCAAATTATATTGATGTCCTCCAGTAATACAACGACATCGATGAATTGCTTGCATTTGGCTACTTTCTCATGCTGTTTTTTCTTGGTTGGAGTCTATTTTACTGGGAAACTGACTGCATTTTCAAGATTTTGAGTAAATGGGGTAGTGTATAGGGATGCTTCCCTTTCTTCCTCCTATTCTCCATCAGTCAATGGTGTGAGGATAGTGGAACTATCACTTAGTGCATATGGGGGAATTTTTTTCTCAAACCCCATTTGTCTGTTGAGCTCCTGGAAAATTTGGAACTTCATCGACTGATATTCCATCTCTTTTGGGTCTGGTCCTCCATTGACACCACACAAAAAATTAGTATGGTCGAGGCTTAGATGAATGCAGGAACTTGGTGGTAGGGCTTGACGAACCTTTTGTTCCACTTTCCATTAGTGGTAGACATTCTTTACATTGTCTACCCAACATTTGAACATTATCTCGATGGGAGGAGACTCTGATGATATGACTGCTCCTGGTGCAAAGGAAGCACAATTGTTCATGGTCAGGGTTCTTTTTGATGTAAATGAAGGTTCCTCGATCAACCCTATTTGGCTCTTGGCTATCCAAATTAGCAATGATGGGAATCTGATGGCCCTGCCATTCTCTTGGAAATATTTATAGTTAATTTGTATTAGGGTGGCTAAGTGATCTTCCTAGTTGAATTGGTCTCCCAATTCCAAGATTTATCCAATTGGTTCCAGCACCGTGAGCTTGATGTCGGAAGTGTAACCCACAATAGTGAAGAATAGAAAAACTATTATGTAGGTCCATTTAGTGCAAGGGTTGGTGAATTTGTTGATTAGTATCCCTTTAGACTTCTTGGTTGTCATCTCGACTGTGAGGGTATGGATCTAGTTGTTTTCATTTGAGGTTTTGGGTAAGGGTGCACCCCCATGCGGTATTCCAGTTATCATATGGATTAGTCCTCCAATGATTATGACTAGATAGTTTAACCATAGATATCCACTATGGTACTGACTAATAAGAAATTTGGTAGCCTCTTCTTTCCAACCATTGAATTCTGCGACTTGTGGTGCACCTAGGATTTGGTGAATGCCTCCTTGTTTGAGGAAATTTGTTTCCTCTTTCCATTCTCCATCTTTTGTTCCCCAGGAAGTGAAATTTGACTAGTGTCGCGACCAATCAATTTTTTCCATTCTTGTTGTGCAGATATTTCAAAGTCATACTTTGAGCTTAGTTGCACTTGGTTTATCGAACTTGGTTTTTGTTCTTGGTTCGACTAGGGAGTCTGCTACTTGTCCCCTCATTCTAGGAATCTATGAGATTTATTGCTGAACAAGAATGAGATTCATAATTTCTCGAATTAGGCATGCAATTTCAATTTTGAGACTCAGTTTGCTCAAATTTTCTAGTGTAAATAACAATGAGGTGAAATCGTAGGCCTTGTCCAAATTTATAGGCGAAAGATGGAGCAGGATTTTTAATTCATCCAACAACATCATTAATTCACACATCTTGGTCATGATGTCAAATGTAATTTCTTTTTCATATGAGGTGACTCTTGCGTCAATGGAGTCTAGACGGTTGGAGTTGTCCCGTGAGGTATTACTGACATTAAATCCTTCCCACGGATTGGCCATGTTGACTTCATTTTCTTGGGTAATGCACTTGATTTGGTCATTTCTGAGTTGTTTCCCATGGTCGAGTCAGTGCTTCTAGTTGGTCGAAGTCCTTCGATCATGATATCCGACTATGTTGGTTTCTTATTTCTTGTCAATTCAACTATTGCTTGGTATTTTAAAGACATGTTTTCATTGCTTGGACTGTTCTTAGTTACTTAAATTATCATTTGCATCTTCACTTGATTGATATTTGTCTCGCTCGATTATTCTTTGAATTTCACACTTATAAATTTTCTACTCGGTCGAATGATGCACTGATCTTTCACTGGATTGACTAGTACTCCTGTTTAGATAATGGCATAGATGTTGATTAGGTACTGAGTTTTCTCTTGATTTCTTCATTTCTTCTATATTTTCTGACGAGAGGATTTGTTCTCTTCTCATTTTTGCAAAAATGAATTCTTTGATGGTTTCCATTGATTGTATATCTTGTATTCATCGAATAGTTTTTTTGTACCTAATTATGGTAACCGAATTATTATTTTCTTTCTTTATTTTTTTCTTAATCCTACTTAGCTTCTCTTTTTGTTTGATTTTTCCCTTTTTCTCCATCTCCTTAGGACTCGATTTTTCTAAAAATATTTTGATTTCTTTTGTGGTTGCTTGCAAAAGTGCCTCTGATCTGAATTCAAAGTCTTTAACAAAGTTAATTTTAATTACATTCCAGTCGAATGTATGTCCATATGCTTCTTTGATATTATACCATTTATGTGGTATGTCGGATATTGTATTTGGAAACATGTGCGACTATACCCGTTCATCTCAATATCCTGATTTTTTCCATTCTTTCTCACATTGTTGAATGCGAGCAACTAGGTCGAACCCAGGTTTGAAATTCAGGATATCCAGGTTTGTCGATAATTGTCTCCCCCCAAATATTTCTACAAAATATAGAGTGGTAGTGTTCCATGTCTATAGTCAAGGTGCATGCGTTTCCCACCATCGGGTGGCTTGACCTATGAAGGACTCAACTAGACTTTGAATTCTCCTTTGTTCTCCAACCAACGTGGACACTTCGTCGATATGCAAGGACAAAGATTTCCTATCACTGAACCGTAGGGGTTGTCTTGCTTTTATATGAGTCAGAATGAGTGCCAGTGTTTTCTTTAGTTTTCTTTCAGCCACAATAGTTACATCTTGTACTGAGAAGCATTATTTGGATCTTGTTATTCGTATGGCTTCTATCAACCAACATTATTTTTCTTGAGCTTCATGATTCTCCATTTTCTAGTTGTACAATTCTGTATTTGAATTTTGACCTATTGATAAGAGAGATCTGACTAGGATTTCATCTTCTTTGTTCAACTCGACATTGTCTCTTTGCTCATTTATTACTTGATATAATCATCGAGCTTCATGAGCTTCATCCCAAGTCTCGACCCAAGGTTTTCCTTCCTTTGGATCTAATGGGATTATAATTTTTCTTCCACTTCCTTTCAATTTTATCCTATCTCTTTTGAGGGAGATCATAGCTTGCATGTTTCTTCTCTAAGGTCTACCAACTAATGCGGGGTAGGAAGGAATTCCTTCAACCAAATTAATTACTTAGAAATCGAATCTCATTGGGATTCCAATTATATATGTTATTACACTTTAAAGGGTACAGATTGGTTCAATGAACCTTTGATTTGCTAGCTTTAGGAAGTTCATGGTTGGTTGAAGCAGTGGTTTTCTGAGTCAAATCCACGTTTCCCTTAGGAGTATTTTTACTTGTTATTACACTTTAAAGGGTACATATTGGTTCAATGAACCTCTGATCTGCTAGCTTTAGGAAGTTCATGGTTGGTTGAAGCAGTGGTTTTCTGAGTCGAATCCATGTTTCCCTTGGGAGTATGTTTACATGAGATCCAAAATAGACTATGACTTGCTTGATCATATGTTTGTCGATTTCAGGGTCAACTTGTGGGTCAAATTCGTTTGTATGTATTTCTTGATATAGTTGCCACAAACTTTTAATGGGTCTTTGGTCTTCTTTATATTCTCTTAGAATTATCAGTAGGTCGATTAAATGGTCGAATGAATGCTTTTCTTTTAGTACTTTCTGAAATTTGTCTAATTCCACATCGGAAATGTTTGTATTTCATCCCTTTTTTATTTTATCCTAGTCGATGTTTTTGAAAAATTTCATCGCTTCCCGCATAAGTTTGTCTTGGTGATCTGGGTCGGGGTATATATGTCGGTATCTCCTTTGTCGACTTGGTAGGTATGGATAAATATCTTTAAAAACTCTTGAACATGTTATTATATGAAGGTTCTTCGAATTCATAATCTCTTTTTTTGGCACTGTGTGTAATATATTTACATTTCTTTTGTTCATAACTTTTTCTAGTACAATCAGACAGTCTTCTAGGGAATGATCTCCTACTCCATGAATGTTACAAAACTTGATGTCAGTTCCATATTTGATTGGGAAATATGGGATGATATGATCATATTTCCAACAATTGAAGCAATAATAACATCCTTTGTTGTGTCCTCTACCAAAATTTCCTTGTCCTCTAGCTCAACCTTGATAACCACCTCGACCTCATCCTCTATATATGTTTCCATTTGCTTGGTAAACATGCTAGTAAGCCACCTGTGTATGATATATTGAATGAATGTTTAGTCTATTCTTTCATTCAGTCGACATTCCTAAGTGGAATGATTGTTTTCTTCACATATATAGAACCACTTGGGGCGTGCATTCCTTAGATTGTGTAGGAAGTCTCATGTTGCATGATATGTCGAGACTTCACAAATATCACAATATGTTTCAATATGGATAAGTCTGACTGCTAGGTCCAATGCATCACTGAATTTGTAGTAATCTTGTGTGTGTCCCTCGCTTGAGAAAATGGTACACTAGAGTTCATTCTGTGATATCAACATGTTTTTTATTGATTGTTGTAACTATGTGAACTTGTCCTCCAGTATTTTTTCAGCGATTGATGAAGACAAGGATCCTTCATCATCCATTTTGACTCCTTGTGATTTTTTCAATACGTCCTCACACATTTGAAGATCATACATTCGAAGGGGAATTATGATCTTTTGTAGTAATCCTGCTACATACCATTGTACTAGCATATTTTTATGATTGCGTAAGGGATTTGGATTAATAAGTCTTTAAACCTTTTGTCATATTTTCATATTGTTTCACCTTGATTTTGCTTGATTTATTTTAGTTTTTGTGCTTCTAAGTGGTTGTTGTCTTGAGTTTTGAAGAACTTGAGGAATATTTTCTTTATATGTTCCTTCAAGCATTATTGATTGTTTGTATAATTCATAAACCAAGTAAGAGCTCTTGCTCGAAGGGTGGCGCACCAAAATGTGCCATTTGTTTATTCTCATTGGTGGCACAAACGAACCAATGTTGCTTAGGGTCTTCGTCACCTTTGTAAATTGGAATGTGATTTATACCCATATTTGTTTTATAGGATTTCTTTGAAAATGGAACTATTGTAAGAGTTTGTGTCGAGGTCAATTGAGAGGTCATATTACTTTCTTGAGTCAGGTTCTGGGTTTCCGACTCGATTGATTCAATTTCTAATTGTGCTCATTCTTTTCTTGGGCTTTGAGTGTCTGTCTGACAAGATTTGTCTAAATACTCGATGAATCATCCTCTACAGGGTTGTAACAGTTCATTTTCACCATATGTTGAATTGGAATCTTCTAAAAGTATATTTTGTAGGGGGGTGATGTCCGTGAGATATATTACATGAAGAAGTATATCTTTTGTTGGATTTTCACTATTTTCTTGTGCTTCAATTAGGACTGTATCTCTTATTTGACCAGTGTTATCATTTTGACACCACACCCGATGTGATTGTGTATCTATGTGAAGTCTTTATCAGAGGAAGTATGCAATAAGCGAGCTAAGGCTTCTTACAGGAGAAATTCAAATTATGGGTCTCGAATCGTTGATAACCATGTTGACTAGGTCATTGAATTGTTGGGTGCCATCGGATGTCGTACTCAATTATAAGCTTCCACTCATCCCAGGATCTGTTAGGGATTTATCAAGGGTTGCTAGAGTGATCTTCCATGCATGGGTAGGTTTTATATGAGATTTTCAAAGATCCCTCGCATTTCGCAAATCTTATTTTTTCTTTTGGCTTTTATCCCACTCTATTTTTTGAATATCCGTTGATAGTTTATGGATCTTCATTTGTTGCACATATTTCTCGTTAGAATTAGTTATCTTTCTCTCAACTTCTGGAATTTTTTACTTAGGTGTGGTTCGACTTTAATTCCAACTTTTTCTTTAACTTCAACTTCTAGTTATCTCATCCCATGGGTCATCTATCCCCCCAAAGCTGACCTGACTTACTCGCGGTTGATGGTTTCAATTGTCATTTTTTGTATGCTCATTTCTTTAGAAAGTAATCCCAAGCTTCTCTAGTATCTTTACAATTAGCTTCCAATAATTCTTCCCACTCTTCTTGTTTCTTCTGCCAATTGGATTTTTGAAGGGGATTTTTCAAAGGAGGTCAATACTCAACAATGTCATTGACTCCTTTGTCTAAGAGGAATTTATACAATAGGTAAGGGATGGTGCAAAGTAATTCATCGTGCAATTCCGTATAGAATTTATTCTTGATGGTTTGGACTGACTCTCTATCTTCAATTGCTTGATCTTCGATGTAGTCTTTAACAATCCTCTTGAACCACTTGTTTAAGTTTGTTATTCCTCCATTTATGATCTTGCACATCAACTTCTCATCAAGAGTGAGTCTACGCATTAGGTTGATTGAGATATGCAAATAATTCTTTTGGAATAGATTCCAAAAATCATTTGTGAGTTTCTGAGAAGAATTGAGTACATTCTTCAGCGAGCATCAGTCGATTTCTTCTTGCATAGTTCTTAATGTAATTGATAATTTTACTCTCCCACCATTCGTGTATGTCTTCCAAAGTTAACATCCATGTGCATTTTTTCCATACATGCCCTAGTTTATAACTACCAATAATGGAACCAATGTTGTAGTCTAGGGGAAAGTATGATAAGGTTGCCAATAGATATTTACACAGATCATTACACACTACAAAATTATATATAAGAACACATAGACATATAGAAGAACATACACAAGTGGGGGAGAACCATCAATATCTTTTATTACATATATGTCCAAAACAACCTCTATCTTTCCATTACATGATAGTGTGTGTGTGTATATATATATATATATATATATATATATATATATATATATATATATATATATATGTATGATATGCAATTAACATATGATTACATTCCTTAATTGTTCGATCGATCGATGCTAATTTTTCATTCGACCAACTTCCTAACCAACTACTACAGTCGACTTGGCTAGTCGACTGTTGGGTCTGGTCGACGGATCCGACTAGACCCTACAACAGGGGGGGGTGAATAAGTACAAGATACTTTTTACTTTATTTAACCATTCATCAATTATTCATTAACTGAGAAACAATAATCACATATAAACTCAACTCAAAATGCACAAAGTTTAACATGGAAACCCAATCAGGAGAAAACCATAAAATTTATCTTTATAAATTCATGTAGGCACCAACCTATTGTTACAAACATTGTAGGCACAAACCTATTGGAGACACCAATCTTCTTAACTGATCATAAACTCATCAAGATGTAGGCACCAACCTACTGGAGACATCAATCTCCTCAACCGAGCACCAAACCAACAAAAAATATAGGCACTAACCTACTATTACAATATTTGCAGGCACCAACTTGCTGGAGACACCAATCCCCTCACCTAAGCACAAACTAAACAAGTTATGTGTAAACACCAATCCAATATCTTCATACACATATTAATTTTGACTTCACCCTTATGCTTCATTCCATAGACATTCCTTCAAACCATAGTTACATGTAGACTTCATGCCCTAGTGAGCCTCATAGCATCATTCCCATAATATAATCCTTGACGACAACATCACAATATCATAATAGCACACACGAAAACATCACAACCTCATAATAACACATATGAAAACATCACAACCTCATAATAATGCACACGATAACATCACAACTTCAGAATAACACACATGGTAACATCAAAACCTCATAATAGAACACACAACAACATCACAGACCTTCAATTCTTCATAGTGCACCTTGAGAACATGGAATACCCCAAGAAAATCCCTTAGACTTATCTTGCACACCTTTAAATCCAAAAAATACACCCCAACACCTTTAGTGCACCTTAGATCATTTATGCGTACCACAGACTTGATCTCTTGCTTGGTTTCTCTACAAATGTTCACATCTATCTTGTATTTATAGTAATTTTGTCCCCACTTTATGGGCTGACCTGTAAATATTGGTTGAGCCGACCTCAATTTTCTGGCTCGGTTGTCAGACAGAAAAATTCATATCTCTTCATTCCTAAAGAGTTATATGGAATGTCATATTTTTCTTGAAAGGTCTCAGAATAATATTTCCAACCGTATAACTTGTGCTCCCATTTGAGCTATGTATGTAGGGTAAAAATTCCTTCAAAGATAAGGTATCCAAAACAACCATCAAAAATAAAAAAGTTATACTTTCAACAATCTCCATCTTGCAATATATGTCTTCGACATATGTAGGATTATAATATTTATCTTGGACATCTGTAGGATACCCCTATCTTTGACATCAATGACAACAATATTTCAAACAACCCTTTTTTGTGCCAAACCATGGCACCCTTTAGTTCACACATGGGAGGAAACTCTCAACATTGTTCCCACGTGGATCAAGTTTCCTAACTTACCCATCAAATTATGGTCTAAGAAGGGATTGAAGGCCATTGGAGATACTTTGGGGACCTTCATATCTACAAATGGAAGCTATAAGAACAATAGGTTACGTTTGGTACCACGCATCTTGGTGGAATTGGAAACTTGACAAGGTCTTTTCGAATTGCTCGATTTGATATTAGGTCAAATGATATATAAACAAAACTTAGATTATATTAACATGTCATTTAGATTCTCTTGTTGCCATTATCTTGGACATGTATTGGCAGACTGCAAGCATAAATTTATCAAGAATTTTTTAAGGTTGTCAACTTTTGGCGAGCATGACCAATTGACGAACTCAAATTCACATAAGAGGGTGTTGGAACAGGGGCAAACCTAGGGTTCAACTCAAACAATGCACCAACAAACCCTAACTATTGGCCCTTTCGTCAACTCCTGCGAAGCAGATGAAGTCTCACCCGAAGTAACAATAGGGGGGTTCTAGGACATAGGTGTCTACAACCAGAGGAAATGTAAAGTGATTCCAAAACAACAACGCAATGTAACCTAGATATTCTTTAATAGTCTTACACTTAGCTTTGAGAAGTTAGCTTATACCTCCTATATTTAATAGGGAAAACATCCATGCAATAACAGTATAACAAATAGAAAATAACACAACATCAACCACAAAGAACAACAAGATTTACGTGGTTCACCCTCTCCCTAGGGCTACGTCCACAGAACTTTTTTTTTTGATATATTAGATGAAAATATACAGTTCTATCTACGCACTTAGCTGCATATCCTTCTCTCTCTTTATCTCCCCTCCCTGTGCACCCAGCTGCAGGGTTGATCTTTGCACCCAACTGAAGATCTAGAATACAAGAATGCTCTTACAACAAAACACTTCTATCTCTCGTAACAACAACAATAACCACAACCAACGACCAACAAAAATCAATGATCAACAACGATAACTAGCCCTCTCAACTCTTCTAGACCTTTATTTATACATTTCATGACTCTTGGACAACCTTAGACCGAAGCCTAGGTATCAAAACCCTAGATTCCAAAGCCATAGATCCACATAACCCACATTTTAAGGGCTTCGCCAACCTATTCTTCCTTATTTTCCACAAGGTGCTCCAAATCACCCATTGATGTATTATTCTACTTGCTGAGTTTTCCATGATCTATCATCTTTGATGCTTTATCTTCCTTGATCTTCTCTTTCAATGACTTGCTTTTCCTTTACCTCGTTCCTTCTTTTCTGCTTCTTTTCTGCTTCTTTACCCACTTCGATCCTTCCTTGATTTGTGTGTCTTTCGTGCACTTCGTATTTTGTCTTTCTTCTTCCTTAATCTTCACTTTCTTCTTTAATAAATAACCAAGGGCCAACAGGCCCCCAAAACTCACCTGTGACTCATCCAGAGTCACTGTAATATTGAGCCTTCTGTATTACTTCGAGTGCAGATTGCGTGGAGCAGCCTATTCTTTCTGTTTTGTCCCTCCCTATCATGTGCAGACTTTTTTTTTTGTGTTTGGTACCCAATTTCAACTGCATCTGGTACCTAGACCCTTCTTCCTTTGTTTTTACTGAGAGTTGTGAGGCAGTTGGTTGTCACAATACATCTTCAACCGACTCCCATTCACTAAACCATTCTTCCATTCTCCATTAAGAGTCTTCAACTGCGCATCTCCTCCTTCTGTAACATAGGAAACTTCGAATGGCCCAAGACAATGTGTCCTAAACTTTCCTAGATGCTTCATGAACTTGTTGTCATATAACAGTAGAAAATCTCCTTGTTTGAATGCTTTTTTCTTGATATGTCTATCACGGTAAGACTTTTCTCGTTCTTTTTGTACCTGCTGATGAAATCCTACAATGAACCTGTATTATTCTAATTCTATCAACTACATGAACATGTCTTAAACAATGCCAGTGCCATCCATACCTGTAAATGTTGCAATTCTTAAACTAGGAACCAAATATTCCATAGGTACTACTGCTTCCTGGCCATAAACTAACTTAATGGGAGTCTACGTTGTTAACTTTTTGCAAGTAGTTCGATAATCCCATAACACTATTGGAATTATTAAATCCCAATCATTTTTGTTAACACTGCAAATCGTAGTTAGTGTTGTCTCCAGAAGCTTATTAAAAGCTTCGACTGTACCATTCGCATGTGGGTGGTATGGTGTGCTCTTCTAACGGTGAACTTCAAACTCCTGAGTCAAGGCTTCAATGGTTTTGTTAATGAAGTGTGTACCTTGATCACGCATAAGGATCTTCGGGCATCCAAATCTGGTTATGATATCATCAAAGATGAATTACGCAGTTGCAGTTGCACTACAGTCCTTAAGTGCTCTTGCTTCTGCCCATATGATCAAATACTTTGTAGTAGTGATGATGTATCGAGCTCCTGTGCGCCTTCCTGGTGGTTTGATAGGTCCCACAAAGTCAATAGCCCATTTATCAAATACCTGTAAAGTTAACTGAGGTGCTAAAGGCATTTCATCCCTTGTAGAAGGATTCCCTATCCTTTGGCATACATCACAGGCTCTGTAATATTCCTTAGCATCCTTATGTAAAGTGAGCCACCAGAGGCCAACTCTGAGAACCTTCTACATTGTTTCTTTCCCTACACAATGTCCTCATGTGATGCCTTCATGTTCTTCTGGAAGAATCACTAGTCGTTCTGCCTCCATGACGCATCTCCTCAAGATCTCAACTAGTCCCATCTTATATAATTGTCCAGCTATAAGTTGAAAATCTTCAGGGTGGACTACCAACTATTTCTTCCGAATGATTGCATACTCATGAGGTGCCATTCCTATGGACAGGAACTGGACTATCTCGGTGAAGTGATCATCAACTTTCCTAATGGCCAACAATTGTGCATCTGGTAGTGTATCATACAAACTGGTAGGTTCCTCTCCATGTTCTAACCTGGATAAGTGGTCAGGTCCCTTATTCATTTTCCCCGGTTTGACCACAATCTCAAAATCATATTCCTGGAATAATAATATCCATATGCATATTCTTCCCCCCAACACTGGCTTGTTGACTAAGTACTTCAATGCAAAATGATCAGTAAACATCTTAAAATGTCCTCCCAACAAGTAGTGTCTAAACTTCTGCAACGTGTATACCATAGATAAGACTTCTCTTTCAGTGGTAGTATAATTTATCTCAGATGTAGAAATATTCCTGCTAGCAAAGGCTATAGGGTGGTCAATATCGCCTGCACCTGGCTGTGATGAAACTGCTCCTAATGCAATGGATGAAGCATCGACATGAACATGGAATTCCTTACTCCAATCTGGAAAAACCAAAATAGGCACAGTGACCATTTTCTCCTTTATTGTGTGAAATCTCCATTGGCATTCCTCTGTCCATTGAAACTTACTATATTTCTTTAATAGCTTCTCCATAGGTGTTGTTATCTGTGCATAACCCTTGATAAACTTTTTGTAATATCCAGTGTGTCCCAATGCAGTGCATAACTGTCTAACCGAAGTAGGAGGAGGTAGATAGAAAATGATAGCAATCTTGGAGGGATCTACCAACAACCCCTACTTACACACAATGTTCCCTAACAACACTCCAAAAGGTGAAAATAAAGTATACTTCTTCAGATTCAGGGAAATCTGACATTGCCTACACTTATCTAACATTAATATCAAACACTCAATATGATCTTTCAATAGGCTAAAAATGGTCCAATCATCAAAGTATGCCTCCAAAAACTTGTGTAAAAACTCCTTGAATGCTTTGACCACACCCCTAGAAAATATGGCTAGTGCATTCTTCAAACCAAAAGGAATCACAGTGTATTGATAAGAGCCCCATTCTTTTGCAAATGTGGTCTTATGTCTGTCCTCCTTAGCAATTCTGATCTGGTGATAGCCTGAAAATCCATCTGTAAATGAATAGACTTCCTGTCCTCCTACAATATCTAGAACCTCATCAGTAAAAGGTGTAGGAAATGGATCATGTAAAGATGCATCATTCAGTTTCCTTAGATCTACACAGATTCTGATTTCTCCTGACTTCTTATCTTGGACCACCATAGGGCTGATCCATTCATATTTTTCAACTGGTTCTATGATTCCTGCTTCCAGCATTCTATCCAATTCAATCTTAACTTTTTGCTTGTACTTGGGATTCAGTCTGTAAGGTCTCTACTTGACAGGACTTGCATCTGGTTTCAAAGGAATCTTCATTTCTCCCATGGATCCTTTTATTCCCTTCATGTCTGTGAACTTGGTTGGAAACAAGTCCTGATACTCATGCAATAGTTCTATAATCTTGCTAATAGTAGCATCATCCCAATATTCTCCAACATTTTCCAACTTAGGTGCTTGCTCTATTCCAATATTAACCTTCTTAATTTTTATAGGCTGCCCAACAAAAGGTCATTCAATCCATGGCCCTTCTATGTCTCCTTGTCCTTTAGTTTCTGAAATGTTTACATCCCTAGGGTCATCATCCTCATCATCATTAGTATTATAACAACCTTGTAATCGTTGAAGAGGCACATTCCATTCATCTTCTTCTTGGTCAAGAGGGGGGTTAGGTGCCTCCCCAAAGACCTTTTGTCTTACAACTTGTAAATCCTGATCTACTGTGGGGTACTGGATTTCAATTAGGAATGTAGCTATAAAGTTCTGGGTCACCATACCAATCTGTAGTGACGAGACACGGTTCTTCTTGGAGATACCAGTTGATAGTTGTAGTATCTAAGGTGTTAATGAACTTATGTACCCAATGTTCTTTAGTAATGCTTCTCCAAGATTCCTCACAACTTCGCACATGGTCCTTAGGACAACTCTGACTTGTGTATCAAACTTTGCAACCTTCATCCTGATCTGAAAAGCACATTGTCATCAAGGTGTGACATTGTACCCACTCTGCGATGTTCTTCTTATGTGTTTCCCACCATCTAGTTGGTGTTTATTTCAAGGCTTCATCTAGTGCCAACAACCTCTATTGTGTTGGTACAATTCCTTCAAATTAAAATAGAAATGTCTCTAAATTATTCAAGCCATCAAATGTAGGAAGATTACTTACTTATGTGCCAATCCATCAAACTGCCTTGGTTAATCTAGAACACCTCCATGTAGAGACTTCATACATTATGTTCTGCCATTTTTCCAATGCTTCTTCTGAATCTGATGAGCATGCACTTTCACTTCGCCAACTTAGATTTCCATATGATGTAGGATTAATGTAATCATGTTGTCTTGTTGTTAGTTTATAGATGTTCTCTAGCTCATAAGCAGGATCTTCTTCTCTTATAGGCTATGTGTATCTGTGACCTTAATTAGGATCAATAGGTGTAATGACCCTAAGCCCATCACCTTCAAATACCATTCTTCTCTTTTTTAGGTCAACAACAGTCGAATTGTTGAAAGCCCAATCAATTCCTAACAATACAGGGTGGGGGAAGCTATCATCAACAATCTCAATCACTTCGAAGTCTACAAATTTCCTCACTTTGTCGATGTCCATAGGGACATGCTCTAGTCTTCCAAAGGGGCTCACCACCTGCTGATTAGTCATACTGAGCCTAATAGGAGAGTAAATCAACTTAGGTTTTCCCATCAATGCCCAAGTCTGCTTCATCATAAAATTTACTTCTGATCCCAAGTCGAGGACCACATAGTCTATGGCGTAGTCTCCAATCTGAGCATTAAGGTGTAGTTCCTTGCTTGTCCTCCTTTTTCTAGATACTTGATTCACAACTCTACTCAACATAGGATCTATTCTCCCAATTTCATATTGTCTTATTAGGTGTTGTAGTTCCTGCACAACTCTTTCATCTTTAATCAAATTGATACAAATATACAAGAAGCCCATAAGCTTTCTTGCCTCTTTCCCTTGTCTAGCTAGGGAATATTGGTCAAATGCTGGAGGCATTTCACATTCCCTTACTTCTAGTTGTGTCGTAGATGAAGAAGCCTATTCACCTACAAATTCTCTTCTTTCTTCTTCAAAAATATGCTTTTCTTTCCTTGGATCAAACAATGGTGTCTTTTCTGTAGCTCTTCTGATCCTTGATCCATCTGTAGTCATTCCTGGAGTCACCCAATCTTCTCCTGTAACAACACCTCCTCTAGTAATCACAGTGACTCTAGGATCCTCACCACAAGGTTCAACTTATATTAGTTGGACTTGTTGATTTCCACCTCACCTCTCCTGACGTTTTGCTAGCAATACTGGGCAATCTTCAATGACATGATCAAATGAATTACAGTAGCTGCAAGTAGTACAACGGTTATGAAAATCCCTTTCCAAGTGACTCGGCTAGGCATAGTTATAGAAAATTATCTAACCTTGACCTCGACCTATGCCTCGTCCTCGTCCTCTTCCTATGAATCCACCGTGAGGGTTGAAGTTTCCTCTTCCTGAGGAGTTGAATTGTGCAATATTTCCTTTTGACTGTAATTCTCCTTGAATTCTATATGTATCCCTTGACCTTTCATGCATGAGGTCATAATCCCTACAGTCCTTCTCATCATGCCCCATAGATTTACAGTATGTGCAATAAAGGTTGGTGGGTGTCTGGACATATTTCTGCATATAATAACATTCACCACGATGGTGTATATTTCTACATACCTCACACCATGGTAAAGTATCCTGCTTCAAAGGGTTGGGTGCTCAAGAGGCCAAGTATTCATTAAATAAAGGACACTGCTCTTTGTCATGGTCCTCTTCTTTACATCTGATACACCAGATATCTTCTCTTTTCTCTTTTCCTTTATCCTTCTTCATATCTTCAACCTGTAAAGATAAACTAGTTAACTGATTCAAAATTTGGCTCATACTTGGACTAGATTCTCCTACAAGGGATGCCTCTAGTTTCATGGAAATATCCAAAGCTTCAGCCTGCGAAGTAATCTTCTGTTGCATCAGTGGAACTCTAATGTGCGGTAGGAGGGAAGCGGTGAACCATTCCTTATGTTGTTCGTATAGGATATGAAAAATTAAATGTCCTGTCAAGGTCTTAAACCTCTGATCAAACTCCCAAATAGGTCTAGTCACCTTTTGCTTGATTTCCTTCAAATCTGTAATGCACTGCGACTTCGAATTAGGATTGAATTCTTCACTCAACACTGTCATTTAGCGGTTTAGGTTGTACATATCCTGTAACAAAATTCATGTACCAGCTTAGGGCGCGGTCCCTCAAGGTAGTACTAAACTGATCTCTCTTAACAACTTCGTCGATGACTTGCTTAATGCTCCATACAGATTCGCATAAGAACTAGTGTTGGTCAGGATCTTCAGATCCATGTCCTCTAAAAAAAGGTAGCCTCATTTCATCTTCCATGGATGTTCCTAGGTTTCTCAACTGAGTATGTACTAAACTGCTTGTAACAGTGCTATGAGTGCTCTGATTACTCTGGTTACTCTGGGTACTTAATGCTGCTAAAAAAACAAGAGGAGTAATAATACTTACTTCGAAAGTAGGCACAATCCCTGAAGTTTATGGTTATCCTCAGCGAAGTTCTTCAGTCTCTACTTCCTCTTCCCTTGCAGACTCTGAATACTCTTCATCTATTATATTTTATTCTTCTCCACTATAGAATCCTTCGTCTCTGTAACTCTGCTTAAACAGGTTCGCAAGAGGAACTTCTCTGAATGATCTCCCACTGCGCGTGTGTCCATCCTATGTGTCATTGTCGCTGTCTGAATTCTTGAACATTAGCTTTAAAATCCAACTGATTACTGTATCTTCAATATAGTCTTGTCATGAAATAGCATCTTAATATTTAACTTCAATAAGTGTAAAACTTCCCTCTAGGTCCCTTGAAGAAATACCTCTCTGCTTGACTATATGATTCCACTATGTCAATGGAAAACTCAGTAATGTACCCTCCAATAGTGCTATCAAACCAGAGATCTACTACTCTAGACACAACGTTATCAACTCTCTTGAATTTCTTGATCATCATTGTTATCCAAACCACTGGTGGTCTATATCTGGATAACCACTTATATAAATCCTTATGAACTCCTGTAAAGAAAATTCTGTGCATGTCATTAAATATGTATCTCCCCAACCATTCTTCTGTACTAATGCTAGGGTTCTTGTTCGGAGCTATAGCGAAGTCCCTTTATTTTTCTTCTATCCAGTTTTGAATTTATGTCTTCGATGGAAACCACCTTGACATTCCATCAAAAAGATCCCAGTCCCGACAACAGAACCATTTGTTGGCACAGGGGCAGACCCAGGGTTCAACTCAAATAGTGCACCAACAAACCCTAAATATTGGCCCTTTCATCAACACCTACAAAGTAGATGAAGTCTCACCTAAAGTAGCAATATGGGGGTTGCAGGACACAGGTTTCTACAACTAGAGGAAATGCAAAGTGATTCCAAAACAACAACGCAATGTAACCTAGAGATTCTTTAACAATCTTACACTTAGCTTCGCGAAGTTAGCTTATACCTCCTATCTTTAATAGGGAAAACATCCATGCAATAACAGTATAACAGATAGCAAATAACACATCATCAACCACAAAGAACAACAAGATTTACGTGGTTCACCCTCTCCCTAGGGCTACGTCCACAGAATTGTGTTTCTTGATATATTAGATGAAAACATACAGTTCTATCTGCGCACTTAGCTGCAGATCCTTCTCTCTCTTTATCTCCCCTCCTTGCGCACCCAGTTGCAGGGTTGATCTTTGCACCCAGTTGAATATCCAAAATACAAGAATGCTCTTACAACAAAACACTTCTATCTCTCGTAACAACAACAATAACCACAACCAACGACCAACAATAATCAATGATCAACAATGATAACCAACCCTCTCAACTTTTCTAGACCTTTATTTATACATTTCATGACTCTTGGACAACCTTAGACCGAAGCCTAGGTGTAAAAACCCTAGATGCCAAATCCCTAGATCTACATAACCCACATTTTAAGGGCTTCACCAACCTGTTCTTCCTTCTTTTCCTCGAGGTGCTCCAAAGCACCCATTGGTGTCTTCTTCTGCTTGTTGATTTGTCCACACTCTATCTTCTTTGATGCTTTATCTTCCTTGATCTTCTCTTTCAACGGCTTGATTTTCCTTTACCTCGTTCCTTCTTTTCTGCTTCTTTACCCACTTCGACCCTTCATCGGTTTGTGTGCTTTCTGCACACTTCGCACTTTGTCTTTATTCTTCCTTAATCTTCACTTTCTTCCTTAATACATAACCAAGGGCCAATAGGGGGACAGGCTTCCCGAGTCACCTCAACCATGCATAAATCCTTAATTCATTACTAAAGAAGTCTAATTCTTGGTCCCCTTGGCTCCAATCATGGAAGTAATGATCGAGGACATTTCCATAGATGTGGAGAATGATAGCCTAGTTTCTCCAAAGTATTGTACGCATAAGGAATTGTTGGGGGATGAATTGGAATCTTCTACTTCATAATGGATAAAGCTTGAGGAGATACAATACACAAGTGACGAAGTGATTATTTTTGTGGGTAAGAATTTACTTAGTTATGATAGTATTAATTCTTCTATCTCAAGCATTATATTAGAAAATTTGCATATCTCAGGGAATGGGACAGGTGGGGGGTCATCTTCTGATTTATTGACAGTTCCTATGCCCTATGAGAAGAGGCCACAAAAATCTATTCATGTTGTCTTGGCTCCTAAAAATGGCCCTCATGTGGTAAACCACCTGTCTAAAATTGAGGCCTCCTCTTGAGTTTCTATTTCTTCCTCTTCAAGCCGAGATCCTTATCTTCTTCATTCAAAATATGCCAACCAGTGTTGGGTTCCTTCAAGGGGATCTCTTTTGGGGGGCTTGGGTTTTGACAACACTAAATATTCAATCCAAAAAAAAGTGAGTCACAAATATTCTTTAAAACATGCCCCAAGAAGATGCCTCTAGAGAACTCTCCGAGGGAAGAAAAAATTCAATTTCCAGGGTCCTTAGAGAAGGATGTTCCCTAGTGAAAGGTACCTCATGAAGTTGTTATCTATTAATATGCAGGGTCTCATAGGGTAAGAAAAAAATGTCTCCCTCAAGAGGCTAATGGAGTCTGAAATGTTAGATGTATTCTTTGTTCAAGAAACTATGGGAAAATGTGACGACATAAGTAGGGAGCTCTACAAGATTCTTCTGAGGATGGTCTTCCGTGGGTTTAGACTCATCTGGTGCTTCAGGGGGAATTTGCCACCTCTTTATTTCTCATAAATTATTATACAAAATGTTCAGGTATGATAACTAAGCTCTACTACAATGACCTAGACTGGGAGATCACTTTCATTAACCTTTACAGACCTTATGATGACCAGGAGGCATTTTGGCATTGTCTTTTTAATCTCAATATACTTCAAAAGAGGAACATAGTCTGTGGCGGAGATCTCAACTTTAATTTAAATCAAGACAAAGTTTGGGGCCAAAATGCTTGTGAAGATAAATTATCCACCTTTTTTCTCAATCATATGGAAGAAACTGGTTTGGTCAACGTGGAGCTAAACTCTATAAGCTTAACGTGGTGCAACAACCGACATAGAGAAGATAGGATGTGTAAGAGACTTGAGTGATTTCTTGTTCACCACCAGTGACTTCAAGAGAGCAGGATATACCTCTCGTGGGTTGGCAAGGTGAAATATTCATACCACTTTCCATTTTTTCTCTAATTGGCTAAGCCATTAGATAAACTAGGCACCCCATTTAAGCAAAAATCTACATGGGAAATAGAATAATAATTCAAGGCATTGGTTTGAGAGAACCTGGTGCACTTCTAGGACAATGTCAATTCCACAATAACATATCCATTTATTTCTCTGCTTTGTCTTTTAAAATAAAAAGTCTCGGTATGGGCCCGTAACCTCCGAATTTTCCTTGATCAAGAACTTAATAGCATAGAGGACTCACTTGCTTCTCTGTATAGGAAAAGATAAGAAGATAATTGGATGGATGTAGATAAAAAATAGTGTTGGAACCTTGAAGGACAAAGGAATCAAATCATTTTAGAACAAGAAAAAACCCTACGATTGAAAAGTCGGGCAATATGGCTTGAAGTTGGGGACCAAAATCCAAAATTTTCCAAAAATTTACAAATTACCATCAAATTTTACAATACCATTTGGAAACTTCAAGATTCCAATGGGGAGGCAGTTCACGGGTTCATAGATTTAGTGGTCTTATGGGTCAATCATTTTAAACAATTGTTCAAAGAGTCTAAACAAACAAAAATGGGGGAAATTCTCAAGATGATGGCATTATTTTCCATACTCATAATTCAAGAGGATGCAAAAGAAATGTACCAAGAGTTTACTAAGGATTTGTTGGAAATCACTTCTTCTTGCAAAAAGGACAAAAGCCATGGGCCAAATGGTTGGTCAGCCGAATTCTATGTGGATTTTTTCAACCTAATTGGAGATGACCTACTATGTGTGATCAAATATGTTCAGACCACTAGTAAGCTTCTTCCTAGTATCAATTCTACCTTTATAGAAGTAATTCCAATAAAAGATCAACGAACTTCTTTTGAATATTTATGTCCCACTTCACTCTATAATTTCTTGTACAAAATCAATGAAAACATCATAGCGGTTAGGATCAAACCTCTCCTTTCTAATTTCATCACGCCTGGGTTTTAAAATGGGAGACTAGTCCATGAGGCCATTGGATTAGCCCAAGAGGGAATGCATATGATAAAAATGCAAAAATGCCCAGTTTCAGTCCTCAAAATAGATTTTTCTAAATCCTATGACTAGGTCTAATGGATTTATCTTTGGATTTTTCTCATCCAAATTGGATTCAAGCTTCCTATGGTTAAGTGGATCATGTCATGCGTTACAATAGTTTCCTTCACAGTGCTCATAAATGGGTTCGGTTATCCTTTATTTAAATCAGGTCGAGGGCTTCGACGGGGCTGCCCCATGTCCGCTTATTGTTTTTTTCTTTTTGCAGATGGTCTCAGCGGGGCTTTATTTTATGCATGGATATTAAATAAGATTCAAGGCCTGCATATTGGTAGACAAGAAAAAATCTCTCACCTATTATTTGTTGATGACATTTTAATTTTTTGTTTGTGTGAAGAATCTTAACCTAGGTCCATAAAGGATATCTTGGATATATTATGCAATGCAATTGGCATGACCATCAATATAACTAAATCTGCTCTGTATTTTCTAGAATTAATGGAAGTGGAGAGACCGATATTCCAAAATAATTTTTGTTTTGGTGCACACAACATGGAAGATGAGGTAAAATATTTGGGGTTTTCACTCAAACCTAACTGTTATGGCTTGGAGGATTGGAAATGACTCCTTTCATATGTTGACAAGAGGATTCACTTCTAGTGCAACTAGTGGATCTCTTGTGGTGGACGCCTCAATCTCATTAAATCATTCATAGAAGTAATACGACTGGACTAGCATTTGTTGGCCAATATTCTAAAAGGTATCCTCATGTGTATACACAAGATGTGTTTCAATTACTTTGGAAGAGAAATAAGGAATCTCTGGGATCACATTTTGGTTTGTGGAAAAAATTGGCACTCCCCAAGAGCTTGGGGGGATGGGGCTTAAAGGATACAATTGTTTTTAGGCACGCTTGGCCGCTAAATCCCTCTGGGGTATTATTAATGAAGAGAGCTTCTGGCAATGTATTCTAGTGGAAAAATACATATATCCAGATTGTATTATGGCTTGGATAGGCAGAATAAAAAAACCCACATGCAATGTGTCCAATTAGTGGAGAGACTTAACACTGGAATTTCCAATTATTAGTAAATTTATTGCATGGATAGTTGGTTAGAGATCCAAAATCTGTGTGGGAAAAAAAACCATTGCTAGTTGTGATAGTAACATTTTACTACCCGATAACATTATAACCAAGATACAAGAGGAAGGGTGGTGTACATTGAATCATATCAACAACCTCAGACTTACAATCATGTGGAACCAGTCCTGGCGTTCGGTGGATGACTTGGGTCTACAAGTAGAAGAACAACGTGTGTGGAGTAACTTTATTCATGAAATTCATAAAGCATATATTTGACTCATTGATAGGGAGGATGAACTGGTGTGGACCTTTCAGAATTTAGGGAAATCATATTCAACAAAAAAGGGATATGAAGCGTTGATCAACCAACATGAGGATGAAATTAAGTGGTGGTACTCGAACCTTTGGGACATCCATGGTCCTCCAAAGACCAGACTTTTTTTCTGGCTAGTATTATATGGACGTATTCTTACATGGGACTTCTTGCAATCCCAAGTTAATCACATAATTGAGATTTTTTTTCTGTGCAAAAATGATGTCAAAACAAACATACATTTGTTCCTTCTTTGTTCTTACACTTCACAATTCTAGCCGGAGATTAGACAGGCTTTGGGATTTCAACAAATTTGTGAAAAGGATTCTATGGACTCATGTTTTAGATAATTTTATGAGAATCCTACTCTAAGAGATTGGCAGGCCTTGCCTATGCTCATTTCTTGGGGTATCTGACTGGTACGAAATGCAGGGATATTTAATGGAAAAGTCTTGACAAAAACCAAGATCTCACAACACTCTTTAGCTCTAGTAACAAACTATAAGAAGAGAATGAAAATTAAAAAGGAAAGGACTATCAGGGAATGCTTGGTCAACAAACAAGAATGGTATTTAATTTGAGGAAACTTTTCCCCCAGTTGCAAGACTAGAATCCCTTAGAATGTTTTTATCATTTGCAAGCTTCAATAAATTTAAGGTGTATCATATGGATTTCAAGTGGGTGTTGGTCCTAAGATTAAACTTAAGGCTCAAAGAGTAATGCCAGGCATCAAGAAATTTTAAAGAGAGTGTTTTTATAAAATGATTTTTCTACCTTAGTTATATGACAAAAATTCCTTAAATGAAATTAACAATATGGCAGCACATAGGTCGTATTTCTTGTCTGAGTCAAAATTGTAATATCGAATGGTATGAGAAAAAAATACAAAACTGTAAAACAAAGCAAGGAATCAATGACTAACGAGTCTCACCTTGTTGCAGTAGAGGAAAATAGATAGTGTAACCTTGAATAAAGTATAAAATACAGTAATCTACACAACACGCGGGTCTTGATTTACTCACAGTAAATGCAAAGGAAAAGTTGCTTACTTAATAAATTACTGATACAATAAGATTACAGTAGTGGTTGTACTAAATTGAAATCAAACAAATTATCAAGGAAATGCTTAAAGAAATGTTGAGATATGGAAAAATATAAGAAGCACATAACCCAGATTAAACAAAACTTGGAATCTTTGTCTGCACATGTATTAATACTCAATAAGGAGAGTTTTCTCTATTACAATCGGCAAGAAGAAGCCATTGGTAGATCTTGAATCTATCTATTTATACAAACTGTCTCAACTCAAAATGGTTGGACTTCTTAAAAATAGAAAATATTTTTGAATAAGGCAACAAAATGTAAGAACTAAAGAGTTCTACTAGCATTCTCCTCTGTCTCTTCGTTTATTGGCAGGGGCGTTTCTTTTTCTCATTTGCGTCTTTAGTCTGAATACAACTGGCATCTAATTCTTCACATGTATGAATAGTATGTGCATGTTTCCTTACTTGTTTCCAGGCGTACTTGTTTTCTCATATTCAATACATTGGATACATTTACTCAATAATTGCACCACTAACCTTGAAGGCTCATTTGCTTCTTTTGCCTCGAAAGTGTATAGATTCCTCTCTATCTAAAGAAACTTTTCTTGTATCCTTTTCGCTTCTTGAGATGTGATATGTAACTGTAAGCTTGGATTTACTATCCATTTGTTTATTTGGAGGAGATCAATCTGGCTCATATTTTGGATGGTTGTCAGAACTTCTTCTTTGCTTGTTCTGGAATTATACTGGTTCTTGGCTATATCAATTAGACCCAGGGCTTCGAAAATAATGTTTCCTTCAATATCAATTAGACCCAGGGCTTCGAAAATAATGTTTCCTTCAAAATCAATTAGTCCTTCATTTAGTGATGTCAATTCTTCTAGACAAGCTTCAATTACATCTCTGGAAAGCCTCTTACTTTTTGCTAAATTTGTTTCCTAGGCCTTTAAAACCATATCACCTCTTATTTTTTCTGAAAGAGAAAGTCGACGAACATCTGTGACATCCTCCTTTGGTACTAATAAGACGGCCTCTTGAAACTTAAATCGAGCTGGGTGAGATTCTCTTTCTTTAGTACATATATCTTTGTGAGCGAGGTCTACTGCCTGGTAGTATTTATGGATGGCATCGACCTTCGTGAAGAGATCTTGTTGGGCTATTTCTAGCTTTTCATTTACCTCCAGTGCTTGAGACCGAAAATCTATTATCTCTATTGAAGTACCTTTGGTCAACTCCAACCTAGATTGCAATTGTTTTATAAGTTCCACATGTTGGGTGATTCGTCCTTGATTGAACTATGAATTCCTTTGTAGCTCATCAAAGTTGTCTTGGAGCTCTTGAATTTGTTGTTTATTGTATGCTCTGATCTACTCGAAATATCGACTCATCCTGTTCTGAACAGTCTGCTCAATTGTTTGTATTTTCTTTTGAAGTTTCTCTACCAACTGGTTTCTCTGTTTTAGTTGCTCGGACAGATTTTCTACGGACCACTGATTTGTCGTGGAAAAGGCACATAAAGAACCTGCCACCTCCTTGGAGAATTCTATATCATCTCATTTATGTCCATCGTAAACCACTCTTTTCCTTTTGGCTATTGCACCATCTTTATGATGTGTTTCTTGTTTAATGATGGACCTCCTCTTCTTGATGAAAAACAAGTCTGAAGGAGGAATTTTGTCCGCTTAAATTGGGGTAAGATCATCTATAAATATGAATTTAGAACTGGGATTTCTGAAACTTGACTGCACCGATGTCAATGAAATAATGGGGTTACCTATCTCTGTGGATGATTGTTGCTCTACTGTATTGGTAACTGGTTTGTCTGGTGTAGAAGGAGACATATCATGCCCTTGTTTTATGAAATTTTCGATATGTGTCATTTCTTGAGGGCCTAGTGGACTTGATAGTCAAGCTTTCAATTCATGTATTAAAGCTTAGACGTTCTTTGGATTTTCCTCAGTATCTTGTTTGTCAAAACTCCCTGCCTTGAAATCCGGAGGTACAATTTCCTGTGTAGACGAAGGTGCCATTGGCTCTCCCTGTAATACTTTCAGTAAGTTGTTTCTTCTGTGCCTCTGAAAACTGAGGAAACTAGCATGTTGATCTGGGGACATAACTTGGACTCGGTTTAGTACTTCCTCATAAGACTAGACTCTCCTGAATATTTTGTCATGCGGGGAGTTTTTCGTGCATATATTTCTTCAACTTGTATTGAGCCAGGTGATTTTCCATGATTTTATGTGGGTTGTGCCTTTTAAACTCTATTTCAACCAACTTAACATCCTCCAGAGCTGCAGCCTCCACTTTAGAATGAACGAAGTCTAACAATGAAAACATACCACCCTGAAGAGGGAAGGTAGGCCATACCTTTTTCTAGGTCGCTTTCAGTTCCTTCCTGATACCCCCTGTCACAGTTTGATAAGCCACTTCTCGGCATACTAGTCGATCTGGTAAAAAATTT
>JASDQU010102565.1:92352-106531 GCA_032191745.1 Picea mariana
TCTTTCAACGCTTTGTCCAAGTTATCCTTCTACCAAAGCATTTTAAAATTCTCATATAATAATATGCCTATTAGAATCCTCATCAAATCGTTTACTTCCTTGAAAGGATCTGAATAACATGGTAAAGTATTATATGATTCATAGTAGGATATACAACTTCAATTCTACTATCAAATCTTTGTGAGGAAAGGTGTTTGTTGACCACTAGTTATTAAAATTATCCTCATTTTAAAAGGGCTAGTAGACATCTTATTTGTCGGGTGAATCTTCGAATCCTTTTCTTTCACTTGTGATCTAGTTTAAACAACATTCTTAGTCTCTTCTTTGACTTATGTGAACATCATGTCAAGGAAAATGGATTCACCATCAACCTCTTCTTTTACACTACCACTCGAAATAACAACATCTAGATTTTTATTTTGTAGACTTTCTTCTTAAAGCATCTCAACATATCTCAAATACCCAACACATGTGTTCCAATCATGATTTTCTTCATAAAAGGTGGAAAAATAGTGAATCACAACAACATTGGGCACATTTAAGGAGTTTTCATGAACAGAGACACAATCCCTATGCTAGTATATAGATTCCTCCTAACATGTTTTTATATATTATAGATATACAAATATAGTTTCTCTTTTTTAACTGCTTCCTCCATATAATATCAACATTCATTGAAATATCTCGATATCAAAATGAATGTTAAGAGTGCTAAGAATCTCAAAAAAAAATAGCTTTCTATGGAGATTCATAGAGCATTCACAATATAGATTCCTATGAAGATAGACATAACTACATTGGTACTAATTCCTGGATCATAAACCTGGGAATGTGAAACATGAACTTCTATCATCCTATCAATATAAATTTTATTGTAGTTTAATATTGAGTAAGCCCTCTGGTGAGAAAATAACAAAGATGTATGTACATGAGAATAGGAATGATTGCAAATCCACATGTATATAGTCATGCATGCAGGAATGAAAAATAAAATGCTCACCATAAGTCTTATCTTCAATTTATTCATTACGGAAAATTGCTTTAATCAGGATAATACCGCTGGATACAAAGCTTGGTCTGGAGCAACACCATCTTTACATATCCATGGATGACTTGACATACATCACAAGCTTGAGTTGTAAGTACTTGTGACATTAAAGTATGAGAGTTGCCCAAAGTTAAAACCCTTTAATATTATTACACAATCTACAAAACAAGTTCTTTCATAATTTGTTTGCTAAGTCAATATTAAAGGTTCATGACTCTCTTGCCAATGCAATGCATCTGCATTAGAACTTTTGCCAATAAATTCAATTACAAGGGAAATTTTCAGAGTTCTTTCATACATAGAACTCCATGAGCGGTCAGGCATTGGGTTGGATTTGATGTAAGCATATTTATGATAAGATCCTTGGCGCTCTTAGAAATTGAGGGATAGGTTTTGAATCAAAATCAATATAACCTCGTAGAACAACATCACAAATTCCCTGTTGTGTTTCTGAAAAATAGAAGTAAACACTTAATGTGAGTTGACACATCATATAAGAATTACACCTGAATTGTTTTCAAAGGGGCACATCTAGCTTCTTACCTTAAATATGTGTTCATCACCTGCCCAAAATGGTGGAACACCGCTAAGTAAGATGTATAAGATGACCCTGGTTGTTCACACGTCTACCTCTGGACCATACCATTTTCTTAACACTTCGGGAGCAACATAATATGGGCTTCCAACTACATCAGTGAACACCTAACCTGCAAGAAAAATTGGTCATTTATATGTTGTCATCAACTTATGAATCATATTGAATTCTAATCATACTCTTCTATGCTTTTTAGTTCCCAATAAAAAGGTCTTCAAAGGTAGCGTCAAAAAATAAATGTTCTAAACACTATTGTCAAAAGGCCACAAATGCAAAATATAGAATAAAAAAGAATATAGAGAAAAGGGCAAGTTGAGAAACTTAGGTGAAGACGTTCTTTGACAATTCCACAAGTCGTTATTGAATGCATTCTAGAATGATAGGAAACATAGGCATAGGTTAAGAGATAAAGAGACTTCGAAAGTAGGAAAAAAAGAAAGAGAAACAAAGGGAAGAAAGCAAGAGAGAGAAAAAACTAAGATAAAATACTTTCCAGCACGCTTGAAACAACATGTATCCCAATGCACAAGCTAGCAACATGCCCCTTATAAAATTAAGTTGTATGAATAAAACATGGTGCTTCTCCGATCCAATTTAAACTGCATGACTAAAATAGGATACTTCTCCAATCCAATTTTTCCTTTTCGGAGACAGGAGAAACCTTTCTAGATTTGTGATTGTCGCATTAATAAAACCAATGAATTGATTCATTAGTCAAATTTAATTACCAAAATTGAAAACGTGAAAGAAAAATTGAACGAGGCAAAACAAAGCAACCTAACAAAACAATTGTTACTAGGTTTGAAAAACCATACAACAAAAAGTCAATTGTCTTCAATGATCCATGGATCCAAACCCATGAGGTTAAGGAAAGAGGCAATGATGGCCCAAAAGGACATCGTGAGGGGCATGTTTTTTATTCTGCTCCATGCCACAATGGTTATATTGGCTTACCAATATGTTCTCGTGACTCTATAAATCACAATATATCACCTAATTAGCATACACCTAAAGAAATGCACAAAAGGAAAATTCTCGGGAGCAGACCAATGTCGATTCTCGCAAGGAATTCTTCAATCTTAAGACAATTACATAATTCCAACAACCTTGAAACCATCCTTAGCCCCCTTATTTTTGCCTGACACCGGCGTGTCCACAGATACACAACCTTTAGCTATGTCTTATTCGCAGATCTCTCTATGACAAGCGAGGGCTTTTAGCTTTGTAAAGATAATGTGGCTATGTTCCCCAACTTCCATGTGAGAATCCACCAAAACTGCTCCCTTTTCACATAGCCCTATGATCTTGCTGGGCATCATGGAATAAACTATTATTTGATATTCAATGGCCTGCAACCACTCACACATTACAAACCCCATCACGCCCCCGCGGTAAATTGTTCTTCCCCATTCCCACAGATCCACGGTTCAAATATTCAGAACAAACAAACAAAACATCTAAGTACAAACAAAAATTCCTATGAAATCCAATCCAATTGGCAGGGTTGGCTACAACAGATTACACCCACAAGAAACGAAGAAAAGGGAGAGCAAAAGGACAAGAAGTCTAGACTCAAAAACACAGACAAGCTTCTAGAGAATGTCATCAATGCTAGGCAAGCGGATTCGTAATGCAGTGGAGTTTGTTTTTTAATGAAATCTTTAATGAAGTCCATTCTGGGTGTTGGAGTTATATCTGAAAATTTTCTAGGCCTTGAGAGTCTATAATGGCATGAAAGACAACATACTCCATATCCGTCAAGTTGCAAACAATATCAAAGAGAAGCTTAGGTCTGTCTTTACATTGAACATTCACCACATAATACCCCCTTTCCAAAGAGTTTTCTACATTCATAAGAGGCTTGGAGTTGTCATTGTTGTCATTGAGAGGATGAGGTGCCCGACCTCCGGTTCCATCTAGTTTCTCATAGTCATGGTCAACAAACATCAATCGATGCAACCACCTTTCTGTGTGAGTGAATCCCATCAACACCACCATTTTAGCACCTTGGATGTTGTTGTTTCCTCTCATTACATTTTGTAAGAGCTCTTTAGTTTTACAAATCTTTTGCCAGTATTCAATGGCAACTCCTATGTCCATTATATTGGAAAGTCTGAGCCTCAATTGCAGTGGCTCGTCCACTACTTTTGGGCCACTGCACTATGGAGGAGGAAACCTCAGGGCATTGTTGCGCTTCGAGGATGGGATTACTGATGACCAGTCCCGACACTTGCGATCATGGAACATCTCCAACTGCTACCAGTGGGCAGAAATATACTACAATAATCAAACTAGACACATTTAGGGTTTTTTGCTGCCGATGTTGTTCTCGCAGGGCATCGTCACATTCGATGGCTATATGAAGGGCGCACTATCGAAATTTGATATGAGAGGATACATTATCGTATCCATATTGACAACAAAGAACAATAAGCTTGTATGATGGTGGAAAAGGAGATAGTAAATAAGATCTTATCTCGATTGACAACAAAGAACTCACAACAAAAGAGATAACATGAAAGGATGGAACAACAAAGAGATAGAGATTTGGAGTACAACAAAGAAAAGAGAAGAGAGAAGGACAAGTGGCAAGTTGTAATGGTATTGGTTGACAGGTTTTAGGTTATTGGCGTGTTTCAAGGTAAAACTCTTCCTATATACCTATATACCTGCCTTCGACATAAATGTTATTTTGTCTTTTTATAACAAAGATAACAATTTTTAAAAAACCTCTTAACACCTAAATACTTGAATTAAAAAAAACTTTATAATTATAAAATATTTTTATAAAACCTTTTTAACAAAATTTCAACTCCATATGAGTATCGGTGGACTTCTGTTGCCTTGTGGCACAAGTCAAACCTATGCCTCGACCCTCATGGGAAAAATAAAATAATGACTAAATAAAAGACAAAAGGCATCATTCCACCTTAAATGGATTGCATTGGTTAAATTGTTTATTTAAGAAAATAAAGAATTATCTGGCTTGTACACGTAAATGTCTGAGCCCCGTGGTGGCTCAAGTTAAAATAAATGAACTGTGAATTTGTTGACCTTGGGAATAGCCTCACGTGTGCATGCCGACACTCCCATTCATTATGAAGGAAGGAGTCTGTTAAGCTCAGGAGAGGTAGTGCATGTATGCACAAAGTCTCTCTGAGGCGGGTAGAGACCGAGAACCCCCTTAAGTTCTAGAGTTGATAAATGAGCGCAAGGGGTGCGCGGAGGATTTCTCTAAGTGTTAAGTTCAGGAGAAATAATGCAAAATACCTAAGTACTTAAGGAGATGACAAAGTTCAGGAAGGATAGCAAGATTCAAGCCCCAAAAGGAGAGATCCTTTCGTTTGGAAGATGAATGGATGAGATTAGTTCGGGAGGAGTCGAAGTTCTTCACGATCGTCGGATTTGGAGAAGGAACGCAAGCGTTAACCCTTAGAGCCCTTCGGACTTCGCAGGTCTGGTGAATTGAGCATATTCTCCACACAGGAGGTGAATCCGCTGAAGTCCCGAAGTTAATCTGGGTCGTAGATCTGAGGATGCTCGAGAACTATCCTGACCATCAGATCTACGATATAGTCAACCCGACGTTGACCACTTCAGGAGGACAAAGGTTTGGTAACACCAAAACCCATGAAGTCTCGAAGTCTCGAAGTTAATATGGACTCTGGATCTAAGGATCCTTCGGGATCCCTCACGACCGTTCGATCATGGGGACGTGTGTATTACATCGAGATCATGTGGGGGGCCATGTGTCAAGTGATGACATTTCCAGATGTCCCTCTCGGAGTGGCACACACTGGAACCCAAGGGACCCTTGAACGGAAGTTATGAGTCGTAGATCTATGGGGTCACATAGATACCCTCAGACTGTTAGATTGAGGCTGTGGTCATCCCGACGTTGATCGACTCCGAGGGAAAAGAGGATTTTGCATCGAAAAACTCCCGAAGAACCGGGAACTGAAGAAAATATGAGACGTCCAATCCAAAGGGACAGGTGTCTTAATATCCTGTACTCTAGAAAGAACTCACTCCGGGAGAATCGAAGTGTGAAGGCACGAGGATTTCTGAAGGTCGGAGTCCTAAAGTCATCCTAGCCGTCCGTTGGAAAGGGACGCGTGGAAAAATATTTTCCATTTCGGAAAAAAGTCACTACAAGAGAAAAGGGAGTGTGTTGAACAAGAACTCCCAAAGGCCAGAGAGTTGGAGTTCATCTGAGTCGTCCATCAACTAAGGACAAGTGTCAAGAGATCTTCCATTTCGGAAGATATCCACTTCAGAGGAAAGTGGGGTTGTGTGAGTTGATAACTCCCGAAGCCCAAACTACCGAAGTAAATCGTGATTGTCGATCTGAGAGGGACACGCGTTAGCAGATCGTGGAGTTCAAAAGTGCGAACTCTGGAGGAAAGTAAGTGGAGCATTGACCAGAAGTCCTCTGAAGCTCCAAAGATAAGGAATCATATTATCCATCTGTTGTTGGAACACATGGAGACTGGTGATTTACTCTGGGGGAAATTCACTCTAGAGGAATTAAAGAGTAAAGGCATGAGAATTCTTGAAGGCCAGAGTGCCAGAGTTCATCAGAATCGTCCATTGGAATAGGATGCATGGAGTGAGATCTGTTACTTCGGATGATTGGTACTATGGAAGAAAGAACGTGGAAGATCATTGACTACAAGTCGCTCAAAGCAGGAAAAATGATGGATATCGATCGTTGATCTGGGAAAACATGTGGCACACGATCTGTAACTCCGGGTACGGAGCACTTCGGAGGAAACAGGTGTTTGGAGCATTCGAAACTCCTAAACGTCGAAGTCCCGAAGTAAATCTCAGTCGTTGGTTGTGAAAGAAGTGTGGACCGTAAATCTAGTCTGTGTGTGTTCATGAGCTCGAAGTTCGGCGGATTCAGAGTCAGGTGTGTCGAGAACACCTGGAGCCCGAAGCTCGGAAGCGCCCTTTGAGTTGGCGCCTGGGCACAGCCCGAGGTCATATGAAGGAAGGGGCCTAGCATGGAAAGCTAGCACCTACTGTTCAAATCCTTCAAAGGGGCCAGGAAAGAGCCCTCGGGTTTGGAAGAACCTGCACTTTGGTGAAAGGGGAACCTAGAGAGAGTTAAGGGATTTTTTTTTTAATACCCCACCCCTTAAAAGAGCACCTAGGGGTTGGGTGTTTTACAAATTGATATCAGAGAACGAAAACAACACTTGGCCTGCATGGGCTCATGAACAAGTCATATGAAAATATTTTTGGAGGACTTTAAAGGGTAACACCCTATCTTACTGCATTCCTAAGAGGCTTAGAAAACCTCTACTGAAGAGAGAAATGAGATCCTTTACTGTTGATATATGTTTTGGAAATTGGCACTGTATGTTGCTAATGTTCCCAAATAAAGAAGTTGACTTCACTATGCAATTGTACGTGATGTTGCACTGTCATAATATTTGTTTACCAAGGCTAAGATGAGCCTGTGGAGAATATTACTACCAAACATAAATCATCTGCATAAGTTTCCTGAGTAGAAGGATGTAGATTAAAATACAGTTGGGATTTTAACCAATGAGATTGAATCATGCTAAGTTTGTGACAAAGGAAGTCTAGCATTTCTTTGAGAAATGATAGTCGATCCTATAGGAGTGAAATTATTCTTATGGACACTAATAACAAGACTTGGATGTGAATGAGTGGAAAGGATCTATAGAAGTAATAACTACTAATTTAATGAAGGTGTTAAATATTATTTTGGTCACCTCAGTGATCCAATGACAATCATGTGTTCATGTTCCCAAAATATCCTTTCTTCTTGAGGAAGCTGACTGACTTTCTCTTATCAAAATCCTTATTAAGGAAGGTCGTCACAGGCTGCACCATATGCAGGATGCAACGATCCCTAATCGCCTCCCCCTACCATAAAGATGGATTGCGACGTCTCCACAGGCTGCTCTACAACTAGTGTGCGACGATGCCAAAAGACTAAGAAAAGGTTAAGTTTCATGAAAGTTCTAGAAGGGGATCTTCTAGAAGATGAGGTGGCATCCATATGGTTGGGATCTTACTCGCTTCTCTGGTTTGGTGGGATCATCCTAATTTCTTTAACCATCTCTCTCTCCCTTATATAAAGAGTGATTCCTCATGGAAAAGGCTAAGGTTGATTCAAGAAAGATTATTATTGAATAGGCTAAGAATTGGATGAGAGATTCTACTTTAGTTCACACTTGAGGGCTTCATTTTAGTTCATCAAGTCATTGTGGATCTTCTTCATTCAAGGTTGGAGAAAGTGTGTGTGTTGGAGAAAAGGGCCATTGAAAGGGGACCTTATGACATCAAGTATTTTGGTTGTAATCTTCACTTTTACTTAATATGATACAACAAAATGTTTCTTTCCCATAAAACTAATCTTGTTTTATTGTATGATTCCTTGATCACATACACAAGTTATTGTTGAGTATATTGTGTTGCTTTCACTTCGGTTGGTTTGTGTTCCCTTGCAAATTCAATATCACAAGAGCATCGAAGTGGAGCTAGGACGACAACGACAAGAGGAAGCAATATTTAAACAATATGTTGCCCATCCCTTGTTAAATAGTAAACTCAATGATTAGAGCTTAGGGAAAGGGTCATGTTTTGTTCTGTTTTGTTCTAGATCTAGGTGGATCTAGGGAGATCTGTTTATGTCTGCATTTACCGATTAATCCTATAACAGAAGGGTTAAACCTTGTATATGTGTATAATCCCTCACGATCAGAGGAATGAATCTGGTGAGCATTCCCTGAAAAGGGAGATCATGCACATCTCTCGGTTTTCAAAGTGGACTGAGAAATGATTTTTTTTTCTGGGTATAGGAATTGTTGGACAGGGTTTTTCTAATAAAGTTTATAAAAAAAGCTATAGAAATATAGAGTGATTGAGTGAGAAATCACAATAGCCTCCCTTCCTTGGTGGATAGGAAACTAATCTGTCATAGTTCTTGTGGGAGGAGGAAAGTGGCCTCCATCCTTGACTATGCTGAACAAAAGGAAGAATTCTAGGTGTAATGGTCAAGACTGATCTTGACCTAAAGATACTCTTGATTTCTGAACTAGGATACTCAGTAAGTAACATAATTCGAAATTGCATTTGGGCTTTAAGGGAATAATCCAAATGGTATTAGACATTAAATTGTTAAAATTAAGATAAAATGGTTGACTAAATGTTGATCCCGAATGTGGTAAAGGAAGTGTTGGGGCACTTATAGAAACCCAATGGGCCAGATTGACGTCTAGTGGTGGATGGTGTCCATATAGATATAGTTGGAAGCTAAATTGGATGATTTTGTTACCTTGGGCATGGTTATAATTGCCCATATTGTATTTATAAGTTGGGTAATATTCCATGGAGGTTGAGGAAAGAGTGTTTTCTTGCTAGTTGTTATCGTATAGAAAGGGAACATAGTTATGACTATGTCTGATTCAATTTCCATGTGGATGTCGTGTGAATGATTTCAACCTCACAACTGAGAGGGAAGATCAGTGTTGTGTGTCCCTATGAGGCTTGTCATAAGGATGGAAACAATATCCTTGGAGGAGGATCTGGAAGTCTGATAGGTCCATGTGTAAATGATGCACATGCACGATGTAAGGATATATGTATACTAAAGGCACAATATGGCTTCCTTGATGAGTGATATGTAAGGCAAGAATTGCACTTGCCAATATTAAGTGAATACCATGGATGCATGGTTGACTCCATTTTGAAGAGTCATGAAAGTTTTGTTTTGAATGATAAATTAAGGGGGATGCGCTCCATTCCCTCAGGAAAGACTAGTATAAATAAATGAAAGAGTAAATGAGCAAGGATGGTCCGTTGTCAGGATAAGAGGCAAATGATTATGCCTTGAGAATCACATGAGAATGATTTTGAACAATCATGAGTTGAATAATTTTAAAGTAGAGATGTATATAGGCTGTGAAATATACCCATGGCAGCTACACACAAATACATCATGAATAAAGTTAACAAAACCGGAATATGAATATGGTTAAATATGATTATGAATATGGTTAAATACATCATAGATGTAAGTTAACAAAACTGGAATATGTATGGATACATAATTTGGGTGCATGACAAAGATGCATGTTTATATTCCTTATGGAATATTTGGTAAACAACTAAAGCTAACTCAAGGTTGAGGCCATCGCAGATAGTGATGGACACACAATAAGGAAGTTGCATGCTAAAGAAGTTCCCTTTGGAAGAACTATGTGAAAACTCTGTTAGGAGGAAAAAGTCACAACCTTAATAACTGTTGAAAATTAAGTAGTGAGCTACAAGATTATATATATATATATATATATATATATATTGGATTGCATTTTGAAAGCATCATGTAATAAATAAAAGACTAATGAAAGAATAAATGAGTATGTTTGATTGAATAGGCTTGGTTGAAACCATGTTAAGAAAAGACAATGAGGCCTTTAGAGATAACTCAGCTGGGTTGAAAAGTCCCAAGCAGTGTGGAAAGAATTGGAAGAAGGGGATAGCCCTCAATTCTTTTCTTCCTGAGTATTATGTTTTCTCTGGGATGAGAGAGCTGGTACGTGGATGAAAGTAAATGTTTTGGCACCAAAGTGAAGATGGTTGTATTGTTGTAGAAACAATTAAGATTTGTTTGTGTTGCACTCATGAAAACATTAATGATAATGTGATGAAGTGCATAAAGATGTGATAGGACATGTCTGAAAATGTTTATTGTCTTAACGTTATGCACAAAATTTCTGAAATGCAGTTGTATACCAAAGATACCCAAGTAGAGTATGATTCAGGAAGAAAACCGGTTGAATCAGGTTAATCAAGAACCTAATAGAGGAGATGAATGCGAGTCGTTCATCGGGAAGACTGATCGCATTCGTCATATCGACTTCAATATCCACTGGAATTAATGGATCAAACACCAATCGTTCGATTAGATCGACGATCTGGGATCATTGCGGGACACAAAGGAAAAATTAATGGACGTACTAGTTCACAGCCCGCAATCAACCTGCACCATTGATCTCGTCGAGGTGGATGATCAATGACCACGATTAAAAGAGTCGGGCGAGCACTTTTTAGATTGCGGATATTGAACTCTTCGATAAAGAGCGAGCATATTGGGGTTCCGCAATCACTCTAAACCGTCAATTTGTGAACGTTTAGTGGGAAAACCTGCAAGGAACCCACATGTTAATGTCACATAAAACTCATACTGTGATTGGGTTCTGTGGTTGAATTTAGAAAATCGAAGCTTTGTTCTCAATCTAAATTTTCTGTCAATCACTTATGTGTTGGAATTATTATTATTTGGAAATATTGTGGTTCAAAATCAATCGAGGGCTAAGATCGATGACTGTGATCATTGCAGAGATTTCATATGCACATGGGTTAACATCGATACCTATACCCATAAATAAATTGAATTGTTACACATGAAAAATACTCACTTTGATAGTGTCGCAAGTGTCGTCATTACAAAGGTCGCAAGTGTCACATTTTGCTTACAAGTGTCACAAGTGTCAGGGAAGCATACTGCCATGATGCTTATGTCGTGCCTATAAACGACATCAGGAGGACACTTGGGACATGTAAAATACTTGATTTGGAAGAGGAGGAAAGGTTAACAGGGCTCATAAACCTTTTGCCATCTGAAAACACTCAAAAAACTAAGTTTTTGGAGGGGAGCGCTCCCCTATACCTCTTCTGGGAGTGTTGACACTCCCCCTTACACTGTCTGGGAGCTCTATAAAGCTCCTTTGGCCCTTTTGGAGGAGTGATATTTATTTCAAGAGTGCTGGCGCCACCCTAAACACTACTAGGGAGTGCTACAACGCTCTGATGGCCCTTTTGAGGGAGCTCTGCCTATTTTGGGCAGTAGTTAAGTTGTTGAGATGAATGGGGGAAGGATCTTTTCATTCTTAGAAGTCAGTTGAGTTCGAATCCTCAATCAAGCCATGATATTAGGGCATATCCTCAACTGAAGGAGGAAAATCCTCACCTTCCCCAAGGATATCTCAAGTTGTTGAGCCTCTCCAAGGCTATATAAGCAAGCTTTCTCATGGTGAAAGAGGACGGAAAATGGAGAATCACACCAAACTTATGATCTTATAAGTGGTGTTGGAACATAGATATTTTGGAGGCAAGAGACCTATGATATCATAGGGATCAATCAGTGAAGCTATCATCATTCGGATCGTGGATCTTTTGAGCAAGGGGTAGATGAGGAGGACTTGACGAAACTGCTGCAATTCATCTATGGTTGTAAGCAATGTTTTGTCCTCATTAATATAATTTGCTTGGCATGTTTCTTTCTAATTCGTGTTCAATCTCACATGAATTTTTCTCTTTAGTATATAGACCTATTTCAGACTAATCTTGATAGAGTAGGAAGTGGTCATACTTTGTTTGTCTACAGGGCTTATCGAGGAGCGAAAGATTAGAGCTCAACTCGGAGCGTGCAGGGACAAACACCGGTAAAAGGTACTTCTTTTCTCCTTCCTCCTCACACACAAGTCCACCTAGATCTAAAAGGAAGACAGTGACCATGATAAACACTTTCTGTTTTAGAGTTAAGAGTCTAACTCTTTGAGGAGATCTACCTGTCCGCATGGAGATTTTCCTTCAATAGAAATTGGCGACCATACTGGGGAGAATCGAATCGAAACTTTTGGTTTTGATTTTTCCTCATAGACCTTGTCTTAACCTTTGATTGTTCTTATACCTTGTTCACCTCATATGTTTGATTTCATATGATGATTGACTTTTCACCCCATCACACTCAACTTACCTGTCAAAATTTGATTAAAATTTTGGGTTTTTAGACTTTTTTATGAGTTTTTTGAGCCTGACGCCCCCCTACCCATGTTGGCAGAGTGACAAAACTCCCTGGAAGTGTTAGACAGAGCTTTATAATGCTCTAGTGGCCCTTATACCAGAGCGCCAACCCTTTTTGCCCAAAATCTCTTCAAAAATTGTATTTTTTGGAGGTCCAAACCCTGTTTTTTCACTGGCTGAGCTGCTTTGTGATTCAATGATTCTTCCTTTGACCTTTGACATGCTTCCTTCTGAGAAGTAAACACCTTGTTTTTAGATTTCTGTGGTGAGTGTTTTCAAAGTTGTTTTCTGGATAATCCACAGTTGGTGTCATTTTCTGTCAACGTTTCGAATCCGAATCTGGATTCATCATCAGGACAAATCGTCAATTGATAGATTTGCTGATCTCGGTCAATTAATAGTAATTGTGCAGGATTTTTGAGATTTAAACCTAGGTCGGCTCTCTAAAAACCTACAATTATTAATTTATTTAATTTTGTTTAAATATATAAATGTATTTTAAACTAATTAGTAATATAGTAATATAATAAATCATACCTTATTACTAAGTTCCTAAAGTAAAAATAAGTTTTTAGGGTTTCTAATTTAAGTGAATTATTTTTATATTTAAACATAAATTAAATATTTAATTAATGGATTAAAATTTGAGTTAAAAACATTTAATAAATCATAATATAAAACTTTAACCAACATAACTACCCCTTCCTACCTTAAACTATTATTACAATTCAATTAAAAGCACTAAGTATTATATTATTTATAAAACACTTTTACAACTCTAAACCTAAAAACAATCTTATTAAATGTTTTTAACTCAAATTTTAATCCATTAATTAAATATTTAATTTCTGTTTAAATATAAAAATAATTCACTTAAATTAGAAACCCTAAAAACTTATTTTTACTTTACGAACTTAGTAATAAGGTATGATTTATTATATTACTATATTACTAATTAGTTCAAAATACATTTATATATTTAAACAAAATTAAATAAATTAATAATTGTAGGTTTTTAGAGAGCCGACCTTGGTTTAAATCTCAAAAATTTCTGCACAATTACTATTAATTGACTGAGATCAGCAAAGCTATCAATTGACGATTAGTCCTGATGATGAATCCAAATTTGGATTCAAAACGTTGACAAAAAATGACACCAACTATCGATTATCCGGCAAACAACTTCGAAAGTAAACACCTTGTTGTTCAGATTTTATGTCATTCTCCATTCTTTTTGAGTTTTTGTTGTTGAGAGATTGAAATCGATCCCCTGCTTTCTTCTCTCCTATCCGACTGAGCGGGACCTCTAGTGAAGGACATTAGAAGTCAGTGACTCTTCTCATTTGGTTCTTTGAGGTCATCTGATCCAATCTATTTCTCCTTCCTTTTGCGTTTTTGATTTTCTTTCTCTTGTTTGATTGCAAAAGGGTCTGTTGTTTGGGCAAAATCTGCATTTTCTTGTCTGAATCTCCTTGATTTGAAAGGGTAGTTGGAAAGAGAAATTTTGCATTGAATTGATCATCGTTCGCATGAAAATGACAAAAAGTACATCTTAATGATTAGTTTGCATTTCTGAAATGTTGTAGCATCATATTGGATTTGATTGAGAACAAAATTGATTGAGGGCATTCCTTATCAAGTGTTTGATAGTGAAAACGACTCTTCCTTTTTCCCTTAAATAGGTATTCATT
>JASDQU010102565.1:108505-121068 GCA_032191745.1 Picea mariana
TGTTAGCAAACCTACATTAGTTTAAGGTGTAGGGCTTTGGAATAGGTTGAAAGGATAACTTTCCAAAGCTATCAAACAAACTTAGTATCTTGCGGTAGGGAAAGTCAAATCCAATTGTCGTATTGGATTGCTAGGATCCCCCTCTCACACAGGGGTTACACACGAGGTCGCATTCAGGTGAGTTACGGAGATTATCCCTCCGTGGCCGAACTGTTTGTAGTGGTCGGATCATATATTGGGGGTCACTGGAAGGTATACCCACGATTATGTGTGGGAGCCTTTCAAGCTGATTTCAGACTTGTTATCCTACCCATACGTTCCGACTGGACTGTTGACTGTAACCGCCCACGGGCTGACTACAAGTTGGTGACCTTAGTAGCCATAATCTTTAAGGTCTCACACAAGGTGACGGTGAAGGGAAGTCTCACTGTATCTAGAACAGACGTTGGTCAAACTCACTCGGGTTCCTTGGAGGGTAAATCCACAATTACTGCGTGGAAGCTTGCACCAAGGCGTAAGTCTGTTAAGCAGGTCGCCAACGTAACTGATCCACCTGCTCTATCCCCGCCCCTTCCTATTTTGATCTCGCGAAATTGGATTTCATCACCAACTAGTGGTTTCATCATAGGAAGGTTTGTTTGATTGATTGCTTCTCAGATTCATAGCGTGTGTTGTTTGTTTTACTTAGTGGACCTTAGGTCAAGTCATTGTTAAAGGCATCGAATCCTGGGAGTACCAATGGAGGAACCCCTTCTCCTAGGGAACCTTATACCTTTCCTTCGTTTGGAAACTTTAGTCCTCCATATGTTGCCACACTGAGTCTTCCAGGACTCACTATTGGATTACCAGTTTGGTTGTTCCCCACTCCGGTGATCCCGAATCCTCCCAATGTTTTAGTTGCACCTAAAAATTTGGATGTCAATACATCAACCTCATGTCGACTTTTCGCCTTCTTTGTCCATCAAGTCTCCTTCCATTTCTCCTTCTTTACCTAGTGAAATCTCTAAAGCAAGTAGCCAGGTTGATCAGAAGAAGAAGAAATGGAAAGAGAAGATGAATAAGAGCCTGAAAAGGACAAAGGCCCCAACAACATCAGATGTTGGCTCTAAGAAACTAGTTACTATTAATAGTACTGGGAGTGTTGATGAGGTCAACAAGATTAAAATGGAGAATCCAAAACCCAAATTCCCTTGCAGCCTTTGTAAGGGTGACCACTTTCTGAGGGATTGCCCCGGTCTTACCTAGGTCTTGGAAATGTGGTCCTCCACGTCATCAGCCTCTGTCGATCATGTCAATGTTACCCCATCAACTAGTGATGTTCAGGTTGGTAAGAAGAAGCAAACTATCAAGTTCCCTTGCATGTTATGTAAAGGTAATCATTACTCTCACCTTTGTCCTCGCATGGATGAGGCTTCTTCTCTTTTGGAAAAACTTCAACTTCCAAAAGGTTATCGTAATCTTTCCTCTGACCCATCATTGGTTGATGGACTGGTCAATCCGGTTCCATCCCTGGTTAGTCCGGTTGATCAGGTGGTCAATCTAGTTTCCTCTTCGGTTGAACCACAAACCCAAGTGGTCGATCCATTTTCATCCTTGGTTGATCCCACTCTTCCGTTAGAGGGTGACACCAAAGTGGTCGATCCAGTTTCACCATCGATAGATCCCATTCCTCCATTGAATAATGCTAAAGTGATTGATCCATTTTCTTCCTCGGTCAGTCCCACTCTTCCTCTGAAGAGTGCCAAAGTGGTCGATCCAGTTTTTCCATCGGTCGATACCATTCATCCATTGAGGAATGTCAAATTGATTGATCCAGTCCCTTCCTCGGTCAGTCCCACTCTTCCTTTGAAGAGAGCCAAAGTGGTCTATCCAAGTCCACCACTGGTCAATCCAGGTCCACCATTGCTCGATACTACTCTCCCTCTAGAGAGTAAACCTGATACTGCCCATGTTTTTCTCGTTGATATAGACTCTACCATGTCGGGGGGCATTCCTCCTCCTCCTGTGAAACCCCCTCCAAGTACTGAAGCCATCCTTTTTGATTGGGGTGTGTTAACTGGACCTCGTCTTCCCTCTCACATTCCTTTCCAGATTACAGTACAGGTTCGTGGTTGAGACTTTCCTCAAAAACTGATAAATGAAGGTGCGTCCATTAGTGTTTTGTCTTCTATTGCTTGGTACGCTTTGGGTTGTCCACAGCTTGCACCGGTTACACAGAATCTGTTATCTTTTAACAGAAGAACTAGTCAACCTTTAGGGATTCTTCCTCAGTTTCCTGTAACTTTGGGAGGGAAAACTGTCTTTATTGATGTCATGGTAGTCCAAGACCCCTTGGATTTTTCTTTACTCCTTGGGTGGGATTATGTCTATGCCATGAAAGCTATTGTATCCACTATTTTCCATGTGATATTTTTCCCTCACAATGGAAGAATTGTGACTATTGATCAAATTTCATTCATCAGCCTTGACTGGGTTACCTCCCTAAGTGGTTCTTATATGCAGACAGTATCACCCTTGCCGCATGTCAATTATGTGGCGTTGTCTCCCATGATTTCAACTTCCGACGATTTGGATCCGGTAGTTGACATGGTAATTTCTTCGGTAGGATTGTTGGAGCCTGATCCCCTTACTCCTATCGCGACCCTTGACATGTGGTCCTTCCTGAGTGATTCTCTTCCATCCAGTGAAGATCTCCTGGAGGCCATGAACACATTTTATCCCTTGACTTGGTACCCTTCCAGAGCATTATCCTCTTGGAAGCCATGATCCAGACGACACTATGAGCATCGTTTCTATTCTCTATGGCAAGCTCGTTAAAAAATGAAACAAAGGTTTTGAGCATAGTTCTTTTCCTGTGTCAAGCTCGTTAAAAAATGAAATAGTCATCTCTCTTAAACCTTCTTTTCATCCACCCTTCTCCTTTTTCTCATCTACTAGAGAAACTGGTGACAACCTCGAAGTCGATGACTGAATTGAAGCTTGGAGGGCATGTCTCCAGCCTTTGCTGATCATTCTGGAGCTAAGCCACTGGCTTTCAAGCTGGGGGCATACCGAGCTTAGTCTTTGTTCCTTCTTATGCTCATAAATAGATGAGAATGCATCTGGGTAGACTTTTATCTCTTTTTCGGACCTGTATGGATACACGAAAAATGACCCCCCTGGAGTCTCCTTTAAGCTCTTTTCAGACTCTCTAAACATGAAAAGATTGCCGAGTGATCTTGCTTCCTTTCCCACTCGTTAAACGGTTTGAAAGGGCATCTTTTGAGTGAAAATTTATCTCTTTTTCGGCCTCACGAGACTAACATTACGAAAAAGGACAACACTGGAGTAATCTTTAAGTTCTTTTCAGACTCTCTAAAGATGAAAATATTACCGAGCGACCTTGTTCTTTTCACGCTCGTTAAAGTATTAGAAGAAAACATCTGTTGAGCGATAGTTTATCTCTTTTTCGGTCTCGTCAGACTACTTTACGAAAAAGGAACTAAGAGAGTTTTCTTTTAAGTGTTTTTCCAGACTCTATAATCATGAAAAACCTTTGAGTTTTCTGTCTTTGGACTCGCTAAAACAAACATCGACAGGCCCATACGGGACCGAACCCTTACTTATTCTAGTTCGTTAAACAAAGGAAGAGGAACTTACCGAAGGTGATTTATATCGAGCATGTGTTACCCTCCTCGAGCTTGTTAAATTAAAAAGAGGTACTCATCTATCTGGATGGGGGAAAATTTGAAAGAAGAAAGCCAAGCAGTTTCTTGAGCACATTACCAAGTAACTCTTCGAGTCGCCCTTGAACATGACACTTTATCTTTTGCACACATCATAATTCGCTGAACCTCTGCACTAAGCCAATCATTTGAGTTTCTTTCACTCCTCTGGGTCACCTGACGCAAGTCACAGCATCCACTGCATCATCAAGTTTTGGTCCATGTCATGTTTCTGCTATCGTGTCTCAGTGTTCAAGGGAAGTATCCATCTCGTGAGTCAGCCATCACAAATATCTTGTCTCAATACCCATGTCAGTCCATGTTCATTTCATGTCATTGATGGGGGATACATCAAGGCCCTCCTTCGACAAGCCTATTCCCATCGACTTCAACACATTATCCAGGAATTAGACTTAGAAACTAGTTAGTGCTTTGGGACCTACATGCCTCAATGGCAGGCCTCCTCACGCCCGACAATGGGTTTACATCATTGACCTCTGATCGGATGATTCCACGGATGTTCGACTCCAGCTCATCCATTCACATTTGTTGGAAAGTACTAGGGTACCTTGGGAATCATTGACATTAATGGTGATCTCCCTCGCGCTTGTTAACGATTTACATCATTGATCGGTAATCAAGTGGTTTCTGCCATGTTCGACATCAGAACATCTATTCACATGGTTAGATTCGTACTACATCAGGATCGATAAGAAGACCCTGGGTTGAGTGATCACTTTGATATGTACATTGCCCAGGTTGTGATGGAGTTTCTTTTGAACAATGACACATATACTGTTACATAGATCCACTTTGTATTGGTCATGGCTATGTCTTGTCATCTCATAGATCCACTGTGTATTCTTCGTGGCTACAATCAGTTCAGTTCATCAAAGTATAGATCCACACTGTATCCTCGGTGGCTATACCTTTTATCAACACAATTATGGATCCGTAGTGTATTTTATGGCGGTCATATCTTGCAAGTCTTGATCACCCAAGCTTAGGTATGTCTGCCTTGGGTTTGAAACATGTCATAATATTTGTTGGATGTTTGTGTGCAGCTTTTGTCAGGTTCTCTGCGTCTATACCCTTGCTTGAAAGTCTACAAAGAATTTTAGTTATCAGTTCCTGTCTTCTAACTTCATACTTTGGGGGGCAATCTGTTACACATCAAAAATACTCTGATAGTGTCACAAGTGTCATCATTACAAAGGTCGTAAGTGTCACATTTTGCTTACAAGTGTCGCAAGTGTCAGGGAAGCATACTGCCATGATGCATATGCCATGCATGTAAACGACATCAGGAGGACACTTGGCACATGTCAAACACTTTATTTGGAAGAGGAGGAAAGTTTAACTAGGCTCATGAACCTTTTTCCATCTGAAAACACTCAAAAAACTAAGTTTTTGGAGGGGAGCGCTCCCCTATACCTCTTCTGGGAGTGCTGGCGCTCCCCCTTACACTGTCTGGGAGCGCTATAAAGATCTTTTGGCCCTTATGGAGGAGCGCTATTGATTTCAGGAGTGTTGGCGCCCCCCTAAACACTACTAGGGAGCGCTACAGTGCTCTAATGGCCCTTTTGAGGGAGCACTGCCTATTCTGGGTAGTAGTTAAGTTGTTGAGATGAATGGGGGAAGGATCCTTTCATTCTTAAAAGTCAGTTGAGTTTGAATCCTCAATCAAGCCATGATCTTAGGGAAGATCCTCAACTAAAGGAGGAAAATCCTCACCTTCCCCAAGGATATCTCAAGTTGTTGAGCCTCTCCAAGGTTATATAAGCAAGTTTTCTCATGGTGAAAGAGGATGGACAAGGGAGAATCACACCAAACTTATGATCTTATAAGTGGTGCTGGAACAGAGATATTTTGGAGGCAAGAGACCTATGATCTCATAGGGAGAAATCAGTGAAGCTATCATCATTCAGATCATGGATCTTTTGAGCAAGGGGTAGATGAGGAGGACTTGACGAAACTGCTGCAATTCATCTATGGTTGTAAGCAATGTTTTGTCCTCATTAATATAATTTGCTTGGCATGTTTCTTTCTAATTCATGTTCAATATCACATGAATTTGTCTCTTTAGTGGATAGACCTATTTCGGACTAATCTTGATAGAGTAGGAAGTGGTCGTACTTTGTTTGTCTACAGGGCTTATCGAGGAGTGAAAGATTGGAGCTCAACTCGGAGCATGCAGGGACAAACACCAGTAAAAGGTACTTCTTTTCTCCTTCCTCCTCACACACAAGTCCACCTAGATATAAAAAGAAGTCAGTGACCATGATAAACACTTTCTGTCTTAGATTTAAGAGTCTATCTCTTTGAGGAGATCTACCTGTCCGCAGGGAGATTTTCCTTCAACAGGAATATAGCGTTGTTTTGAGTTTCGGACCCGAATGTAGATCGAACAACCCATATTCATTGCAGATATCGAGAGGAGAGTTAAACCGCGATTTAGTTGAGGTTCTACAATCCTTTGCAACTATTGGATCTAGGGTAAGACAGATATACACCATCAATTTACGAACAAGAGATTTACCCAGGATCAGAGTGTCTGGACACGAGAGATGAAAGGATAGCACCTGAAAAGAATAGAACCAAGGTCACAGCTCTCAGTCACATGGAGAGAAACGGAGTTCCTCCAGGCCAGTTAAGGAAGATAGATTTTAACACTCTACGTTAGACTGGGGTCATGGGGAAGTGTTCTATGGGAATAAATGTGCTCATAGCTATCACATTGCCTGGAATTGCTTCGAGGAAATGCATGTTTTCATGAAGGGAAGACGATGGACCTTCCATTGAGGAAGGAGGACCTTCCGAAAATTTTAATTACATTGTATGGATGTAAAAGGAAAGAAAAGTTGGTTGGCCATGAGTGTGGACACCTTGGTTACTAATGAGGAAAGAATGCTTGGGTGCATTCAAGAGAAACTTATAGTTTCATATGTGACGACCTGGGATCATGACCAACCTATAGCAGGAAGCACATTCCGGCTGCAATAATGAACAAGAATGAATAAGCGATGTGGTGAAGAGCTTGGTTAGGCTCTAACATACCATGGAAGAGTTCTTGTCATAAAGTGTGGAAAACTTGAAATCAATGCAAGGGTGCATTGGGTATGAATGTGGCCACGAATGTTGGCAAATTCATTAAATTCAATTGATACCTGAATTACATTTTGAAAGGTTTGGTAGGATGAAATGATGCATAGGTAAGGGATGATTTATTTTTCCTCCCATGTTTATATAGACATGGTGCAACTGTTAGAATGCACAAGTTAAGAAAGGCTGTGTTAACAAAGGCTATGATGAAATTTTAAATGTGGTGAGAATATATATATATATATATATATATACATACATGAGAAACTAACAGTTTGTTTGGCCGTGTAAAGAATGACTTGCAGGAAGAAAGAGTCTTGGATATGGAAATATTGGAAACATTGCAGGAAGAAAGAGTCTTGGAAATATTGTTGGTATACTGCAGGTAGAAGGAAGTAGAGAAGGTAAAGGAAACACTCTAATACACATCATTTGGTATCAGAGCTTGATTATGTCTGTATATTGCAGGCAGAGGAAAAGGAAAATAGAGTGTTGAAACTCTGTGGTGATTGTTCGCAGGTGCGCAGCAGTCAAAAGACAGTCAAGAGGATTGTAAGGTGAAGTTGGAGTGCTCTCAGTTGTAGAGTGACAACAGACTTTCCAGGAGGGCAGGTAGAAGGTAGAAGATGGCTACTGAAGGCCATGNGAAAAGGAAAACAGAGTGTTGAAACTCGGTGGTGATTGTTCGCAGGTGCGCAGCAGTCAAAAGACAGTCAAGAGGATTGTAAGGTGAAGTTGGAGTGCTCTCAGTTGTAGAGTGACAACAGACTTTCCAGGAGGGCAGGTAGAAGGTAGAAGATGGCTACTGAAGGCCATGAACATGGTGGAAAGAAGAACCACCAACAACAAGTAAAATTTGTGATGGATAAATATCTCATCGATATCAGAGCGAGGATGGAGGATATTGCATTGCAGATGTAGCAAGATGAAAAATCACGATGGGTGTATGAATGGCCCATCAGGAGGAAGGTGAAATGGTCGATTCATAAGTTGTTGGCCAGAAAACAATGAAGACTGTTGAAAATGTGGTTGAGGCCCGCTGAAGACCTCAACACTCCAGAAGAGGAGATGGTTCAGGTGTGTGAACTAGAAGCTGGGAGAAATCTCAGTGATAATGATGAGGAGAAGAGATCACTGGAAGATCTCAGTGACTGTCAGGTGAGAAAAGATGAGATTTCCAATTACTAGATGGGCAATGAGATGGGATCATTGGATCTCATAGACTTCCAGGTGGGAAAGGGAGAGCAGATGAGCTTAGAGGTGAGTTCATATCAGCAAGAGGAGATGATGGAGAAGAAGGATCATACACACTTTCTGATCATTGGAGGAATTGAGGTATTCTTGCCACCTAGCCTAGTTGAGGCTAGCGTGTGTGTTGCAGAAGAAACAACAGAAGAAAGACAACTAGTTGTGACTGTCAAGGAGATGAAGCAGACACCAGAAACTACCCAAGCAGAAGAAGGAAAGGAGGATTCAGAAGAATGGCTCGAAAGTTTCAGCTAGGAAGCTGAAAAGGAGATCACTGCAGCACTAAAGCTTGCAGAAGAAGAAGAAGAAGAAGAGACAGACAACATAGACTTTGCTGGTCTGTGTGAAGAATTGGAAGCCCTGGAGAGAAGGGTGAAGGTACAGAGCATGCACATCCAAAAAATCAGGTTGGATGCAGAGGAATAATTCCAGTTTGAGGAGAAACTGGAGGAAGATGGAGACATGCCAGCAAGAGAAATGGCAGCAACATAGTTTCCACACGAGAAAGCTGAAAAATAAGTTTAGTGAGGAGACTGTAGAGCTAGATTCTATAGCAGAGTGGCCAGATAGTGCAATAGAAGAGGAGAGAAACATGGGAGATCTAGTTGATCTACCCATTTGTAGGGAGGAAGTGCAGCGAAGGATACTGCAAGGACAGAGCCAGCCATGGGAGCAGCTGGACGAGACAATTGAAGAGATTAGAAGGCTGATGATCAGATCAACAGAAGTTGTCAGTGAAGGGAAGTTGAGAAGAGGAAGACCTGCAAGAGCAGCAGGGCAGCAGCCGCAACAGCGAAGCGATGGAGCGGATGGACAGCTCTAGAGAACTGTTTGGGATCCAGGAGGATTTAAACAGTGATGTTGGAGAGCTCATGAGCAGGAGCTCATGAATTTTTCTCATCAAAGGAGTATGATGTAGGAGCATCGCTCTAAGCCCAGCTATGCGCCAGCCAGCCAGCTCATCAAGCGCGTGCATTCAATGGGAGGAGAGAGGCGCAACCCTCTCGTTCTTTTCAAATTTTGAATTAAATGTATTTAATGAATGTAAGGCTGGAAGAGCCAAAATCCATGTGTATGCGTAGGCTTCATTAAAGGATGCCTTAAATAGGTTGTAAGGCTGAGTTCTAGATCCGATTCGGACTAGACAACCCATTCAATGTAAATTMAATGTAATTGAATAGAGTAGGTAGCTTGGAGGGAAGAGCTCAAAGAGCCCCCTCATGTAAAAGATCATTAGATCTTATTTTGAGTAGATAGAGAGTTCTACGAGAGAGAGTAGAATATAGAAGAGAGCTGAGACTCTGTTACAGTCCGTGCTCAAACACATTGTAATCAGGCATTCTTGAGTAATACAAACATATCGGTTTTTCCTGCTTGTTTTTTTGTGTGTGTTGATGAATGCTTTCATATGTGTGTTCATTATATGATGTAGATGTATGTTAAGTTGCATTTGCAGGGAAAAATAGATTTTTCTATTTGTGGGTTCTTTGATTTCCAGGTTAGGTTCTTTAAGGCTTCATGCAAGAGTGCATGATGGAACACTGCGGGTTCTGAAGCCCACTGCAGGAGCGCACTTCTAAATTCTTCGGAATTTAGACAGAGACGTGATAGGAGGGCACACCAACTGAATTCATTGGCTCAGGGAGAAGCCTCAAGGTTGTTGAACACCTTGGAGGTGAGAACTGTGCAGAGGAAGGCACAGGGAAGACAAAAATTCTGAGGAATTATGTAGAGCTCTGCCAAGAGGGCATTGAGCACATTCATAGGGTGCATTGAGGAGAACTCCATTTCAAGTTCAGTGAGAAGAAAAAACCACTCTAGGTTTTGTAGAGCTCTTCCAGGAGGGTATTGAGCAAGTGCAGATAGTGCACAGGAGAGAACTCTCGTTTGAGTTCGTTGAGAAGACAGAGTCACCGAGGGATTCTGCAGAAGCTCTACTAGGAGGGCATTGATAAGGTGCACAGAGTGCACAAGAGGAACTTCATTGAGTTCTGAGTCAAGAGAAGTGTCAAGGGAAGACCTCCACAGGGTTACTGAACACCCTGAAGGCTTAGCAAGGAGTGCTTGAGTAGAAAGTTTCCAGAGGGAATTTCCATCCCTTCAAGGAGAGAAAGGGACATGGACCCTTAGAGGTTCGAGCAGGGAAAATCTCAGGACAGATAGCACGGTTGTGTGCAAAGCATCCTTCAAGGAGTGCAGAGGTCGATGAAATATTTCAAGTTTTCAGAGAAAGAAATCTCAGGAGGAGTAGTGCTTTTGTGCACAGAGCAGTAACCAAGAGGAGCAGAGGCCAAGAAAACCCTTTGGAGGGTTTAGAGTTGACCAAGCTTAGGAGAGAAAACATCTCAAGAACGTAGAAGAGTTCATCAGAGTCATATCGAGCTCGTAGAAGAGACAAAGGCTGAGGTATTTGAAGCATTCGAAATCTTCCAAGGTTCAGGAAGAAGAGAAAATCTCAGGAGGGAGCTACAATTGTCGTTGGATCGGTGCTGGGAGAGATATGGACCGTTGAATTTGTGTCTAGGCAGCAGTGGAAGAGAAGCAGATCTGGGTTGTCATATATTGCGTGGATAGCCGATAGCCATCGAATACAGGAGGAGTTTCATGAGGTTTAACCCTCTTATGCAAGAGGAGAGGACTTGTGAAGTCCCGAAGGCATCATGACTGTCCATCTTAGAGGACACGTGTCACGAGATCCTTGTATTTCATGGATTCGGGCATCGAAGAGAAGAACAAGAGGAGTCTTTCGAATTCATGATTCATGAAGTCCCAAAGAGATCAGGGCCATCCATTTGTGGAGGATGCGTGGCAGAGATCGGGGAGCTACCAGGAATTTGGATACCGAGAGTTAGAAGGACCAGGAACTATTGCAGCGGAATCGCAAAGTCGCGAGTTCCGAAACCCTGAAAGGTAGATTGTGGTCACAGGGATATTTCAGTACTTCAGCTATCAGGAATACAAAGGGTAAGAGTTTGGGGCTCTTGACCCACTAATTCCCCAAAGGATCCAAGCCGTTGGATCAGGGGAGGATCATAGTCGTTGATCTCTTAGCGGAGGAGTTCAACATAGCCGACATTTCGGGGATCAGGTTTTTGGAAACTCCGATGATAAGGAGCCAGAGCACAGAGGGTTGAGAACCTTGAAGTCATGAAACATAATGTATGTTTGGAGTGGGACTATGGTCACACATTTCAAAATTTTGGGATTCATCATTTCAGCCATCCCGATGACTAGGAGTCGGGGCAACTTTGCATCAGAAACCTCGAAGTTGCGAAACGCGACACACCTTCGGAGTTAGGCTGCGGTCACGGAGGAAAGTGGTCACATGGACCGGGATTTGGCCAGTGGCTAACCATCATTGTCCCATTTCAGAATTTCAACATTTCAGTGATCGAGGGATCGAGGAGTCCCGAGACTCGACACCAGGATTCGCGAAGTTGCGAAATCCGAAAAAACACCCTTGGGTGTAGACCTTGGTCATAGAACCATGGTCACTTGGAGGAGGTGAAGGACCTATGGATTGGGTTCGTAAGGTTCCAGTGAGGTCCCAAAATAACCATTTCTATTTTGCAGATCCAAATGAAAAGCGATCCTGTGTGGATTCTGGCCCAAGGGTCGGGGGTCTACATCACGAGACTTTCACTTCCTTTCCACTTTTTTAAGCTTTAAAACTAATGTTACATAATGATATGCTTAGTCAACCACAGTTATAATGTTTCATGATCAATTCCAACCTTCTTGATATGTTTGTCTTCCTTGAATCTTATCTTTTTGTTCAAATGAATATATATTTCCATGATCAACTTCGGAAAATCTTTCTGAAAAATACTCACCATAGTAATCTGAAATGATAACCAAAATATGTCTGGGTGTATGATATCATTCCATGAGTATCACCAATTCCAGTTGTCGAGAGATAGAGTAGGCTTGATCTTGAATGTTGGTTTGTCTGGTGGAATTTCTCCTTTTGGGAAACAAATAACTATAGCTATGATGATCACCCATTTTGCCCTGGAAAAGTGTGTTTGAGATACCTTTGATTGATCAGTATTTGCGAGGTTAAATATAATTGTGATTGAATTATCATAGGGAAACTAACACTTAATGACCTATTCCTCAAGGATAAGCATGCCTCTTATCAAGGATTCACAATAACTTCAATGATTTTGTTCAATAGACACAATCTTGAGCAAGGCTATGAATAATTGATGTAATTCATTCAATCTAGTCTCAATCTTGGCTGAACTATAAATCATTCCCCAACAGATGTTATTTTAGAATTTTGGTGTAACTGGATGCCCAACTATCAATGTCAAGGTAAATGTTGCAGAGAAAAGTGAATTTTGCAATTGAATTTCTTGGAGAATTCCTGCACATGCTTTCCTCATGAAGATGGAGAAAAACCAAGATTAAGCCAAAATTTTAGTGAAACAAAATGAAGAGCATTGCACTAAAAGAAGAAAACTTTGATGAAAAGGAAATTAAACTAAAGCGATCACCACAAACTAC
>JASDQU010102565.1:196976-216122 GCA_032191745.1 Picea mariana
TGCTTGAAATTAATGGTTAGGCGCTAGGTTAAAGAAAAATTAACATGGTATGAGAGATGCGGTTATGAAAGGAAACAATGTTGCACACAGTTCATGAATTTACAACACAGGAAATTGTTTTATTTTTCTGCAGGGCTGCAGAGGGTAAATTAATTATTTTTTTAAAGAAAGGGTCTGTATAGTCGTATAGGCTGTACATACGGTCGCCGACTGCTGTAGAGGAAATCGCATGGAAGATTTGTAGGCCATGGGTCATGAAGTTGAGTGTTGTTTGCTGTAGAGGACATGGAGCTGAGTCATGGGTGGATCGAGTGCTGGAGAAAATTGGAGTCGTCGTGTTGGAAGAGTAGCACTGGTAGGAGTGATGCTACGTAGAGGTAATGACTACTGTAGATCGAGCTTGGGATCGCCCGGAGTAACCAACCACTAGAAAGAGAGAAGGTGAATGGCTGAAGTAGCAATCCAGCTATCCTATTATTGTTGCAATTTCACAGATTGTTGTGTGTTGGGTTGTGACGTGGGAAAAAGTAAAAAAATGATGTGGAGTGGGCTGAGGATGACAAAAACACCCAATAGGTAAGGTGTAAGGAAGCCAACGAAGATGCGCATGCAAGAGGACGACCGATAGAGGTTGGCTTGGTTTCCAACTAACCAACAATTCAGTAGGAAGCCACCACATAAGAAGTCATGTCGACCATCACAATAGCCACTCAGTATGGGCCACAGGGTTAGGGAAGATAGTCAAGCATCCTTGGGTAGACCTAGCAATCCCTCGAGCATCCTAGGAGGGCTCGAGAAGCCCATAAAATAGTTGGGAAATGCCCATAAGGACTCAGGTAGTTGCTAAAGTCACAAGACAACAACAAAATGCCATGGGCAACCCCAGGCAGGTTTGGGCAACGAGTAATGTGATTGGGTAACAGGTTCAGGCAGTAGACAACATATATCTGGGCAACGGACAAAGGTCTAGGTAGCGTGCAATAGAGATCCAAGTAGCAGACAGAGGTCCAGGCAACATGCAGAGAAACCTCGGGCAGAGGTTCAGGCATCCAGCTAAGGAGGAAGATGGTAGTGGACAACCTCAAGTTTGCTTGAGTCATCACATCACTTTGGATCAAAGAAGGACTTTTGCTCAAGTGCTTGGGTGACGAAGGACTATGACTCAAGGGGATATCATATAGGTGAAGAAGGAATTTCATCCTGAGATCAAGGGATGACATATCTATCGATGAGAGTGGCAGAGAACGAGGAGCAGATAGCTCCAAAGGTTGAGATGATCAGAGGGAGTCAGCTTTCAGGTTCAGAGGGGAAGGAACATCCTTCCAAGTATGTCAAGGAGGATTCATGGTACGAGATGACTATTCAGGATGCTCAGAAGCAGGAGGATTCTAGGAGCATAGGCAACACATCTTTGAAGACAAGTCTTGTTATCCCTAAAGTTTGCACTAAAATGTAATACAAAAAAGCTAGGGCACCTTAGTTATTGCAATAGTTGTTTTGGTACGTAGATAAAGTAGATCAAACAAATTGGGTGTCTGATATGGTAAATCAAGTTCAAATTCAAATGAATAAGAAACACTTCATATGGTCAGGGGCATTCACTCTAATAGCTAGACATTTAATGGACAATGAGATATGGAGGAACAAGGAACAAACATGAATGCATAAGTGTCACAATATGCTAACTCATACATTCACCAAGAAGATATTCAGACCTAAAATCATATTTTGGATAAGAACCAAGTATTTAAATACAAACTATCATTCACATGCAATTAGCAAGAAAATCTCTATTGCAATTAGATCTGAAACTGAGATGACAATTAATGCATTGCAGAAATTGCCTTCATATTCAAATAAGCAGAAGTAGTACATGATTACAATAAGAGCACAGTCTAACTAACAAAATGTTTGAATCCCTGAGCATGAGATGTTGCAGGGCATGAAGCTGGTTCCATTACAATTTCTCAGACCTCTCCCCCCAACTCCCTTTCCTCCCCCATTTGTTTTACAATATATAAATTTATCGTTACAAATCTCAGATCCAAAATAGGTGGATCTACAACCAATTAATGAATAGGTGGATATTGCTAAAAATTGATCCCCCAAATCGAATTAATCAGGTGCCTGCCATATGTTATGTTGACTGAGTATTTTTAGGAAACCAAATTGGCGAATTTCTGAAAATAGGCTTAAGAGATTCACTTGCTATTCCCAAACCATGACATCTTTTGAAAAACTGAGAGAGGTTTTTCTAATTTGGCCTGTTCCGGAAAAACCCATGTATTAGGTTTTTTAGATTAGGCCCCATTTACTCGGAAATCGCACCCGAAAATGACCTCAAAAACAATCATTTCTAGAAAACTTCTGCACATTCAGTAAAACAGGGGCGCTACAGAAAACATGGCTTTTTTGCAACGCAGGCCAAAACTCATCATAACTTTCCTTCAATTTGACAAAAATTGTTAGAACTTGAAGCAACTTTAATTTGCAGCACTCTCCCGGTCCAATACAACTTTTTCCACCAAAGCTTATAACTTTATGCCAAGTAATGAGAATTGCAAATATAACTCGAGAATCAACAATATATTGCATTATACCACTTGTATCTTGCCTTGTTGCAGAAGAAAGAAGGACATGTGTATAGGCATGCAAAAATATTGCAGGATTCCAACTAAAAGAATATAAAAGAAATAAAAAGACCATGTCTGTCTCACCAAGTAATGGCCTCATATCAAACTGGGCATTTTTTCCGAAGTACTTCTCTATTGATTTTGTTAATATAAGCAACATTTGGCCATAAATAAGTTCAAGCTACATTTTTAAAGATTAAAATGGTTCTTCTATGCAAATTATGCAAACTAGATTGATTGGACCCTTGATTATAAAAGCAATTTGATGGCTACTTGCTTGTACCAATCCTACATTGTCCCCACTGTTTTGATCGATAGCATACAAATAATTCACTTCCAACACATACTTTTGTAACTATGTATCCGTGATGAGAACATGAGATCCATAGTACTTGCAGTTGACATCAAGAGGTGGCAACCCTTCATCACTAGAGTAGTCTTAATAATGTTCTTTTTTGGAAGGTAAATAAAGTTATTGCATCATAGTATAGAAAAAACAAACACAACTCATAAATGAACAGGGCATGCATGAGTTTAGACCAAGGTTACAGATTGGGCTTGGAAGAAGGCCTTTAGGAATGCATAGGCTTAGGAAAATGGAAAAAAATTGGATAACAAATCTAGTTGCTAACAGGTTCGAGTGAGATGGCAGGGATAACTTTCGTTTCAGAGGGAGCAAACAATCAGGTAGATTGAAGAGCAATCATGGTAGTGGATTTTGTAGCGAAGACAGAGCCACCTCAAGGTGGTGGAAGTACCTTCCTCTCTAAGAGGTCCAATGTTGATGTATTTAGCATCAGATAGGTACTTCCACATAGGCTCAATGTCTAGCATGTGGAAGTCATCCTTGTAACCTCTCAGAACCTTAAGAATTTTACTATATGAGTAATAATTAAAGTGAATGAACTTTTTAATTAATGTGATATTAATTAAGTTAAATGCCTAAGTTTTTAGCATTATTAACTTAAGTGATTTAAATTAAGTCCTAGCCATTGGATCTAAAAGTAAAGGTGAGATTAGATCTCAACCTTTGATTACTTTGGATATCTAGGGTTTTGGTTAGTGATTGATTTGGTCAAATCTCAAGATTATAAAAGGAAGCCTAAGTGAGAGGAGGAGACATAGTGATGGTACACAAAGAGTGAGTAAACATTCAAGTGTGTAGGGGCAAGGGCCGAGGAAAGAGTGTAAAGGGACAACAAGGGATATAACAACCAACCAACAAGATCAAAGGACCGATCTTGAGGTTTGTAGGGCTTGGCTATTTGTTGATTTGTATTTCCTCTGAAGAGCCATTATCCCAGGATGGGAGCCCTGATTTTATAGCAATAAAATCATCACAAACATGATTTTCCTGCAAGGGATTTTCCAAGGGTATTTACTCGAGATCACGTGTGCAAATATGTTTGGTTTCCGTTTAATGCTTCTGTTGAATTTATCGTAAATAATGTATAGTTGTACTATTATTTAGTAAATGTGTTTTGCTTAGAATTAATGGTTGGGTGCCAAGTTAAAGAGAAATTAACATAAGTTTTTGTGAGTGTGAAACCTCTTATTACAAGATATCAAATGCACAAAATAAGATGATCATTCAAGTGCATGATGTATAAATATGAGAAAAATAGGGAAAGAATGCAATAATAATAATCCAACATAACTATAATTAATGTAAGGACAATGAATGAGGGTTATGGTTGGGGGATCAAAATGCCCGTCCCCTTCAAACTAGTGCTGCCCTCAATGTTGATCAATAGTGAATGCCTTTGTATGAGGAAAAATTCATCTTCCCAAGCCACATATTTTATTGGTGGGTTTTTCCACTTGATGAGGTGTTCAATAATTTATTGATTTTGTGGTTACTTGATTTATGTTTCAATCATTGTTTTAGGTTTTAGTATGGGTTTTCCCTCTTCATGTAGTGTTGTCAAATAGTATGACCTAGGATCTTGTCATTGATTACCTTCTTTAAACAAGAAACATGGAAGACGAGATATACATGTGAATATGGAGGTAACTACACTCTATAAGCCATATTGCCAATCCTTAGCAACACCTTATAGGAACCAAAGTACTTGGGTGTTAATTTATTATTCCTTTTTGTTTCTTAAGGGACACGTGTTTATGTAGTTGTTTCCTTAGGAATACCCAACCCCCCCCCCCCCACCACCACCACTTTAGAGTGTCTTTCATTGCAATGTTGNTACTAGTACTCATTGCCATCCACCACTGCTTAAACCTTAGGTTTCCCTCTTAAGGTGATGTGATGAATGGAGTATGGTACCCATAGAGTGTCATAAATGGGGACATTCTGGATGAAGTATGGAAGTGTTGTACCACTATTTGGTCAAAGGAAACCATTTGACCCATTGTGAATGTTTATCATATGCAAAGCAACATAGATAACCCTCTAGACATTTATTCTCAAATTTCCCATCAGTCTGGGGAAGGTAAGAAGAGCTATGAGCCAGTTGAGTACCCCAAAAAAGAAAACGTCCAAAAATTACTAATGAAAATTGGATCTATGTCACTTACAATAATCTTGGGGTTTCCATTAAGCTCTTGAATATTTGTTTCAAGGAATGGAGGCTAACGTACTTGATTTAAAATGATGAGAAAGTGAGTAAAAATGGGCATACTTTGTGTGTCAATCCACCAACACCATGATGACATTCTTCCCAATAGACTTTGGTAGACATGTGTCAATAAAATCTATTGAGATATCTTCCTAACACTAACTTAGTATGGCTAATGATTCTATAAGATTTGGGGTATTCAACACCTTTCTTTTGTTATATAAGAAAACCAAACACTTCGCCACAAAGTTTTGAACATTAATTTTAAGACCTTCAAAAGAAAAAAAATTCTTCTTAATCATGTGATGAGTTTTCAGAATTTATGAATGTTCCCCTACATGAGAAGTGTGTAGTTTTGAAAAGACCTTCCATTTGAGTTGGGAATTCTTACATAAATATAGGTGATCCTTATAACATGGTGAATCATTTTTTCACACAAATTTATTTGATGCACTAGTGCCTTGTTGTAGTTGTTTAATGAGCTGCCATATATTATGGTCCTATTGTCATTCTATTAATTCTTTTTTCACCCAATTAACTTGTAGAATGGAAATATCCCAATGTAAGGCCTCAATGTCCTCTTCTTTCTTTGAAAGTGCATCCACTACCACATTCTCTCTCTTTTTCGTAGACATTCCAAATTCATGCCCTAGGATCTTTACCCATTTTTGTTGCTCTTCTAAATATGTTTATTGTTCCAATAAGTACTTCTATAATACCCCTAGGTCGAACCCCAATTGTAATGTAAATGTACATATAGGCTGGTGAGTCGTGGGCGCACAAGTTTTGGGTACAGTTTAGCGCGCACGCACCAAGGGAAGAGTGCACACCCATTTCATATCTTTGCCCGCACTTGAGTAAGTGAACGAGGATTTCCGTATGCATGAACCAAGGGAAGAGTGCACGACCGTTTCATAGCTTTGTGCACACCTGAGTATGTGCGCAAGGATCGCTTCAAAGTGCACACTGGACCGTGTTTGTAGCTAGGATATTTTTGGGGATGGAGAGCCTTTTCATATATGTATATTGAGGCCAGAGTGTCGGTGTGGTTATTGGGTTGGAGAGCCTGGATTGCGACAAAGGCCAGTGCGCCTATTTTGTAAAATGTAATTGCACTTAGATATTAATAAAACATATCACTGCGCGCAAACCAATTAGTCGAAAAGAGATGGGGGGTTAAAACTCCACTAGAATGGGAAAGAGGTGGGAAGCTTAAAGGGAATATTTAAATAATATTTCCAAAAGTATAATTATGAGATATGTATTTATCCTAAGTTCCTAAGGAATGAGAACGAGTCAGCAAGTAGAGTTAAGTTAGTTCTCAAGGTGACAAGTGTCCAGTTATATTCATGCAAATATATTGTTTGGCCTTAGTGTATTCAGGGGGGGATATATTCACTCTTTCCATTGACAATTGGACCATCACTATTCTCTAGTCATTCATTATTTCATGCTGCCATCACTTGCGCCCATTGAGGAAAAACTTTGGGAGCTGGAGAGAACAAGTAAACTAGGGAATTGGGTGGAAGAGGCGGATTGTTAGGCCCGTGTCTGTCAAAGAAGTGAGTTGTTAGGCCCGTGTCTATCAAAGAAGCATGCTTTTAGGCCTGTGAGCATTCTCTCTAGGTGAGAGAACTACTGGGAATTGATTTCCAAGGTGCCAAGTAACAACTACAATCTTGGTGACTTCCTGTCCGGCCTGTTGCTGAAGCCCCATAAGGGAAGTGGGGTAGCTGAAGGATTATCTAGCAAAGAAGGGGCACACTTCTTGCAGTGGGACATGCATGTGGGGAATGAGGGAGTGTAGGCTGGCCATTAGAATTAGCACCCGAGTCTGAGTATTCCTGAGGTTAGAGAGACCTTAGTTGGGTCAGGATTCCTTTTCCCAAGTGGATTTTTAGCTCCATCTCGGGGGTGACCTGCTGTTGAGAGTTTTTGAGCAACTTAGTCTATGGTTGGGAGGAATGTCTAAGGTCTATGCGCAGTTGGTGAATTACAACAAAAGATAAGTGTCTTCTTATGTGTATTATTCTTTGAGTAATGTGCATATGGATGTTAAATATATTATGTATTACAATTGTATATATATTTATGCATGGATTATATATGTTTTAGAATTGCATGATTGCTGCATATGCAAAGCATGTTCCATGACAATTTATATGTGTTTATATACTATTTAACTTGTGAATGCTTATGTTATATTTGTTTATGGAATTGGTACATAATTATGTTGGGATGTGCATGTATTGTTAGTTCTGCATAACTGTTGCAGATGTAGAGCATGGTAGTTATTGAGTGTTTCCTGTTAGATAATTATGTGATAATGATCTTGGGATTATGAGGCAAGGCCTGAATCATCGCGCGCACAAGGAAATCAATCATCACACGTAAATGGGATAGACCCCACGCGCGACATAAGAAAGGTTGAGTGTGTAGTTGTATTATGAGTTCATTCCGTTGTTATAGTTGTTATTTGTTAAGTAACTTCAACAATAATCGTATGGGTTCTAATGCGAAGCTATAAACATTGTGTGTGCTGAGGGACAGTTGACGCGGTCGACACAATGACGATTGAGCGTGCATAATTGCTATGTAATAGTTGTTGCATGTGGTACAAGACCAATTTGTGTGCAATAGGAAAACATAGTTGTGCGCGTTGTTGGTTTCAATGAGTTGCTTCCACAGAAGAAATAATTGATATCAGAGCTTTATTTAGTGAGTTGAGGTAGTGGAGGCTTTACAATGTGGTAACGAGACTCAACTAGGAGTCTGAATATGTTACAAAGTGGCACCAGAGTTCAAAATTTTGATATGACATGGCACAGAGTAGAGTTGGGGACGTTACAAAGTGGTATCAAAGCTTTTGGTTCAACATTGGACTTGTATGGGCCAGAGATCAATATGAAGTTGGCGAGGCGGGCATTTTTTATGATGGTCGCAGGGTCACAAGCCGAAAATATGGAAAAATCAGTTGAGTGAAGAAAGGACTCATGTGCCCTAAGTATTGGTGTGTAGTGTGAGAATACTAAATTTTGGCACTGAACAGTGCAGAACTTATTGTGCATGGAAGTGCGTGGAGTGTGCGCACTGGATATTGGAACTATTGGGTATAGAACTGGTGTAGCACATGTAATATGAGAGTGCAATACGTGCACAATGAATATGGAAACTATGCAGAATTGATGGGTGCATGCATAATGATAGTGTGCATGGCATGCACATTGAATATTGGTGATGCACAGTGAGCACGCATTGAATATGAGCACTACACATAGCAAAATTATTGGCGTGTGCATAGTGTTGGTGCGCAATGCGTGCTTGTGGAATATTGGCGTTGCATGGAGCATAATTGGAGTTGCGCATTGAGTATTGGGTGCGAGAGGCTACGCGGTGAATGTTGGTGTGATGCAGAGCAAAGCTATAATTTGTGTGGAATATTGGTGTGTGACACTAAAGTTGTGCGCACTAGATAATGATGCACATAACCCAAAATTTGAGCGTGCTAAGTATTAGTGCCTGACATAAAATATATGCACACTGAATACTGGTGCGTTGTATGTGCTCTTGGTATTACGTGTGTAGAGCATGAACACGTGATGAATATGGGTGTTTAACACATAATTGGTATACACCCGAGCCTTGAAAGAAAGAAAAGGAGAGAAAAGAGGAGGAAAAATCTTGGATAAAAGAGTTCAAATATTCACCCAGAATTTTGAATTAGGATGTTAAATTCACCAGGAATCGGAAGAAAGAATTCGCATACACTTATGGAACAAAATGTGCATAGTATTTATGGTTTTCATAAATTATTTAGTCTAACAAATCTTGTTTCCTGCACATTTTGCAGAGTTAACGACACTTTGATCAACACATAGATCAGAAGCATGGACGATGCACAAAGAACCTACAACCATGAAGATGAGGTCAGAAGAATGTATGCCAATATAGGTGATGAGGGTATAGATTCAAATGGACATAGAGAAGGCAAGGAAGAAAGCATGAATTTGGTGAAGACCATAAAAAGTTTGCAAAAGGACACCTGAAGTTATAAAGCTGATAATGATAGGCTTATGAAAGATAAGGAGGAACAAGATGGCTTCAACATCAAGTTGCTACAGAGCTTGGACAGAATTGAGAAAAGATGGATAAGGAGACCGAGTCAAGCAAATCAAGGAGAGATAGGTCTCATGATGAGAGAAGAAAAACAAGAAGTGTTGACAGACATCACCATCACTCTCCAAGACATTCAACTGGGAGAGAACGCAATAGTTCAAGCCCATCTCATGTCAGGAAGCATAATATGAGGTATGGGGTGGATGAGCTAGAACAAGAAATGAATAAGATTAAGCCTTATACTTTTGATGGTGAGCACAATAAGTATGAGGATGTAGAGACCTGGATGCTGGGCATGAAGAATTACTTTTAGTTACATAATTACTCTTCACATGTAGAAGGGAGAATTTCCATCTACCAACTCAAGGGAAAAACATCAATGTGGTGGGACCAAGTTTTGCAAGTACAACACATTGATGAGAGAAAGGTTACTTGGAGGGAGTTCAAGAGGTATTTTCAAAAGAAATACTTAACCAAACGTTACTATGATAGGAAAATGAAGGAGTTTTTTGAACTCAAGCTTAGAAGAATGACCATAAATGAGTATGAGAGGAGATTTTTAGAGCTACTGAAGTATGTTTCTTTCATAAAGGATGAACAAGTTAAGATTCAAAGGTATTTGAGTGGGCTGCCAACATTTATTAGCGATAATATACATTATGATGATCCCAAGACATTGGAGGAAACTATAAGGAGAGCCAAGTGTCTCTATGATCAACATAGAGGAAAACCCACTTACCGAAAGGCTTGGGAAGACAAGAAGAAAGGAAAGATGGAGTAGAGGAGGAAGGGGACCAAGCCACCATTCTTCAGAAATAATTTTTAGGGAAGGCCAACTCCCAAAGAGCCCAAAATGACAGAGGTAATGGGGAAAAGACCAAGGAAACATCTAATGAAGTGTTGGGGTTTTGAGGGAGATCATACGTACATAGATTTTCCTCACGGAGGTGAAAAAGTGAGGACCAAGCCACCATTCTTTGGAAATAATTTTTAGGGAAAGCCAACTCCCAGGAGCCCAAAATGACAGAGGAAATGGGGCAAAGACCAAGGAAACATCCAATGAAGTGTTGGGGTTGTGAGGGAGATCATATGTACATAGATTTCCCTCACAGAGGTGAAAAAGTGAGGAATATTCATAATGTACAACACGTTGATACAACGGAGGATATGGGCAGAAATGTATCTAGGATTTACGTAGCCCAGAATAACAAGCAAGTTGAGTTTCAGTCACATATGATTGAAGTGGAAGGTAAGATCAACAACCAACCCATTGCTATTTTAATTGATTCGGGAGCTAGTCATAGTTATCTAGATCCTAAGATGGTGGAAAGATTTCAATTGCGAAAGCTTGGGAAACCTTGGTTGGTACATCTAGCTACAGGAGAAAAAATGAAACTTAATGAGATGGTTAAGGCATGTCCAATGGACATGAATGGACTAAGCACAAAAGCATATTTGAATATTATACTTTTGGTCTCATATCATCACCTAATTAGTATGGATTGGTTGGACATGCATCACGTTGTTCTAGAGTGTTATAATAAGGATTTTACTTGCTTGGATGAAGAAGGGAACTTGAAAATAGTACAGGGTATTCCAAGGGTTGTAACTATTAGATAAGTTTCAGCGTTGTAGTTGAAGAAAAGCTTCAGGAAAGGATGTCAAGTATTTGTGACACATATGGTGATGAAAACTAAGGATAAAGTACCAAATATTGAATACTATGTAGTTCTAAGGGAGTTTAAAGATGTATTTATAGAAATGTCAGGGTTTCCACCCAAATATATATTGATTTCTCTATAAATCTAATGCCTGGAGTAGCTCCAGTATCCAAGACTCCTTATAGGATGAGTGCACCAGAACTGAAATAATTGCAAATGCAACTTGAAGAGATTATAAAGAAGGGGTATATACTCCCAAGTGTGTCACCTTGGGGCACCCCAGTATTATTTGTGAAGAAAAAGGATGAAACGTTGAGACTTTGCATTGACTTCAGGCATGTAAATAAGGTAACAGTGAAGAACAAGTATCCTTTGCCAAGGATAGATGATCTCTTTGACTAGCTTAAAGTTACAACAATATTCCCTAAGATTGATCTCATATCATGCTATCATTAGGTAAGAATTAAAGAGGAATACATCAACAAGACAACCTTCAGGACGAGGTATGGCCATTATGAGTTTACAATAGTGCCATTTGGGTTGTCAAATGCACCAACTGTCTTCTTGTGTTTAATGAATGGTATTTTTAGATAATACTTAGATAAGTTTGTCATTGTTTTTTTGGATGACATACTTATTTACTCAAAGTCCCAAGAAGAACATGAACAACACTTGAGGATGGTGCTGCAAGTGTTGAGAGAACATTAGTTGTGTGCAAAGTTGAGCAAGTGCTCATTCTAATAGAGGCAAACTCATTACTTGTGTCATATCATTTCATAGGAAGGGATAACAGTGGACCCATAGAAGATAAAATCCATTGAAGGATGGCCAACACCAAGGAATGTCGCAGATGTGAGATCTTTGATGGGACTTGTAGGGTACTACAAAAGGTTTAATGAAGGCGTCTCAAAGATTGCACACCCAATCACATCCTTGCAAAAGAAATGTGTGAGATTTGAGTGGACTTCTGATTGTAAAAGGAGTTTCCAACACTTGAAGAGTTTGTTGACAAGTGCACTGATTTTGAGAATTGTTGATCCTAATGAAGACTTTGTTGTGGGCACTGATGCATGAAAGGAAGGGCTCGGTGGAGTTCTTTGTCAGAATGGGCATGTGTTGTGCTACAAATCAAAGAAATCAAAAGAGCATGAAAGGCACTATGCTACTCGTGATCTGGAATTGGCAGCCATAATGCATGCTTTGAAGATGTAGAGGCACTACCTCATGGGAAGAATATTTGAGTTGAGGACAAACCAGAGTGGTCTAAAATATTTGTTTGGACAACCAAATCTAAATTTCAGGAAAAACAAGTGGTTAGAGTTCCTCAGTGAGTATGATTTTGATATAAAGCATATAAAGGGTAAAGAGAAAAAAATGGTTGATGCACTCAGCATGGGGGTGCACGAGGTGCATGCTACAACCATTAACATGTACAAATCAAATTTGAAAGACAAAATGATAGAGGCTACAAAATTAGATCAACACTATGCGAAAAGAAAGACAAATCTACAACAAGATATTTTGCAGTAGAAAATTGAAGATTTTGAGTTAAAAGAGGATGAAATCCTCATGTACACGGGAAAATTTTAATTACCAAATTCTTAGGAGTTGAAGAATTTGCTATTAAAAGAAATGCACAATGTGCCTTATGCTGGACACCCAGGCTACCAAAAGACAATCGCATCTATCAAGAAACAACACTATTGGCCAGGTATGAAGAAATACGTGGCTGATTTTATTGCCAAGTGTTTGAAATGTCAAAAAGTAAAGGTTGAGTACAGACACCCAATTGGTTTTCTAGAACCATTACCCATTCCTGAGTGGAAATGGGAAGTTGTCACAATGGATTTTATGACGAAGCTTCCTAGAACTACCAATCAACATGATTATATCATGGCAGTAGTAGACAAGCTTACTAAAGATGCCTACTTTATTCTAGTAAATCTCGCGCACAAGGCAACTAACACAACCAACATTTCTATGAAGGAAATTGCTAGATTGCATGCTATACCCAAAAAAATTGTATTTGACAGGGATCCCAAATTTACATCAAAATTTTGGAATGGATTATTTAAAGGATTTGGGACAAATATGAACTTGAGCACAACCTATCATCCAATGTCAGATGGGAAAACAAAGAGCGTCAACTAAATGATCGAAGATATGCTAAGAATGTATGTGATGGACAAACCGACGCAGTGGGAAAAATATTTACATTTGGTTGAGTTTGCTTATAACAATGGGTATCAAGCATCTCTAAAGATGAGCCCATTTGAAACACTTTATGGCAGAAAGTGAAACACACCAGTGAGTTGGGAAAACCCAACAAACAGAGCAGTGGTTGGGCTAGATTTGCTAAGGGAACTGAAAGAGAAAATGGTGAAAATAAAACAGAACTTAAAGGTTGCCCAAGACATGCATAAAAGTTATGCATAACTCACAGAGAATTTAAAGTGGGTGATCACGTGTTTTTGAAAGTGAAAGCTAAGAAGAGTTCACTTAAGTTGGGAAATTGTTCAAAGATGGTAGCATGTAATTGTGGGCCATTTGAAATCCTAGAGAGGGTTGGTCCTGTCGCATACATGCTTGCACTGCCTGCATCCATATGCATTCATAATGTGTTTCATGTATATTTGCTTAAAAAGTATGTGCCTGATGCTAATCATGTAATTGATTGGAATTTGATTCAGGTGGAGCAAGAAGGCAACTTCTGAGTTCAGCCGATGTGCATATTGGATCGGAAAGTCAAGCTACTCCCAAATCACGCAATAAGACTCGTAAAGGTCCAGTAGACATGTTAAGGTCCCAAAGATGCAACCTGGGAACAAGAGGATGCCATGCGGGAGGAGTACCCACATCTTTTTGTAGAAATTTGATTGTACCTATGTATATAATGCATTAAGGATAGTGCATAAATAAGGGGGAGGGGAATGTAATACCCCTAGGTCGAACCCCAATTGTAATGTAAATGTAAATGTACATATATGATGGTGAGTTGTGGGCTCACAAGTCTTGGGTACAGTTTAGCGTACGTGCACCAAGGGAAGAGTGTGTGCCCATTATATAGCTTTGTGCACACCTGAGTAAGTGCATGAGGATTGATGTGCACGTGAACCAAGGGAAGAGTGCACACCTGTTTCATAGCTTTGCGTGCACCCGAGTAAGTACGTGAGGATCGCTTCAAAGTGTGAAACAGATCATGTTTGTAGCCAAGATATTTTGGGGGCTGAAGAGCCTTTGTATATATGTATTCTTTCATGTTTCCATCACTTGGACCCATTGAGGAAAAGCTTTGGGAGTTGGAGAGAACTAGTAAACCAGGGAATTGGGTGGAAGAGGTGGGTTGTCAAGACCATGTCTATTGAATAAGCGGGTTGTCAGGCCCGTGTTGGTCAAAGAAGTGAGTTGTTAGGCCCGTGTCTGTTGAAGAAGTGGGTTGTCAGGCCTATGTTGGTCGAAGAAGTGGGTTTTCAGGCCTACGTTTGTCGAATAAACGGGTTTTCAGGCTCGTGAGAATTCTCTCCACGTGAGAGAAATGCTGGGAATTGATTTCCAAGGTGCCAAGAAGCAACTATAGGGCTCAGATACTTCCTGTTCATCCTATTGCTGAATCCCTGAAAGGGAAGTGGGGTAGTCAAATGACTGTTTAGCAGAGAAGGGGAACACTTCCTAGGGTGGGACAAGCATGTGGGGAATGAGGGACTCTAGGATGGTTGTTAGAATTGGCACCTGTGTTTGAGTATTCTTGAGGTCAGAGAGAACTTAGTCAGTTTAAGATTACTTTTCCGAGGTGGAGTTTTAGCCCCGGATCGGGGGTGACCTACTGCTAAGATTTTCTGAGCGGCAAAGTTTATGGTCGGGAGGAACGTCTGAGGTCTGTGTGCAGTTGGTGGATTACAAAAAAAGATAAGTGTCTTCTTATGTGTATTATTCTCTAAGTAACATGCATATACATGTTAATATATTATGTGTTACAATTATATATATATATATATATGCATGGATTATATATGTTGTAGAACTACATGATTGTTGCATATGTAGAGCATGGGCCATGAAAAATTATATGTGTTTATATACCGTTTAACATGTGAATGCTTATGTTATTTTTGTTTATGGAATTGGTACATAATTATGCTGGGCTGTGCATGTATTTTTAGTTTTGCATAATTGTTACAGATGTAGAGCATGGTAGTTATTGAGTGTTTCATGTTAGATAATTTTGTGGTAATGATCATGGGATTCTGAGGCAAGGCCTGAATCATCGCACACACAAGGAAATCAATCCACACGCGCAAATGGGACAGACCCCACATGCGGCATAGGAAAGGTTGTGTGCGTAGTCGTATTATGAGTTCATTCCACTGTTATAGTCGCTCTCTGTTAAGTAAATTTAAAAGTAATCATATGGGTTCTAGCGTGAATCTAGAAATGTCGTGCGTGCCGAGGGACAATTGACGCGGTTGACATAATGATGGCTGAGCACGCAAAATGGCTAAGACATAGTTGTTGTGCGCAGTACGAGACTGATTTGCGTGCACTAGGAAAACATAGTTGTGTGTAGCACACGACTAGTTGTGTGTGCTGTTGGTTTCAATGAGTTGCTTCCACAAAAGAAATAATTGATATCAGAGCTTTATTTCGAGTTGTGGTAGTGGAGACTTTACAATGTGGTAACGAGACTCATCTAGGAGGTTGGATATGTTACAAAATGGTATTAGAGTTCAAAATTTTGATATGACGTGGCCCGGAGCAGAGCGGGGGACGTTACAACTTCAAACTATCATGATTTTCTTTTAACTTGAAGTGTCTTCCTATTAGGTAAGGGAACCATCACTTAATTGCATGAACTATGGCCAAAATTTCATTCTCATACATGGGTTTGATTAAGTTATTTCTTTTAAGTTAGTAGAGTTAGCAACTTTGAAAGGCAACAAGTCTTCCTTCTTGCATTAAAACTACACCAATGACATGCCCCAAGGCATCACACACCACACAAAAGGTTTTTGTGAACTTGAGCACAATCAAGACAAGATTTCTACACATGGCCTCCTTAAGTTTCTCAAATCATTGAGTTGCTTCTTGAGTCCAAGAAAATGCCTCCTTTTTTAATAAAGATGTTAGAGGTGCTACTATTCAACCATAGTTCTTGACAAGCTTGTGTTAATAGCTCATCAATCCTAAGTAACCCCTAAGATTCGTTAATGTTTTGGGAATTGTTTCGACATGCCAATTATAAATATTTAGAGCATAAATTAAAGAGATTACTCAAATCTATTGCTAAAAGAAATAGAATTGCAAACACAATAGACAATATGAACCATAATACTATACCTTTATTGATATGGAAGCAATTTTCACTTGCCTCTTCAAGGGGGAAAACTTCAATAAACTAAAGCTCAAATTACAAATGATTTCCAAGACAACTTTTACAATACTTCTACATCTTCATATAGTGATTTCCATCTCCTAAGAACATTCTAGAAAACAAAATTTCTAGTATACAAAACCTTCTAGTAAGCATTCTTACAATAATTGTGTTCACACTACTACATGGAACTTATTTACTAGTGATGGCCTTCATACATAGTAATATATCTACTTAGGGAATTAGGGAGGTTAGGACCCTAACATGCCCTCCCCCTTAAAAAACAACCTTTTCCTCAAGGCTCGAGATATGGGAAGTGCTATAGAATGGTTGCTAGTTCCCAAGTGGCATCCTCTCACTGTGTATTCCATTGTATTAAAACTTCATAGATAGTACATTGGTGAAGACGTTGCTCTTGTTTGTCAAGGAAAACCTCCGACTGCAACCAAATGGAACCTTCTTCATCCAATTCAAGAAGAGAATTTTGAACACGAAAATTGGATCCAACCACTTTCTTTAAGTAGGAGACATGAAATATGAAATGGATCTTAGAGTGGATTGGAAGTTCTAATTTGTTAGCCATGAGCCCAATACACTTGAGGATCCTACAGGGGCCATAGATCTTTGGAGCAACCTTATGGTGGTGATCTTCTTTGAGGAAGGTCTACTCATACGGCTGTAGATAAAGGAACACCTGATCCCCTTCTTCAAAATGGCGTTTAGAGTGACGTTGATAAGCATGTTGCTTCATCCAATTCTAAGCCATGACCATATTATCTTTGAGAGTGTAAAGAATGTCAACTCAATTTGTAAGGGTTTTTTTGACCTCTTGTACCTTGGAGACATTGGTAAGTAGGATAATACTAATGGAGGCTTTTGGCCATAGAATACCTCAAAGGGGGTCATGTGAGTGGCACCATGATAAGTGGTATTATACCACCATTATGCTGGGGGTAACCACTAAACCCATTGGGGCTGTTATTCAGAAGTAAAGAACCTCAAATGTTCTTCCAAACACTTGTTGATAGCTTCAGTATGACCATTAGTTTGGAGGTGATAGGTAGTGTTAAGATGCAATTGAGAACCCTAGAGCCTAAACAATTCTTGCAAAAAGTTGCTAGTGAAAGTTGGATCACAACATGTGACAATAGATTGTGGCATACCATGTAGTTTGAAGATGTTATCCATGAAGACTTGAGCAACCGTGGATGCTTTAAAGGGGTGTTGGAGGGAAAAAATGAGCTTATTTGGAAAGGCGATCAACCAAAACCATGATGTCAGATTTAAAGCTATATTTGGGTAAGCCCACAATGAAGTCCAGAGAATTGTCTGTCCATATAACAAGCGAGATAGGTAAAGGTTGTAGTGCACTTAGAGTTTTCATTGTTTCACCCTTGTGTCATTGGCAAAGGTTGAATTTAGCCACAAAAGTGTAGATTTCCTTCTTCATTCCTTCCTTGAAGAATGAAAATTTGATCCTTTCATATGTTTTATGAAAGCCATAACAACATGTTGTTGGTGATGCATGGAGTTCAGATAGCACGATTGATTTAAAATTGAATTGCTTGAGAAAATATGGACACTTTTTATAGCAGAGCTGGTCATTGTGCCAAGTGTAGCATGAAGATGCATTATAATCATGTTGAAGTTGTTGGATTAGGATGGAAATCTTGGGATCTTTGAACTGTTTGTGAACTTCAGTCACCCAATCGGTTACAATGAAGGAGAGTGAAAAGATGGACCCTTCCTCTTCATATTTTCTAGAGAGAGCATTGGCTACCACATTCTCCTTTCCCTTCTTATAAATGATATCATAATCATAGCCCAACATTTTCGTAACCCATTTATGTTATTTAGAGGATGAAATCCTTTGATCCAAAAAGTATTTGAGGCTGCGATGATCAATTTTAATCTAGAAACATTTCCCAAGCAAGTAGGACACTAGATATCCACAATGTGAAAAGGCCAACATTTATTTTTCATAGGTAGATTTTCCCAAATGTCACTCACAAAGTTTTTTACTAGTAAAGGCCAATGGTCTTCCTTTTTGTATGAGAATTGCACCTATGCCTTTTCTCGAGGGATTACATTCCAAAACAAAAGTCTTAGTGAAGTCAGGAAAATAAAGTACAGGGGTTGTAAACATAATATCCTTCAAATCCTGAAAGGATTGATTTGCGGCTGCATTCCAATTGAAAGCATTTTTCTCAAGTAAGGTTGTAATGTTCCCCATTACCAACAACCACGAAACTGTTGCTTTGATAGCAATATGTGATCCACCTTTCAACCTGGGTACCTCAAGAATTCACTTTCTTGATGGATTTCCAATTTTTGATACCTATTAATTAATAAAGAAGCATGATACACACACATGCAATAATCAAGAATCATTTTAAACTATAAATGAAATGATTAACATGCCATGCAAAACATTAACAATAAGAATGAATGATATAAACACTTCTCAGAGATAATAAATTACACACCAAAATATAAAATACAAAGAACACATAGAGAGCACTTATCTTTGAATAAACCATCCACCAATTGGCTGTAGATGTTGGACGTTCCACCCAACCGTAGACACTATCGTTCTAGCTCTCAACAACAGGTCACCCCTGAACCATGGCTATGAATCCACAAGAACGGGTCCTAGGCCAACTCTAACACACACAACCGACTATCAAGATTTCATAGTTTTTCCAACCACACAACAATCCTAGTTTACTAGACCTCTTCCCCTTCAACATGCACAACCCAAAGAAATAAACCCCTTTCTCTGCAATGTAGTCTTT
>JASDQU010102566.1:9842-30848 GCA_032191745.1 Picea mariana
TATATATATATATATATATATATATATATTTTAATTTTTTGGATATGATGTACACAAACCAAAATGCACTCACACCGCACACCTATGTACGAGGAAATACACATATTGATGGTTTAGACAAAGGACATCCCATTGCTAGGCTTAGTCCAATGATCTTTTTCGTAATTTAAGAACTCATGAGCCATTGGTTGTTGGACATTGGCTTCAGTGCTTCCCATGGGTTTCACAACATGGGTTAACCCCCTCTTGTGGATCCTAACTTTGGAAATTGTGGTAGAGATTAATTCCTGCGGGTTTTGGTCTAACTACAACTGTATTCCAACAAATGGTATCAGAGAGACATGTCTCAAGTTCGAAACTCACCCAGCATGCACCGGGGGGGAGATTGTTGGACATTGTGTCAATGCTTCCCATGGGTTTCACGAAATGGGTTAACCCCCTCTCTTGGATCCTAATTCTCATGATTGTGGTGGAGATTAATTCCTTCGGGTTTTGTTCTAACGACAATATTAGTCCAATATTGGTGGAATTGTATAGCTCACCATGTCAAGGCCATGCCATAGAGGAACGAATTTTTGCGTACGAAGATACTCATCATGAGTGGTTTTGTGAGATATGGAAGCTCCTTGATGGGATCCATCAAAACATGAGGGAAGTAAAAAACATAAATATTTGATGGAAGGGATAGTAGAGAATTGAGTGAAAAGTTCTGGAAAATATTACCGAGGTGGAAAAGGATCAAGGCTAGGAGGTTGACTGGATGTCCCAACCAATGCCTCCAGTTTTGAAGCAAGACTCATTATGTTAACTCTTATTAGTTCCAAATCAAGGAGGAATGTGTGATGATTCTCATCCTCTCTGGGATTATCAATGGAATCCATGACTTCGGGGATGGCCTCTTCTAAAGGAAACATAGTATCTAGGAAATCATATGAACCGAGAGTTTCAACAACCTGTACGAGAGGAGATGATTGATCACACTCCACATGAAGATGGAGTTGTTGACTAACATCAATGGATGCAAATGGGATGGATGCTCCATGAGATTCAACATCCTTAGGATGAGGTACCACCCAAGGATCCACTAGAAAATGAGAAAATCATGTTGATAGAAGCAATATGGGTACGATTGAGCACAGGAAGGGGGAATATACCCATAAGAAATGGATATTTAAAGATACCTACACCAACACTTTCATACCTCTCGGAAGATTCACTTATGAAGGGAATGTTGGCGATAGGATTATATTGTAAGTGTGGTGTGTAATAATAGAGTTGGTTGATCGTGACTATATTTCTGTGATGGGGAAAATGTATGACATGAAAGATAGTGGATGAAAAAACCTTCATTACGTTGAAACAAGTGCAACTCAAGAGGAGATTATAGTCAAGTGTGGCATCTACCACTTCAACTTCCATGGAGACATTCTTGCCTCTGAGATTAATGGGTAAGGATGTGAGAATTTCATAAGGTTTGAAAGAATTTCCATCAAAATATTTTAGGATGGTTGGAGATGGGGTCAGTTGTAGAGAACCAAGGTCTTTCCAACATGACAAAGACATAATGCAAGTGATCGCTCCTTCATCGATCACCATACGAAATATATTCCTTTTCAGAAAACCAATCATGCTTTGTAATGCCAATTGGTGTGAGAGATGTGGCTCACTCTATTCTATGTCAAAGGAAATAATATTGGACTCTGAAGGATCAATTTCCCCATGGTTGATAGCAAGGATTTCCATTGTGAAGGAAAACTCTGTAATACTTCCAGTGCTGACATGGAACATGATGCTTAGGAAAGATCTTCCACTATGTTATGGTTTTGAGCTGCCCGAGCATTCAGATTATGGGTAGTCTGTCGAAGTACCCATTTTGGAGCGCAGACTACAGTTTCAAAAGATAGTTTCTCTAAAGTGAGAGGGTCATTGGGTCGAATAGTCTATGTAGGATCCTTTGATGAAGGTTCCCCTTCTTGGGAGTTGTAGTTCTTCGCTCTGGTGGATAGTGCTACCGTAGAGGGAAGTATTTGGTGAAGTGGTACTCCATAGAGGGAAGTATTTGGTGGTACTCCGTAGAGGGAAGTATTTGGTGAAGTGGTCCTCCTTACATACCATGGAAGAGTATTTTTCCTTTGTTTTAATTTTTCTCCCAATATTGGGGTCTTGGGTGTTTTTACTCTCCTATTGGTTAGAAGATTTTTTGGATTTACCCTTGTTTTTATTCGTTCCTCTATATTGTTGAGATGAAATGGATTGAACTTCATTCACCTCAAAGGTTTTTGAAAGAGAGGGATGAGACTTGGTATTGGTACCAATCTAGAATTGTGTTGCAGACTGTGATTTTACGGAACCCACTACAACATCAACATGGGCTCCTGGAGTTGGTTTTCACGAATCATTCAAAGATCGAGGAGCATGAGAGATCAGATCATATAGTGTGCCCGACAGGGAAAATACAAGGTCTAAATATTGAGCACGATTGAACATTTTTTCCTCAGTTATGACACCTCCCATGGTGAAATCTCTAGAAATGGGTGGGAGAAGTGACTTCGTGAACCAATCTGCCAGGAGTTGGTCTGGAATATTGGATTTAATCAAGCATCATCATTTCCTCCATTCACGAATATGATCAGAAATATGATTGGAGTTGGATTGTCGAAGTAAGGTTAAAAGATCAGTATCAGTCTCATACTAAATGGGAAGTTGGAAATATGTCATAAAAGCCATGGAAAAAGAATTAAAGTCAACAAAGGAGTTATGCGACAACTTAATATACCATTTTTCCACCAAACATGTGGGGGATCTCTTGAAAAGTCTCAAATGAATGGAATCGTCCATCAAGGAGTTAGAAGAACTCCAAATATGGAAGGTCATGACATGGTTGTTAGGATCTTCTCTAGGTTTTTCGTCAAATTTTAGGATGTCAGATGGTAGTTTGGCAGGGATAGGTGGCCAAAATGAGGCATTTTATATGGGATCATTTATCAAATGTGACAAATTTGGAAGATATAATGTAGCCAGGAAAGGTAGTTGTTGGTTTGGTTGTGAATACTGTTAATTCTTATGTAGCATTAGAGTACCAGTAGGACCGTACATAGGTTTGGATGACACATTAAATCTTGATGGTCCAATCATATATGGCTGTGTCTTAGGGAATGTGGAACATGGGGTTCATCATTTGAGTGAGAAAATATCCTTGTGGAGAGATTCCCACTAGATTGGGTTGACCCCATGGATTATTTGGCACTCCAAGATACGATAAACCACTAGAAATACCTGCAGGGTTTTCCAGAACATTCTTCCTCCAGAGGTGAGGTGGTTTTCTAATGTGGGATTGTTCCCAATCTAGTTTCTAACCTACAAATAGTTGTTGAACCCAAATAGGTTGTTTCCCCGCAAAATTTTGTTGGCCCCAAATAACTTTTCCCCCCCAGCAGGTTGTTGGCTCCAAGTAGGTTGTTGTTGCCAAGGTAGTTGTTTTCCTACAGATGAAGGTTTCCCCCTAGGTAGTTTTTGTACCCAAATAAAATATTTTCCCACAGTCGAAGGTATTCTTCTAAATGGAACTTCATCTGCAATTGGAGGTTGCCCCCTAGTTGGAAATTGACCCATGGTTGAAGGTTTTCGTCCATAAGGGTACTAGACTACATACGAAGGTGGCCCTCCAGTTGTAACGTGCCCCCCAAGTGTATATGGAACAATTTTGTGAATTGTCGTTGTGTTAAAACCTTGATTGGGCAGAGGAAAACCAAAGCTACTTGTCACAGGACCCGAGGTATCATCATTGATGGCCACTAGACTAGATGGATTCTACAAAGGATGACCAGGTAATGCGCTTGGTGTATGGAAGTGTGCGACTAGATATGTAGGAAGAGAAGTTGTAGTCACCGATTATTGAATCGGGGTAGCAACAGTCAACAATGTTTCCCACAAAGAAGAAGTGGCAATAATAGTAATGTGCACTAGAACAACTATCTCAGGATCTAGTGGGGGGATCACTATTCCATCTGTATAGTTAGATGTTGATACATGCATTCCAGAACATTGCCTACTGTAAATATCATGTGGAAAACAGTAAGAAGAAAATGCATCATAATAACTCATTGATGGAAACTCAATGAGTGGTTGACCAAAAGGAATAGTTAAAGGTGGATTTTTGGAAGAGAGAAAACCTTCTTCCATGGTTTTGACCACTCCTTCAAGTTGGTCGCTTGGGAGAGATATGCTACCAATTTCAAAAGAAACATCTTTGTTTATAGTTCCTTTGTTAGAAGGGTTCTTTGGACGACTCTGTTCTTCAGGATCCAACCCTTGAATTCTTTGATATATTCAGAGACCTTTGTCGCCATGGTGAAAGTATAATAGAAATAATGATCCATAAGGACAACTATAGATTTATAAAGAACACACCCCTAAAATAAAATTACAAGTAATTGACCAAAAAACAATAGATAAAAGGATCTTCTGAAGATGGGATGTCAAGTCGTAACCAAAGATATGAGAAGTAGTTACCACAACCTCCACATAACAACCATTCTTGATGCAATAAAGACTCACTTCATGGGATCACCCTCCAAGGGTATTGAAAGTGTGATACAACTTCTTCCCTAGGTATTGTGGGAATCCCCCCACAATCACCTCTGTAGATACCTAGGAAAGGTCACTAGGGTTACAAACTCACAGTTGGCCTCTCAAGGTAAAGTCGACATTTGGGACCAAATATATGGGTGGAATAAGAAATTCCAAAGATTTTCCAGAGGATTGAGAACACGTGGACCAGCAAAACTCTTGAGGACCTCGAATGGATTCGAGATTCATGAAGCACCGAGACCAAATGAATCAGTAACACTCAAGAAAAACCCCCAATATTTTCTCTTTCCACTACAATTGGTCAAGATTTGGAGAGGTAATCTCTATTGCTCTTCTTCATGTGACCTACCTCCGTTGTTTCTATGCCATCTTCTTCCCCCTCAGATTTTGACTGGTTGGTGATGTCTTCAACTAACACCTCCTCTTCGTCACGGCCCTATTGTTGACCCTTCATTTCGTCGGGTTTAGCCTATGTTTCGAGATTAGGTTTTTTAATACCATTTTGAGCCCCATATCTCTTCCCTACTTCCCCTTGTGACTCTTTCAATATTTCCTCTTGAACCCTCATTGGGATGAGTGACTCTATTTTTGAAGTCATAACATCTTCAATCTCAAAGATGTTCTCGAGATCCACCATACTTTCCTTCCTCCTTTGACCCTGTCGAATAACCCGTATGTACTTTCTTGGAGTGCCAAACTTCAGTGGTGTCATGTAGTATGTGGTTTTAACACTTTCTCTCTTCTTTTCACAATTATTCCTAGTGCACACACTTCTATCTCATTCTGTGCTTAAAAAATACTAAGTGTCAAGCTAACCCGTGCTTTCCGCACTTTACAGATCCTGTCATAATTTTTTGTCACTTTTTCCACTTCCTTGCGACACCCCAGTGCATTATGTGAACAAATATACCACTTCATATACATGTTCCCTCTCATTATCGCTTCCCGTGTTAGGCACATGGCCACTTGGCCACAGGTTCACCTACATGATTCCCCCTCTAACACTTAGACAATAGTCATCCCCCCATCAGTGGACCCCAACATACCAGGACTAAAATATTTATATCTAACCCCATTGGCCATTTCCATTCCACCATGATGAAAAGACTTCCTGTTGAACCCACCAAATTCTCCCGTAACTCCCATTTACGAGATTCTCCATTCCCCAAATCCCCAGATACTTGATTTATGTATGGATATTTAGTTCATGACGTTTAGTGAAGCACCTCAACCTCCTCCCATGAGTCATTCCACCTTGGGTAAGAGAAATGGTATCCCACCATCATGTCATACTCCTTCCATAGATGATCCTTCCATTATTCCCACGAATCTCACTCAAGCCATCTCCCCATCCACCTCATCAACCCAACCTACTATAGACTCATTATACTCCTTCATTTTTCAATCAGATGAAGACATTTTGGAAGCTCTATGCACACCAAACTTCCCATGGGAATCCTTTCACCACTGATCCTTCTTTTTATCTCACAATGCATTTCAACTACATGCAGACACTCTATTTTGTTCCATTGAAGATAAGGATTTCATTCCCCCTGACCATGTGGACTGGTTCAAAAATCCCATACTCACACCTAATGCCTTTGAGGAAGGGAATATGGAAAAAATCTCCCCCATATTCAAAATAAAAATCTCTATTAAACCTAATGTCATGGAAGAAATCATTTCCTATAAGGCCCTCTTCTAGGAATTCTAGGATGTTTTCACATGGTCCTACACAGAGATTCCTAGATTAGACCCTGCCATTGTGGAACATTGTATTGATACATGGCCTGACGTTTCCCACGTTTAAAAAAAGAAATTACCACTCCACCCTTATAAAGTTATGGATATCAAAGACAAAATTGATAAGTTTTGTACCGCTGTCTTCATTTACCCAATAGCATACACATCATGGGTTTCCAATCCTGTCCCTGTCAATAAAAAACATGGAACTATTAAGGTATGCACCAACTTTCACAACCTCAATTAAGGTTGTTCCAAATCCAACTTCCAGAACCCATTCATTGACCAAGTTATCAATGCTTTTGTCAGTCATGAAGTCCTCTCACTCATGGACTAGTTTTCCAGCAATAACCAGATTCAAATTTTCCATTCTGACCAATACAAAACAACATTCACAACCCTCTAGGGAACATTTGCATATCATGTAATTCCCTTCAAACTTAAAAACATAGGATACACCTTCGAATGTGCTATGATATATGAATTTAATGATATTTCTCACATTATCCTAGTATACTTGGATGACCTCACCACCCATTCCAAACAAAACTCCCAACACATAGAAGATCTACGAATCATATTTGAATGTTGCCATAGATACAATATTTGTATGAACCCTATGAAATGTGTCATTTTCATCACTGCAAGCCACTTGTTAGGATTCATAGTCTCCCAACAAGGCATCACTATATAGCCCCTTAATATCTATCCCATCAATGAGATTCCTCCTCCCAAGAACCGACGCCAATTGCAAAGCCTCCAAGGAAAAGCCATTTTTTTACGACATTGTGTTTTCAAATATGCTATCCGCACCCATGTATTCTTATGATTACTACAGCATGATGTCCCATTTCAATGGGACCAACATGACCAAGATGCATTTGATTCTCTCAAAGAAGCACCCAACAAAGAACCCTTAATTAGTCCCCCAGACTATGATAAGGATTATATCGTGTACATGTCTACCTCAGAGGTTTCAATTACATAAGTGTTTGTCTAGGTAGGAAATGTTGGTTTTACTTCATATGAAATATGATCGATGTATTATTACAATGATGAGTGTTACATATATAGATAACATAAGGTGGCCATCCATGAAAGGATGTGTCTCTTGAATAATCAATAAGTATTTATTATTATCATTTATTTATTATATACTATATTTAATAATCAATAATTATATTATTAATTATTATCTTTAGAGAATGTCTTCCCGATGTTGTCCAAACATCAACACTCCCTCTCAATGAGGGAGACATTCAACAATATTCCACTCTTGTATTTGAAGTATACAAACTTCACCCTAGACTTATGACACTTGTCTGTCAGTCTTGGAAGACATCTCTCTCTCACCTGAACTGAGGAGAAACTCCTTTTGCAGATCTCCCTCTAAGACAATTAAATATATCTAAGATTAGGCTCACTTTGGGTCCACATGTAATATCATATAGCATCTTGTGTCTTTATCATTCCTTGTCAAGTCACCATGACTAGAACAAACAACACACCGGAATCTTTCACCACAGGCACACATATATGAGTGAATGTTGGCTTATGCTAACTGACATGTGGAAATCACTTCAAGCACCTCGATTCCATATTATTCCTTATCATGATCAAGGAAGGACTACCTCTAGGCCCATTTTCCACAAGTGCACCTTTATGATAAATGTATTCTATCTCCCTTGATCTGCAGCCCAATCTAGGAGAAGTTTCGCCCGATGCTAAAACATCAACACTCCCTCTTAGCTAGGGAGGTATCTTTCCATAGTAGTACACAACTACTGTCCAGAGACTCGCAGTCTCTACCAATGGTACACAACCACCATAGTAGCAAAATGTTTGTCACACATGGCACTCCCATGTGGACTTCTAGAGGCTACTCCCTCTAGGAACACTTAGGGTCAACTCCCCATAGTGTGAGACGTCAAGAGTCAACTCCCTTGACATGTTCTCATGTTCTCTCCACATGGAACGATGGGATAGAAGCCCAAATGCACTTATTCCTTCTCGAATAAGTGTTCCACTTATCCCTTCTCAAAGAAGTGTCCTCACATATCAACTCAAATCAATTCATAGAGGAGTATGATCGGGAGAAAGTTTGTCACACATGGAACTCCATGTGTACTTATAGAGGCTACACCCTCTAGAAACACTAGGGTCAACTCCCATAGTGTATGACGTCAAGGGTCAACTCTCTTGACATGTCCTCATGTGCTCTCCACATGGGACATTGGGTTATAAGCCCAACCACACTTATCCCTTATCGAATAAGTGCCCCACTTATCCCTCTCAGATAAGTGTCATCACAGATCAACTCAAATTAGTCACAGAGTAGTACGATCTGGAGAATTTCTCAAGAAGCTGCAAACATCAACACTCCCTCTCAACGAGGGAGGCATTCTCTGCCACACCAAGTCTGTCATGGAAGTACTTGAACTTCATCTTGGTTTGGTAAGAACGTCAACAACCTGCTCATCTGTAGGAAAGTACTGCACCAATACTTCCTTCCTCTGCACCATGTCTCAAATGAAATGATACTTGACCTCAATGTGGTTCGATTTGTCATGAAACACTGGATTATCAGAGATCTTCACACAACTTTGGTTACCATAAATAATGGTTAAATCCAACACATGTTTGAATAAATCTGCAAGGATCTTGTGAAGCCTCACTGCTTCACAGACTGTCATACTTAATGTAATGTACTTTTCTTTTGTTGTGCTCAAAGCCATAGAAGTTCATTTCCTGCTTCACCAAGAAACCATGGAAGATCCCAAAGTGAAGCAACACCTTAAGGTGCTCTTTCTATCCACTATGCTCCCTTCCCAATCAGATTCAATATATTCCTACCATATCATATCGATAATGGAAGTATATCTTAGACCATGTCAAATTGCGCCTCGCAACATTCTAGTGTGTCTGTCTCAATTGACTTATAAACTAGCTAAGTGCACCCACTGCATAGTAAATATTTGGTGTGGTGTTTAACCAGATACATCAATTATCCAATCAACTGTCTGTATAGAGTCAGATCAATTTCGTCAGAATTGGAAGAAGACACACTTAGTTTCTTCATATTCGTCATCATTGGTGTAGCCAGGAGCTTCAAGTTCAATAACTCAAACTTCTTCAATTTCTCAATTGTGTACTTCCCTTGACTTAGGAATATATCATCAGTTCTCTGCCACACCTCTAGTCCTGAAAAGTAGTGCATCATACCAAGGTCCTTTATCTCAAACTTAGAGGCCAATGCATAATTGCATTCAACAATAAGGCTCTCTATATCAGTGAGGAATAAATCATCAATGTAGAGGACCAAAATCAGGGACTCACCACTAACAGTATTGTAGTACAGGTTGGAATTGACAACACTTTTTGTTGAAGCCCAAAAATCATTAGGTGTCTATCAATCCTTGCATACCAAGATCGAGGTGGTTTCTTGATTCCATACAAGGCCCTATTCAACCTGCACACATGAGACTCCTTCTCATGTATCATGAAACCATCGGGTTGCTCGATGTATACTTCTTCCTCAATCTCTCCATTGAGAAAGGTTGTCTTTACATCCATATGATGTACTCTCTAACCCATGGATGTTGTAGGGGAAATAATCATACAGATATAAGTGTATTGAGAAACAAGAGAAAATGTCTCCTCATAATATATTCCCTCCACCTGAGAGAATCCTCTAGCAACAAATCTCATTTTGTGCCTCTCGATGCTCCCATCAACTATGTGTTTGATCTTGTAGATCCATTTGGAATTCACTACAAACTTCCCTTCAGGTATCGGAACAATATCCCACACATCATTCTTCATGATGGATTGATACTCCTCCATCATGACATCTCTCCATATTGGATGACTAGTTGCCTCCTCACAACAGGAAGGCTCAAAATGAATGAGAGGCTCATGGTTGCGGCATAGCACAAATATATCTTAGGTATCTTTCTCACTCGGAAGTTACCACTAGGAGTTGCATGTCCTTCTACCTCCTGCAGAGTCTGACGAACCCATGCAAGTATCTTCCAACCTACTGCAATATCTCTGGAGACATTAACTGGAGCTACAAGATTAATGGGATCAATTGGATCAACTGTCTCCCTCTGAAAGGGAATGTCATCTTGGACCTTACTGACATATTGAGGTCCACTCATGGAAAGAATGTCTCACAAGACATATCGATGTTTCTTCATGAAACCAATGTCTTGGTTCTTTCATCTAACCATCTGAGGCATGTCAGGATGAAGTCCACATTCCCTCCTACTAGTCCATACAAAACCCTCCAGGGAGAATGTCTCATGATGTTGCATCAAACATCAACACTCCTTTTAAGGGAGGTATCTTTCACGATGTCTTATTATGGTAGTCCACTGACTAATCTACAATCAACTAGCATCACATAGCTACTACCATGCCATTGGTAGCTCAAATCATTGATCTCAGTCTCCATGACTATGTTGCGATCAAACAATGGTGCACAACTTCTTCCAAGCAGTGTGGTAGTCTCCATGGAAATAAGCTAGTATCACACACCTACTACAATGGCATCAAATAATAAAAAAATGATTGTGCCAAGCCATAATAGTACACAACTACTATCAGGTGATACATAATCACCACTAGTGGTACACAACCACTGCTAGTAGCACACACTTACCGTCCATCTTTCTTGGAAGTTCTCAACAAGCGGCTTACTCAATCAATCAATGATATTTTCTTAGCCAAGGTTCAGATACTGGTCTTTCGCTACTATACCACATGTGGACTGTCTCTTTTTGTAATGATTTACATACACTTCCATGCTTCAATCCAATTCACAATGTTTGTTGAATAGAAATGCATTAATGGATTAAAGAATACAGATACATCGATATAGGTAGCCTTCAATGCCAAGTTCTCCCTTTTATTGGCAGACATCAAACCTAAATTCTATATTCTCATGAGGCTTAAGGCCCCGATGCATTATCGTAGATCACCAATCCAAGTTTCTCGACGTATTTCACAACACAACCAATCTTCATGGAGAATATTTGAACTCGAATAGACGTTACCTAGAACTTCATACATAATTCAGGACTACCTTTGTAGTGCTAATGTGCCTATGTTGGTTCAACGGAAATCTGAACCAGCAACAATAACGGAAATCCATCCCAATAGCCATATGGGAATGCTGAGAATGATGGTGCATTTCTATTGGTAGTAAATAATATCCACTCCAAGTTCGATTCCAACATCGACCTATCAAACTTTCTAATCGATGGTGAGAATGGAAAACACTTTTAATCTTATCAACTGAAGATGAACCTCGATCAAATGTGTGAACTTTTTTCAATTGCAAGACCAATATTCTCATGATTTTCTTCAACAGCGCATTGCATCTTCTGGTGCTCACTCCACATCGACAAGTATTCCAAGTATGTAGAATGTTGCTTTTATTTTTTACCAGAATTCCAAACTCTTCATGTCGTGCTTTTGGTGTGGATCTGGTTCCTGACAACCTAGTCTTCCATGGTCTTCATTTCATGCGTGAGAACTAGGAAGTTCATGTCATCATTTGTTTCCCCAAGAAATTTGGCCTGAATAATTTTCACATCGGAGCTCTCCCACCAAATGTGTGTTGTAAGCTTTAGTTAATTCAACACAAGAATAAAAATATTATTCCATGCCACATTTCCCAATTTGAAATGCAATGTAAAATACACAGCACCATCACAGGAGACGCACAACCCTGGATGCCTCCTTTCTTGCAGTAGCCAATAGCTTGGCAACCAAGGTCATCAAGTTCTCATCTAACAGGTCAGACTTAAGGGCTGAGAAATTTGAGCTCGCCTAGATCAATCTCCAAGTCCAACACCGCACTCATACTCCCATTGTGAGCCGCTCAATATAAGCCTTCATAGTCTTCTTTTTAAAGCCACGACCCGCTCATGGATCAAATTGCTCAACAATTCAAGTAGCGTAGATTCCCGACTATCAATTCTCTTGCTTCTTACTTCCACGACCTTCCTCCATTCTTGCGCTCACACATATTCAAGAGATTGGATGGAAAAACAACACATTACTGCAAACACATAGCAGTAACCCGCTCTCAAAACAATTTAACTCTCATAGGTTTCCATTTCCTTCTATTTTCCTGGGCCCTCCTGTGAGGGAGCCAAGCCCAGTCCTACTCTAATACCATGTTGGTTTTACTTCATATGAAATATGATCAATGTATTATTACAATGATGAGTGTTCCATATATAGGGAACATAAGGTGGTCATCCATGAAAGGATGTGTCTCTTGAATAATCAATAAGTATTTATTATTATCATTTACTTATTATATACTATATTTAATAATAAATAATTATATTATTAATTATTATCTTTAGAGAATGTCTTCCCGATGTTGTCCAAACATCAACAGGTAATGAATAGCATGAGCAGGTCATCTACTATATCAGCAAAAACCTCTCAGGTCTACCTCTCAAATACAATCATGAGGAGAAGCTTTCCCTCATTGTTTTCCTCGCAGTTCAAAAGTTGTGTCACTACATCCTTCTCTGCACTACAACATTTATGGTCGATTCCAATCCTATGCACTACCTGCTTGATCACCACCAGAGCAATGGAAAATTCACTTGTTATATTTTCATTCTCCAAGAATATGATCTAGAGTTAACTACTCCCAAAATAAAAAAATCCATCGTCTTAGAAGAGCTCATAGTTGACTTACCATCCAACTCATCTAACCCCCTTGTCAATGAAAAATTCCTAGATGAACATTTATTTTTAATTTCATCTGATGACCCATGGTATGAGGATATTCTTTTCTATCTCCAAACACAAAATTTTGTCTCTCATCTCTCCAAAGATGACCATCATCAAATCTTTCACCAAGCCTCACACTACCTCCTTATAAGAGACATTCTATATTGTAGGAGAATTGAAACCATTCTCTGATGATGCCTCACCCTTCAAGAAGAAGAAAAAGTCCTCAATGATTGTCATAGTGGTGCATGTGGAGGTCACCTCTCTAGAATTCCCACTGCATAAAAAATAGTTTGAGCCAGTTACTTTTGGCCCACCCTATTTCATGACTGCATCCATGTGGTAAAGCCCTGTGAAAAGTGTCAATTGTATGCACACAAATCTCAAGCACCACTTTATCTTCTTCGTCCCGTCATAACCACTGACCCATTTTGTAAATGGGGCATTGATTTAATGAATTTAAACCCCCCATCTAGCAATGGGAACAAGTATATCATGGTCATTGTCAACTAATTTACCAAATTGGAAGAAGGCATGTCCACCTTCAACAGTACAACAAATATTGTTCCTCATTTTTTCTTTAACTGTGTCATTTCCCATTTCGGAGTTCCCCTCCATTTGGTTTCTAATCGTGGAAAACATTTTTAGAATGAAGTCTTCACTGATCTCTCTATCAAAATAGGATTTAGTCACGAATTCACACCCCCCTACTATCCAAGGACCAACAAGAAAGTCAAAGCAATCAATAAGGTCCTTAAAACAATGCTACAACAAACTGTCAATAAGAATAATACCAACTGGAATCACATGTATTTCTAAGCCTTTTGGGCATACTGGATAGTAGTCAAAACTTCCATTGGCTTCACGCATTTCCATCTTGTTCATTTTCACGGAGTGTAACTCCGAAAATACAATGACCCACAAGCTGAAATTTTTATCACAATTACTTGAATATGTTTTCTCAACGACCTCCAGATTTATCTATCTGAATCATTGTACAAAAAAGATTATTGCAAAAATGGTGAGATGACCTGTAAATAACATACCTTAGAAAGCATCATCAAAACAATTTATCCTCCCTTGAATTTTGGCCTTCCTTACTTCACCTCCCTCTGAAATTTGTGTTAGATCTCCTTTGGTTATTTCAGTCACTTGTAGATATTCAATATGCTCAAAAACTGGATAATAATGGGAGACCCTTTCTCTCTTATTTATACTCTCCAAGTAGCTTCCTCTAGAAGTATCCACTTAACCATTTTTTCTACTTAACCACTTTGTCCGCTTAACCAACTTTGTCCACTTAGCCACTTTGTCCACTTAACCATTTTTTCCACTTAGCCACTTTGTCCACTTAACCAACTTTTTCCACTTAGCCACTTTGTCCACTTGACCACTTTGTCCACTTAACCAACTTTGTTTACTTAGCCACTTTTTCCACTTAACCACTTCGTCCACTTAACCACTTCATCCACTTACCCACTTTGTCCACTTAACCACTTTTTCCACTTAACCATTTTGTCCACAAATAGTAAACTCTCCAATTCTAGTTGCAACTAATTTATTTATAATTGTTTTCTTGTTGAAACCACTTAACCCATGACTAACCACTTTGACTGGTCAACTTCTTCTAGGGGATTCTAGAATAATTTGACTTCTTTGACCTTCTAAATGCTTCTAGATAACTCATGAGGGTTCTCCAACTTCACATGGTCATAAATCTCTAACCGTGAGAAGTTATGTGATGTTCCACATATCACTAGAAATGGCATGACATATACTATCCATATGGAATAGTTTCTCCTGAAAATTCATTGATATTCATTACATTATTCACTAATCAAACTTGGGTTCCTTGACCACACTATTGGGCTACCTAACCATTTGGATTTGACAAAGCGTCTTCCCGTGAGGGCTTTCACCATAAGGGTACCACTTTGAGAAATTTATCCAAGAGTGTCTTCCCATGAGGGATTTCACCATAAGGGGACCACTTTGGAGTTTATCCATTTGGTTATTCCTATCAACCATGACAAGACAATAATGGCCAACCTTTACATCATCCTATCTATACATCAATCCATGACAATACATCACTATGACACCACTTTACATCTTTGAAATCAATTACATCTATGACATCATAGGCCATCAATCAATACATCAATGATACTATGACAAATACATCAACTCTTTGACATCAATGATTTGACGTCAATGACAACATGATGCAATAATCTCCCCCTTTGGCATTGATGGCAATACCAACATTGATTTCAACACCAATCATTGATGGCAACATTTAGACATGGAATTTCTCTTCATCAATAGTCATCTCAATCACATCAATGTGACTATCTCTCTCCCTTTCACATCAATGGAAAAGGGTATTTCTCTCCTTGGTGCTTCTCCTCCTGCCTGAACTCTCCTTGGGGTTGCTCCCTTTTTCTGGATGCCTTTGAGATTCCTCTAAATAATCTCTCCCCTTTTGAACAAGGGATATCACTCTGATGTAATGCTGAAGACATATCTCTCATGCTCCCCATGTGACCATCATTCCCCTTGGAAACAATTGGTATCAGAGCAGGCCTTCACTATAAGCCTTAACAAGCTTGGATGATATCCATGGAAACACAAATGGATGATGAAGTTCCAATCTTTGATGAGAAAAATTATTTAGCATGGAGAATAGAAATGAAAGGGTATTTGAAAGCAAAAGGAGCAGGTGTTTGGAAAACAATTATTGGTGGATCAGTTTCCTTGAAGAATAAGTCAAAGTTTTTAGCTCAAAAGGAAGAAAAGAAGAATGATGTATTGGCTCTCAAGACCATTCTCAATGGGCTCTCAAGTTTTGTCAAATTTTTCCTCATTCTCTCTCCCATTTTCAATAAATCACATGAATGACTACTCTGTCCATGTTCCCTCTCCTCATTGCACTCTGCTCCAAGGGATGAAGTTGTGACCCCTCTATAATTGTCACCAACAAGAACCTCTTTCCGAGATAGAGCAACAAAACTACCATGCTTCACTAGACTCTGATTCAAGGTTGATAAAGTTAAATTTTTCTACTACAATCCCTCTACAAAGGGAGGACATTAGGTAGAGGGGTTAGGCCTTCTCCCGGGGGGACGAGGACCTAACATGGGATCATTCCTAGCACACTCTTAGTCATGTGTAGACCCTTGACTCACCTCTTGGAAATCACCAATGTTGAAGTATTTCACATGGTGACCCAAAATAAATTATTCCCATAATTTTCTCAAAAAATATAAAGGCACCTCCCTATTATTGCAGGAAGCTTTATCAAAGACCATGAACCACCTATCTATCCAATTTTTAATAAATTGTGGGTGGATGCACCAGTCCATACAAATGTGGTTTTTGTTGACAGGTGGTTGTTGTCTAGTTCAAGGATAAATAAAAAGAGACATCAAATATTGTTTTGAAATACCCAAGTCTCTAACTTGGTTTCTATCGAGTCTAGTCGTATACAACTCGAACATCCTGGCTCTGTATTCAGAAATAGTCGTTAATTTACCTTGGGCGCTTGTAATGGATGATACAATGACATCCAATGAAGTGGCCAAGTATAATCGTCTAGTTTCCCTTGTGCCCCTTAATTCATGCACAAGTAATCTCAATGTGGCCAACCTCTCATCAATCTATGTGTTTATGTTTGGTGGTCGTGCTAAGTTGGGGTTTTTCTTGCCTTGATATGCTTGTATGTGGTTTTCATTATTTTCGGGTTCCATATTAATAATATATGTTGCAATTTCATAAGGCATGGCATATAAATTCCGCCCGTTTTTTTAATTAAAATAGAAATATAAAAAAACATCAACTTACATATTTTAAGAAATTAAAAAAACAATAAAATAATCACACACACATGTATGCATTATTTTATATTCATAATAGATTTCCATTTGCTATTGTGAACATTATGACAATTTGACGGATGAAGAATATATGATAGAATAAAAAATGCTTATACCATCAACAAGGATATTAAGATCGATATTAAGGGAGGAATAGATGGTATCATGGACATGGTATCATGATTTACTTTCAACAATTCAAAGGAAGAAAAACATAATGGAAGACAATTTTCATTTGCAAGTCCACTGCTTTCTTCATATTCAACATCATGCCTGGAGGATTTCTTATTTGAAGCATTATAAACATTTTGCTTCAGCAATTCGAAATATGCAAAGCACAATGGCAAAGTTCTTTCATCTAATTCAAAACTTTCCTCAATTTCTTCACTGTTGCCATATGCACATTTTTCAATTTCTTTGTATTGTTGAACATACTCATTTTCAGATTCATCTTCAACCAATGGCTGCAATTTTGAACTGACAAGACCTTCTACATAACAAGTAACAGGGTCATCAAACACATGAGAATATTGTTGCAATTTCTTGTCAACTTGTTCAAGTGAATCAGTGTGATTTGGCATCAACAGACATTCATTTTCTTCAGTGATGATCTTAGAATTTTCTTTCAAAAATTTAAATGAAGAAAAGCATAAAGGTAAAGAATTTCCTTCAGCTGATTCAATACTTTCTTCTTTGTAACCATGATATGTAGGCCGATTTCTCTCATTACACTGCTGAAGAGGAAAATTTTCTGATAGAGAACATGCAGCTAGTTGTTCTAGGAAGTCAACACCACGATCATCATCATATTCATCATATATAGGCAAATCAGCAACGTTTGCAATGTCATCTAACAAGAAAAAGCTTGGGACATCAACCTGCCCTTCAACAAGCTAATTTGCAAATTCATTTTCTTGACTGTCTACAAATGAATACATAAAAAAATCAGCCTCATGCTTATGATGAGATGGATCGGAAGCTAAATTGGCACCTTCTTTTTTATGAACAATCTCATGTTCTTCTGCTACACCATCGTTCTCTTTATTTGCAACACTCTTTAAATTCTGATTTTTCGGTCTCTGACATGCTTGAAGATTTTCTTCCACTTCCTGAGCATTATGGAACATCTGTTGCAAAGACATAGACTTCCTCTCCATCAGAAGAAAATATAATTTGGATTGAAAGGTTGTTACATAATGGAGCATGACAACAACTTCAAGAGGTTGGACTTCTTTAGGCAGTTGATAATAAAGACTAGCAAACCTCCTACTAAAATTTGAGATGGTTTCATCTTTCATTCTTCTCATGGCATAAAAATATGAAAGGAGTAGATCCCATGGCTTTTTCTCACCTTAAAATCTACGGAAAGCTTCCCTCAATTCATCCCACGAGCTAATCGGTTGAGGCTACAAATGTCTGAATTATGCTTTGGCATCTCCTTGTAAGGACTGAGAAAAGGCCCTCATAGACACATCATCATGTTCAATCTCAAAAAGGTCTATAAAATGATCAAATACCTAAATATGTTTTTCAGTTGAATGTCCATCAAGCTCTCCATCGAACCTAGGAAGGTACTTATAATGTTTCATAGGAAATTCATGAAGTATGGAAGGAAATTTAAGAGGATTGTATCTTTCTTGAATCTTGGAGGGTGCAGGATTAAGAACAAAAGGTATGATATTAGCTTTGGTTTCATTAAGCTCACAAGAATGATCATGAACATCATATGGTTCAGAAGAAGGAGCTTGATGAATATCGGTTATACAAGAAGGAGGTATACCTACAGTTTGCAATGAAGGATATACAAAGGTAGATCTCTCGGATTCATTTGAACGCAGTAAGTGAAGAAATATTCTTTTGAAAAAATCAGGAAAGGACAAGAAGATATTGATAAAACAGAAAAGTACTTCTTGAATGAAACTTAAGCTCGAGTACCTGATTTTTCCATACTACTCTTCCATATCTTTGTCAACAGGTCTCATTCTCCAGTGGAGTCTTTGAATCGCATTTGAAGCTTGATTGGATTCGCCATGAAAAATTTAGCTTTGGATTCTTCTGCCAGTGGAATCACCTTCAAACTAATTTTCTGATGTGTGGAGTCAACAGAGCAGGAATACATCCAATATGTGCCTAAGTGTCTGTTTCTCTCAGACCTTAGAACTGAACCGATGTCGTTCTTCCTAGTGAAAATTTTCAACTTCGTCCCCGACAACGATGCCAAAATGTTAGCACTCTGTAAATATGTTCGGCTAATAAACAAATGATGAAGGTAATTGTTTCAACCGACTTTGAGACTCGAAACTAGCCTTTCAGATCTAGAGAGGGCTCTCTTGAGAGACACGGTCTCAGCGTGGGATATGGCTTTAAAGCTCTTGGCTAAATTTAACACCTTTTCAAAATAAGTTCTGGTTTCATTGGCGCAAGATAGTAGGACCTTGGGCTATGGAGTCGATTCAAGAAAAAGGTAGAAACAAATGACTCGGTGACTGAACTTGAGAGGATAAAGGATAAGCGAGAAACAGTCTTCAGTTGAAAAAAATGTTGTGTGTGGTGGATAGAAAACACATGAGGCAAATCGAACCACCACTAAGGATGAATTTGAAGTTAACCTTTAGAATAACTACGAGTTGTCTAAATGGCACAAACAAGGGGCATTGCGTAGCGAGTCCACAGGTTCGAAATTTTGTTTTGAGATAGACATAAAAAGATATGCATAAAGGAAACCAGAAGTACGTACGCAGAGAAAGAGAAACAATATATCCCACTATTACAATTAGAACCTTTACATCAAGCTACAAGACCTTTTCATTAAATTTCACAAGAACTTGAATTACATCCAATAGATGTTGTTTATACTCAAATTTGCCAACCAACCCGTTTGATCCGGATTGTTTTTGACACGAAATGAGAGCGGAGATATAATAAAGAAATGCACAGAGATATTGCAGATATTCAATAATATAACAGAAATGTATCAGAGATGCAACCATAAACACATATATGCAGTAATACACGATTTCTATTAATCAAAGAAATGTACAGAGACTATAAAAATACAGAGTGAAAGACTCGCTGGAATGGTGGCAGCTTATCTCTGAGAAGAGATGTGATGGCTACTCGCATTCACAAGAAGACGATTACAATGAGGCTCTAAAGGCCTTTTTACAACAAACGAAAATGCCAAAAGTCCTAGACATCCAAAAACCTAACCCTAGGAGATGAAGCGCCAAAAGTCATGTGGGCCCCGTTTGGATAAGTGAGTACATCAACTTCCCGGGGTCGTAACTTTTGCATACGATCTCCGTTTTAGGCGTGTGATAGCTCGTTGGAAAGGCATCGTCAAGGAGATTAATTTTGGGGGCCTAATTATGAATTTGGATATCATTGAGAACCTTGATCTCGAAAATCCTTCATTTAGGCCCTCAAAATGGCCCCAGAAGTTAAAACCTGCTAAAAATAGTAAATTGCCAAAATTGCCAGAAAATAGTTTTGAGCCAATCGAGAAAGGTGGGTGGCCACCGATATCCACCTGGATCAATCCTCCCTCCTTAGGAAGCAATGGTCTCCATTGCGTTGAGTTCCCGGGGGAGAGGGAAAAGCGTTTGTTGGATCTGCATCTGGGTGAGCTACTTGTATTGCAGGAGACGTCACGTTGCTTGGTTTGTGGAAGTCTGTCATGAACCGGTTGAAGTTGAGGTTGTTCAACAAGTTGATATACATGAGAGGAAGGTGTGCAGAAGGAATTTTTGTGCTTTTCTTCAACCTTGTCGACCTGCTTCTGTTGGATAGAAGGTAAAGGGGGCGAAACCATAGTGGTTGCAATGTCTTTATGTTCCCCTTTCGAACAGATTGTGAAGAAGCTGAATTTTGCAGTATGAGATACTACCTTGCGACACTTTTTAGGTGTAACAATAGTTGGAACTACCTCTGGTATTCTGTAGAGATGACCCCCCAAAGTAACAATGAAACTACAGGGTCGAGACTCATAAACAACATGGTGCTTCCAGATATATGGTTGGCCCTAGAGAACATAACAGAC
>JASDQU010102566.1:45192-59715 GCA_032191745.1 Picea mariana
TGAACATATTATGAAGAAGCTGAATTTTTCAGTATGAGATACTACCTTGCGACACTTTTTAGGTGGAACAATAGTTAGAACTACCTCTGGTATTCTATATATATGACCCCCCAAAGTAACAATGACACTATGGGGTCGAGACTCATAAACAACATGGCGTCTCCACATATATGGTTGGCCCAAAAGAACATCATAGACATCCAATGGGGAAACATCATATAATACCTCATCCTTGAAGGGTTGGTTGTTGTATGAAAATCGACACTGTTGACTCACACAAAGATCTTGTCCTTATCGAAGCCACCCAATGTTGTATGGTTGTGAATGTGATGTTGTCAAAAATCCCAACTGTTTGACGACCTCTGCTGAGATGAGGCTTTTTTGGCTTTCGCTATCAACAATAAAATGCAACGAGGTCCCATTCACCCACATCTACGAATGAAAAAGGTGCTCCCCCTCTTCAAGATCTGTTGGTTTTTCTAGTTGAATTGTTGCGGCTGTGACAATAGCAATGGGGTCTACATCAATGATCTGTCCTTTACCAGTATTTTCAGAATCGGATTCTGAATCAGGGTTTGGCTCCTTGTATTTGATCTTGGTCACCAATAACTATTTTGAGCGACATTCATCAGTGTTGTGCTAGGGTCTTTTGTAGAAGTCGCACCATTTTCCGGTGTCCTTCTTTGTCTTCCCGTGACCCTTCTTTCCCTGTGTCTTGGACTAGTTTTTGGGAGACTATTTATTAGGGTTGTCTTTGTCATACTTTGGTTGTTGTAGATTTACAGATCCGAAATCCTGTTTGTTCTAGTGCTTAAATTTCTACTCGATTTTAACATCATATCGATAAGCATCACCGAGTGATGAGATGTCCAAAAAATCCATGTAAGTCTGGATGTATCTGTGTAGAGCCCCACAGTAATTTAGAACCAAATGTCGCTAATATTCTTTGATACCCATCTTGGTGTGCAAGGTATGGAAGGTATTAGTGAACTCTGGAACTACTTGGGCCCTCTCTTGCCGCAGTGTGGTCCATCTCATGTACTGGTCCTCATAGTTTCCAACAGGGTAATATTGTTCCTTTACCACATCCACAAAAAAATCCCAAGTGGGATCGGCCCCATATATTTCATATTCCTCTATGGAACTCCGCTCCCAATAATTTTCCCACCAATTTTTGACATGGAGGAGAGCTTTAAGGAGTGCGAAGGTGATCTTTTCTTTTTCAAAAAATTTGTGAACAAAGAAATAACCCTCTAGCATATTTAACCATTTGTCTAGGGCTTCTGCATCTATCTGTCCTTCAAATACAAGAATATCAAAATTAAATTGTACCTTGAAAGGTGAGGTGCCTCCAAAGGGGCCTCTTGATGAATATGCGATTGTTGCTATCGGCAGGCGTTGAAGGATGTGGGAAAAATTCTCCATAATTTTGTCCCTCTGTCGTATGAGAGCTTGCTCAAGCAATAGACTAATAGGATCGTGTGCTCCGTCATTTTTCTTTTCTTCCAACATTGAGGGTTTCTTGGGTGTGCGAGAGCAATTTTCCTCAAGAGAGACTAGCTCGAGACCCAACTTGCTATACTCAAACCTCGTCGGGGACATGCATTGAAAAAAATAATCAAGAACAACCTGCTCTGATACCACTGATTCATATTATTTTCGGCCCGAAATGAGAGCCGAGATATAATAAATAAATGCATGTATATATCACATATATCCAATAGTATATCAAAGATGCAACCATAAACACAGAGATACAGTAATACACAATTTCTATTAATGAAAGAAATGTACAGAGACTATAAAAATACAGAGTGAAAGACTCGCTAGACTGGTGACAACTTATCTCTGAGAAGAGATGTGATGGCTATTCGCATTCATAAAAAGATGATTACAATGAGGCTCTGAAGGCATTTTTACAATAAGAAGGAATGCCAAAAACCCTAGACATCCAAAAACCTAACCCTACGAGATGAAGCACCAAAAGTCATGTGGTCCCTGTTTGGGTAAGATAGTACATCAACTTCTCGGGGTCGTAACTTTTTCATACGATCTCCATTTTAGGCGTATGATAGTTCGTTGGAAAGGTATCATCGAGGAGATTCAATTTGGGGGCTTTGTCTATCATTGACAACCTCTATCTTGAAAAAAATTCATTTAGGCCCTCTAAATGGCCCCGAAAGTTACAACCTGCTAAAAATAGTAAACTGTCAAAATTGTCAGTAAATTGTTTTGAGCCAGTTGGAAAAGGTGGGTGGCCACCGATATCCACCTGGATCAATCTTACCTCCTTAGGAAGAAATTTTCTCCATTGCATTGCGTTCCCAGAGGAGAGGGAAAAGTGTTTGTTGGATCTACAGCTTGGTGAGTTGCTTGTATTGTTGGAGATGTTGCGCTGCTTAGTTTGTGGAAATTTGTCATGAACCTGTTGAGGTTGAGGTTGTTCAACAAGTCGAGCTACATGAGAGGATGGTGTGAAAAATGAATCTTTGTGATTTTTTGCAACCTTGTTGACCTGCTTCTGTTGGATAGAAGGTGCAGTGGGTGAGGCTGTAGTGGTTGCAGTGTCCTTCTTTTCCCCTTTTGAACAGATTGTGAAGAAGCTGAATTTTGCAGTATGAGATACTACCTTGCGACACTTTTTAGGTGGAATAATAGTYKGAACTAACTCTGGTATTCTGTAGAGATGAACCCCCAAGGTAACAATGACACTACGGGGTCGAGACTCATAAATAGCATGGTGTCTCCACATATATGGTTGGCCCAAGAGAACATCACAGACATCCATTAGGTCAACATCACATAATACATCATCCTTGAAGGGTTGGATGCCGTATGAAAATCATCACTCTTGGTTGACACRGAGATCTCRTCCTTGTCGAAGCCACCCAATGTTGTATGGATGCGGGTGTGGTGTTGTCGACAATCCTAATTGTTTGACGACCTCTGTTGAGATGAGGTTTTTCTGGCTTCCGCTATCAACAATAAAATGCAGCGGGGTCCCCTTCACCCACATCTGTGAATGAAAAAAGAGCTCCCCCTCTTTGRGATCTGTTGGTTTTTTTGGTTGAATTGTTGCGGCTGTGACAATAGCAGTAGGGTCTGCGTCAATGATCTTTCCTTTACTAGTATTTTCATAATCGGATTCTGAATCAGGGTTCGGCTCCTTGTCTTTGATCTCGACCACCAATGACTATTTTGAGCGACATTCATCAGGGTTGTGCCAGCGGCTTTTGTGGAACTCACACCATTTTCCGATGTCCTTATTTGTCTTCCTGTGACCCTTCTTTTCTTGTGTCTTGGACTAGTTTTTAGGAGACTTCTTGTTAGCATCGTCTTTGTCATACTTTGGTTGTTGTGGATTTATAGATCCAAAATCTCGTTTGTTCTGGTGCTTAAATTTCTTCTTGATTTTAACAGCATATCGATAAGCAACACCGAGTGATGAGATGTCTAGAAAATTCATTTCAATCTGGATGTATTTGTGTAGAGCCCCATAGTATTTCAGAACCAAATATCGCTTAGAGTCTTTGATACCCATCTTGGTGCGCAAGGTATGGAAGGTATTGGTGAACTCCGGAACTGCTTGGGCCCTCTCTTGCCGCAGTGTGTTCCATCTCATTTACTGGTCCTCATAGTTTCCAATAGGGTAATACTATTCCTTTACCGCATCCACAAAAAAATACCAAGTGGGATCGACCCCATATATTTTAGACTCCTCTATGGAAATCTGCTCCCAACAATTTTCCCACCAATTTTTGACATGGGGGAGAGATTTAAGAAGTGCAAAGGCGATCTTTTCTTTGTCAAAAAATTTTTGAATAGAGAAATAACCTTCTAGCAGATTTAACCATTTGTCTAGGGCTTCTGCCTCTATCTGTCCTTCAAATACAGGAATATCAAAATTAACTTGTACCTTGAAAGGCGAGGTGCCTCCAAAGTGGTTGCTTGATTAATATGTGCCTGTTGCTATCGACAGGCATTGAAGGATGTGGAAAAAATTCTCCATCATTTCTTCCCTCTATCACGTGAGTGCTTGCTCAAGCAACAGACTGATAGGATCGTATGCTCCATCATTTTTCTTTTCTTCCACCATTGATGGTTTCATGGGTGTGTGAGAGATATTTTCCTCAAGAGAGACAAGTTGGATACCCAAATTTCTATACTCCAACCTCGTCGGGGACATGCACTGAAACAAATGATCAAGAACAGCCTGCTCTGATACCACTGATCCTGATTATTTTCGGCATGAAATGAGAGAGGAGATATCATAAATAAATTCACATAGATATTGTGTATATCCAATAGTATATCAGAGATAAAACCATAAACAAAGAGATAGAGTAATACACGATTTCTATTAATGAAATAAATATACAGAGACTGTAAAAATATAGAGTGAAAGAATCACTAGAATGGTGCCAGCTTATCTCTGAGAAGAGATGTGACGGCTACTCGCATTCATAAGAAGATGATTACAATGAGGCTCTGAAGGCCTTTTTACAATAAGAAGGAATTCAAAAAACCCTAGACATCCAAAAACCTAACCCTAGGAGATGAAGCACCAAAAGTCATGTCGGCCCCGTTTGGGTAAGTTAGTACATCAAATTCTCAGGGTCGTAACTTTTGCATATGATCTCCATTTTAGGCGTATGATGGCTCGTTGGAAAGGTATCATCGAGGAGATTAATTGTGGGGGGTCAATCATGCCTTTAACCATCATTGAGAACCTTTATCTTGAAAAAACTTCATTTAGGCCCTCAAAATGGCCTCGGAAGTTAAAACCTGCTAAAAATAGTAAATTGCCAAAATTTCCAGTAAACTATTTTGAGCCAATCCGAAAAGGTGGGTGGCCACCGATATCCACCTGGATCAATCCTCCCTCCTTACGAAGAAATGGTCTACATTGCATTGATTTCAAAGGGGAGAGGGAAAATCGTTTGCTGGATCTGCATCTTGGTGAGCTGCTTGTATTGTTGGAGATGTTGCGCTGCTTAGTTTGTGGAAAACTGTCACGAACCTGTTGAGGTTGAGGTTGTTCAACAATTCGAGCTACAAGAGAGGACAGTGTTTCGAAGGATTATTTGCATTTTGTTGCAACCTTGTCAACCTTATTTTGATGGATAGAAGGTGCAACGGGCAAGGTTGTAGTGGTTGCAGTGTCCTTTTGTTCCCCTTTTGAATAGATTGTGAAGAAGCTGAATTTTGCAGTATGAGATACTACCTTGCGACACTATTTAGGTGGAACAATAGTTGGAACTACCTCTGGTATTCTATAGAGATGACCCCCCAAAGTAACAATAACACTATGGGTTCGAGACTCATAAATAGCATGGTGTCTCCACATATATGGTTGGCCCAAGAGAACATCACAGACATCCAGTGGGGAAACATCACATAATACCTCATCCTTGAAGGGTTGGATGTTGTATGACAATCAACACTGTTGTCTGACATGAAGATCTCGTCCTTACCAAAGCAACTCAATGTTATATGGCTGCGGGTGTGGTGTTGTCGACAATACCAACTGTTTGATGACCTCTGCTGAGATGAGGTTTTTCTAGCTTCCACTATCAACAATAAAATGCAGTGGAGTCCCCTTCACCCACATCTGTGAATGAAAAAGGCACTCCCCCTCTTCGGGATCTATTGGATTTTCTGGTTGAATTGTTGTGGCTGCGACAATAGCATTGGGGTATGCATCAATGATCTNATATATGGTTGGCCCAAGAGAACATCACAGACATCCAGTGGGGAAACATCACATAATACCTCATCCTTGAAGGGTTGGATGTTGTATGACAATCAACACTGTTGGCTGACATGAAGATCTCGTCCTTACCAAAGCAACTCAATGTTATATGGCTGCGGGTGTGGTGTTGTCGACAATACCAACTGTTTGATGACCTCTACTGAGATGAGGTTTTTCTAGCTTCCACTATCAACAATAAAATGCAGTGGAGTCCCCTTCACCCACATCTGTGAATGAAAAAGGCACTCCCCCTCTTCGGGATCTATTGGATTTTCTGGTTGAATTGTTGTGGCTGCGACAATAGCATTGGGGTATGCATCAATGATCTGTCCTTTACCAGTATTTTCATAATCGGATTCTGAATTAGGGTTCGTCTCTTTGTCTTTGATATCGGCCACCAATGACTGTTTTGAGAGACATTCATCGGTGTTGTGCCAGGGTATTTTCTGGAACTCACACCATTTTCTAGGATCCTTCTTTGTCTTCCTGTGACCCTTATTTTCCCGTGTCTTTGAATGGTTTTTGGGAGACTGTTTGTTTGGGCTGTCTTTTTCATACTTTGGTTGTTCCAGATTTACAGATCCGAAATCCCATCTGTTCTGGTGCTTAAATTTTTTCTCGATTTTAACAGCATATCGATAAGCAGCACCGAGTGATGAGATGTCTAGAAAATCCATTTCAGTCTAGATGTATCTTTGTAGAGCCCCGCAATATTTAAAAACCAAATGTCACTCCCCAACTTGGTGCACAAGGTATGGAAGGAATTGGTGAACTATGGAACTGCTTGTCCCCTCTCTTGGCATAGTGTGGTCCATCTCATGTAATGGTCCTCATAGTTTCCAACAGGGTAATACTGTTCCTTTACCGCATCCAAAACAAAATCCCAAGTGGGATCAGCCCCATATATTTCAGACTCCTCTATGGAACTATGCTCCCAATAAGTTTCCCACCAATGTTTGACATGGCGAAGAGCTTTAAGAAGTGCGAAGGTGATCTTTTCTTTGTCGGAAAATTTGTGAACAGATAAATAACCTTCTAGCAGATTTAACCATTTGTCTAGGGCTTCTGCATCTATTTGTCCTTCAAATACAGGAATGTCAGAATTAACTTGTACCTTGAAAGGCAAGGTGTCTCCAAAGTGGCTTCTTGATTAAGATGTGCATGTTGCTATCGGCAGGCCTTGAAGGATCCATCATTTCATCCCTCTGTTGCGTGAGAGCTTGCTCAAGCAATAGACTGATAGGATTGTCTGCTCCATCATTTTTCTTTTCTTCCACCATTGAGGGTTTCTTGGGTGTGCAAGAGCAATTTTCCTCAAGAGAGACAAGCCCGAGACCCAACTTTCTATACTTGGACCTCGTTGGGGACATGCATTGAAAAAAACGATCAAGAACGGCCTGGTATGATACCACTGATCCGGATTATTTTCGACATGAAATGAGAGCAGAGATATAATAAATAAATGCACATAGATATCGCGTATATCCAATAGTATATCAGAGATGCAATCATAAACACGGAGATACAGTAATACAAGATTTCTATTAATGAAACAAATATACAGAGACTCTAAAAATAAAGAGTGAAAGACTCGCTAGAATGGTGGTAGCTTATCTCTGAGAAGAGATGTGACAGCTACTCGCATTCGTAAGAAGATGATTACAATGAGGCTCTGAAGGCCTTTTTACAATAAGCAGGCATGCCAAAAACCCTAGACATCCAAAAACCTAACCCTAGGAGATGAAGCACCAAAAGTCATGTGGGCCCCATTTGGGTAAGTTAGTACATCAACTTCCCGGGGTCATAACGTTTGCATACGATCTTCGTTTTAGGCGTATGATAGCTCATTGGAAAGGTATCATCGAGGGGATTAATTTTTGGGGATAAATCATACCTTTGGACATAATTAAGAACCTCTATCTTGAAAAACCTTCATTTAGGCCGTTAAAATGTCCCCGAAAGTTAAAACCTGCTAAAAATAGTAAATTGTCAAAATTGCTAGTAAACTGCTTTGACCCAATCAAAAAAGGTGCTTGGCCACCGATATCCACCTAGATCAATACTCCCTCATCAGGAAGAAATAGTCTCCATTGCATTGAGTTCCCAAGGGAGAGGGAAAAGCATTTGTTGGATCTACATCTTGGTGAGTTGCTTATATTGTTGGAGATGTCGCGCTGCTTAGTTTGTGGAAATCTGTCACGAACCTGTTGAGGTTGAGGTTGTTCAAAAAGTAGAGCTACATGAGAGGACAGTGTGCAGAAGGAATGYTTGTGCTTTGTTTCAACCCCTTCGACCTACTTCTGATGGATAGACAGTGCAGCGGGTGAGGTTGTAGTGGTTGCAGTGTCCTTCTGTTCTCCTTTTTAACAGATTGTGAAGAAGCTAAATTTTACAGTATGAGATACTACCTTGCGACACTTTTTAGGTGGAAMAATAGTTGGAACTACCTTTGTTATTCTATAGAGATGACCCCCCAAAGTAACAATGACACTAYAGGGTCGAGACTCATAAACAGCATGGCATCTCCACATATATGGTTGGCCCAAGAGAACATCACAGACATCCAGTGGGGAAACATCACATAATACCTCATCCTTGAAGGGTTTGATTACGTATGACAATCAACATTGTTGGCTGACATGGAGATATCATCCTTGCCGAAGCCACATGAAGTTGTACGGTTGCAGGTGTGGTGTTGTTGACAATCCCAATTGTTTAACAACCTCTGCTGAGATGAGGTTTTTCTGGCTTCCACTATCAAAAATAAAATACAGTGGGGTCCCCTTCACCCACATCTGTGAAGGAAAAAGGTGCTCCCCCTCTTCAGGATCTGTTTGTTTTTCTGGTTGAATTGTTGCAGCTGTGACAATAGCAGTGGGGTCTGCGTCCATGATCTGTCCTTTACCAGTATTTTCAGAATAAGATTTTGAATCGGGGTTTAGCTCCTTGTCTTTAATATTGGCCACCAATGACTATTTTGAGCGACATTCATTGGTGTTGTGACAGGGGCTTTTGTGGAACTCACACCATTTTCTAGTGTCCTTCTTTTTCTTCCCATGACCCTTCTTTTCCTTTTTCTTGGACTGGTTTTTGGGAGACTGTTTGTTAGGGTCATCTTTTTCATACTTTGGTTGTTGTGGATTTACAGATACGAAATCCTATTTTTTCTGGTACTTAAATTTCTGCTCAATTTTAACAACATATCGATAAGCAGCACTGAGTGATGAGATGTCCAAAAAATCCATTTCACTCTGGATGTATCTGTGTAGATCCCCACGGTATTTCAGAACCCAATGTCACTCAAAGTCTTCAATACCTAGCTTGGTGCGCAAGGTATGGAAGGTATTGGTGAACTCTGGAACTGCTTGGCCCCTCTCTTGTCGCAGTGTGGTCCATCTCATGTACTGGTCCTCATAGTTTCCAACAGGGTAATGATGTTCCTTTACCGCATGTACAAAAAAATCCCAAGTGGGATCGGCCCCATATATTTCAGACTCCTCTATGTAACTTTGCTTCCAATAAGTTTCTCACCAATTTTTGACATGGGGGAGAGCCTTAAGGAGTGCGAAGGTGATCTTTTCTTTGTCATAAAATTTGTGAACAGAGAAATAACCTTCTAGCAAATTTGACCAATTGTCTAGGGCTTCTACATCTATCTATCCTTCAAATACAGGAATATCAAAATTAACTTCTACCTTGAAAGTTGAGATGCCTCCAAAGTGGTCGCTTTATGAAGATGCGCCTGTTGCTATCGGCAGGAGTTGAAGAATGTGGGAAAATTTCTCCATCATTTTGTCCCTCTGTCACGTGAGAGCTTGCTCAAGAAACAGACTGATAGGATTGTCTGCTTCATCATTTTTCTCTTCTTCCACCATTGACGATTTATTGGGTGTGTGAGATCGATTTTCCTCAAGATAGACAATCTTGAGACCCAACTTTCTATACTCGGACCTCGTCGAGGACATGCACTGAAAAAAACGATCAAGAACAACTTTCTCTAATACCACTGATCTAGATTATTTTCGGAACGAAATGAGGTCGGAGATATAGTAAATAAATGCAAATAGATATCATGTATATCTAATAGTATATCAGAGATGAAACCATAAACATAGAGATGCAGTCATACACAATTTCTATTAATGAAAGAAATGTACAGAGACTGTAAAAGTACAAAGTGAAATACTCGCTAGAATGGTGGCAACTTATCTCTAAGAAGAGAAGTGACGGCTATTCACATTTGTAAGAAGATGATTACAATGAGGCTCTAAAGGCCCTTTTACAATAATCAGGAATGCAAAAAACCCTAGAAATCCAAAAACCTAACACTAGGAGATGAAGTGCCAAAAGTCATGTGGGCCCCGTTTGCGTAAGTTAGTACATCAACTTCCTAGGGTCGTAACCTTTGCATACGATCTCCGTTTTAGGCGTATTATAGCTCGTTGGAAAGGTATCATCGAGGAAATTCATTTTGGGGGATCAATCATGCCTTTAACTATCATTAAGAACCTTGATCCCGTAAAAACTTCATTTAGGCCCTCAAAATGGCCCCGGAAGTTAAAACCTGCTAAAAATAGTAAATTGCCAAAATTGCTAGTAAACTGTTTTGAGCTAGTCGAAAAACGTGGGTGGCCACCAATATCCACCTGGATCAATCCTCCCTCCTTAGTAAGCAATGGTCTCCATTGAGTTGAGTTCCCAGGGGAGAGGGAAAAGCATTTTCTGGATCTGCATCTTGGTGAGCTACTTGTATTGTTGGAGACGTCGCGCTACTTAGTTTGTGGAAATATGTCATGAACTTGTTGAGGTTGAGGATGTTCAAAAAGTCAAGATACATGAGAGGATGGTGTGCAGAAGGAATCTTTGCACTTTGCTGCAACCTTGCCGACCTGCTTCTATTGGATAGAAGGTGCTTGGGGTGAAGCTATAGTGGTTTTAGTGTCCTTCTGTTCCCCTTTTGAACAGATTGTGAAGAAGCTAAATTTTGCAGTATGAGATACTACCTTGCGACACTTTTTAGGTGGAACAATAGTTGGAACTACCTCTGGTATTCTGTAGAGATGATCCCCCAAAGTAAAAATGACACTACGGGGTCGAGACTCATAAACAGCATGGCATCTCCACATATATGGTTTTCCCAAGAGAACATCACAGACATCCAGTGGGGCAACATCACATAATACCTCATCCTTAAAGGGTTGGATGTCATATGACAATCGGCACTGTTGGATGACACGAAGATTTCATCCTTGCCGAAGCCACCCGATGTTGTATGGTTGCGGGTGTGGTGTTATCGACAATCCCAACTGTTTGACGACCTCTGCTGAGATGAGGTTTTTCTAGCTTCTACTATCAACAATAAAATGCATCGGGGTCCCCTTCACCCACATCTGTGAATGAAAAAGGCACTCCCCCTCTTTGGGATCTATTGGTTTTTCTGGTTGAAATCTTGCGGCTGCGACAATAGCAGTGGGATCTGCATCAATGATCTGTCCTTTACCAGTATTTTCAGAATTGGATNTTTCTAGCTTCTACTATCAACAATAAAATGCAGCGGGGTCCCCTTCACCCACATCTGTGAATGAAAAAGGCACTCCCCCTCTTTGGGATCTATTGGTTTTTCTGGTTGAAATCTTGCGGCTGCGACAATAGCAGTGGGATCTGCATCAATGATCTGTCCTTTACCTGTATTTTCAGAATTGGATTCTAAATCAGGGTTATGCTCCTTGTCTTTGATCTTGGCCACCAATGGTTGTTTTGAGCAACATTCATCGGTGTTGTGCCAAGGGCTTTTGTGGAACTCGCACGATTTTCTGGTGTCCTTCTTTGTCTTCCTATGACCCTTGTTTTCTTGTCTCTTGGACTGGTTTTCGGGAGACTGTTTGTTAGGGCCGTCTTTTTCCTACTTTGGTTGTTGTGGATTTATAGATTTGAAATCCCGTTTGTTCTGTTGCTTAAATTTCTGCTCGATTTTAACAGCATATTGATAAGTAGCATCGAGTGATGAGATGTCCAAAAAATCTATTTAAGTCTAGATGTATCTGTGTAGAGCCCCATGGTATTTTAGAACCAAATGTCACTAAGTGTCTTTCATACCCATATTGGTCCACAAGGTATGGAAGGTATTGGTGAACTCCAGAACTTCTTGGGCCCTCTCTTTCCGTAGTGTGGTCCATCTCATGTACCGGTCCTCATAGTTTCCAACAGGGTAATACTAATCCTTTACCACATCCACACAAAAATCCCAAGTGGGATTGGCCCCATATATTTCAGACTCGTCTATGGAACTCTAGTCCCAATAATTTTTCCACCAATGTTTGACATGGGGGAGAGCTTTAAGGAGTGTGAAACTAATCTTTTCTTTGTCGGAAAATTTGTGAACAGAGAAATAACCTTCTAGCAGATTTAACCATTTGTCTAGGGCTTCTGCATCTATTTGTCTTTCAAATACAGGAATATCAAAATTAACTTGTACCTTGAAAGGAAAGGTGTCTCCAAAGTGGTCACTTGATGAAGATGCACCTGTTGCTATCGGCAGGAATTGAAGGATGTGGGAAAAATTCTCCATCATTTCGTCCCTCTATTAAGTGAGAGCTTGCTCAAGCAATAGAATGATAGGATCATCTACTCCATCATTTTTATTTTCTTCCACCATTGAGGGTTTCTTGGGTGTGCGACAGTGATTTTCCTCAAGAGAGACAAGCTCGAGACCCAAATTTCTATGCTCAAACCTCTTCGGGGACATGCACTGAAAAAAACGATCAAGAACAACCTACCCTGATACCACTGAACTAGATTATTTTCGGAACGAAATGAGAGTGAAGATATTATAAATAAATGCACATAGATATCACATATATCCAATAGTATATCATATATGCAACCATAAACACAGAGATACAGTAATACACGATTTCTATTAATGAAAGAAATGTACAGAGACTGTAAAAATACAGAGTGAAAGACTCATTAGAATGGTGTCATCTTATCTCTGAGAAGAGATGTGACAGCTACTCGAATTCATAAGAAGATGATTACAATGAGGATCTGGAGGCATTTTTACAATAATAAGGAATTTCAAAAACCCTAGACATCCAAAAACCTAACCCTAGGAGATGAAGCGCAAAAAGTCATGTGGGCCCTATTTGTGTAAGTTAGTACATCAACCTCCAGGGGTCGTAACATTTGCAGACGATGTCCGTTTTAGGCGTATGATAGCTCGTTGGAAAGGTATCATCAAGGAGATTCATTTTAGGGGGTCAATAATGCCTTTGGATATCATTGAACACCTCAATCTCAAAAAACCTTCATTTAGGCCCTCAAAATGGCTCCAAAAGTTAAAACCTGCTAAAATAGTAAATTGCCAAAATTATCAGTAAACTGTTTTGAGCCAGTCGAAAAAGGTGGGTGGCCACCGATATCCACCTGGATCAATCCTCCCTCCTTAATAAGAAATGGTCTCCATTGCATTGAGTTCTCAGGGGAGAGGTAAAATCGTTTGTTGGATCTGCATCTTGGTGAGGTGCTTGTATTGTTGGAGACGTCGCGCTGTTTAGTTTGTGGAAATCTATCACGAACCTGTTGAGGTTGAGGTTGTTCAACAAGTCAAGATACATGAGAGGACGATGTGCAGAAGGAATCTTTTCACTTTTCTTCAACCTTGTTAACCTGCATTTTTTGGATAGAAGGTGCAGCAGGCGAGGTTGTAGTGGTTCAAGTGTCCTTTTGTTCCGCTTTTGAACAAATTGTGAAGAAGCTAAATTTTGCAGTATGAGATACTACCTTGTGACACTTTTTAGGTGGAACAATAGTTGGAACTACCTGTGGTATTCTATAGAGATGACCCCCCAAAGTAACAATGACACTACGGGGTTGAGACTCATAAACAGCATGGCGTCTCCACATATATGGTTGGCCCAAGAGAACATTACAGACATCCAGTGGGGAAGAATCACATAATACCTCATCCTTGAAGGGTTGGATGTCATATGACAATCATCACTATTGGTTGACACAGAGAGATCTTCCTTGCCGAAGCCACCCAATGTTGTATGGTTGCGGGTGTGGCGTTGTCAACAATCCCAATTGTTTGACAACCTCTGCTCAGATGAGGTTTTTATGGCTTCCACTATCAACAATAAAATGCAGCGAGGTCCCCTTCACCCACATCTGTGAATGAAAAAGATGCTCCCCCGCTTTCAGATCTGTTGGTTTTTCTGGTTGAATTGTTGCGGCTGCGACAATAGAAGTGGGGTATGCATCAATGATCTATCCTTCACCAGTGTTTTCATAATCAGATTTTGAATCAGATTTCGGTTCCTTGTCTTTGATCTCGGCCACCAATGACTATTTTGAGCAAAATTCATCAGTGTTGTGCCAAGTGATTTTGTGGAACTCCCATCATTTTTTGGTGTCCTTCTTTGTCTTCCCATGACCCTTGTTTTCCTGTGTCTTGGACTGGTTTTTGGGAGATTGTTTGTTAGAGTTGTCTTTGTCATACTTTGGTTGTTGCATATTTACAGATTCGAAATCTCGTTTGTTCTGGTGCTTAAATTTATGCTCAATTTTAACAACATATCGATAAGCAGCACCGAGTGATGAGATGTCCAGAAAATCCATTTCGGTCTGGATGTATCTGTGTAGAGCCCCACGGTATTTCAGAACCAAATGTCACTCGGAGTCTTTGATACCCATCTTGGTGTGCAAGGTATGGAAGGTATTGGTGAACTCTGGAACTTCTTGTTCCCTCTCTTTCCACAGTGTGGTCCATC
>JASDQU010102566.1:67244-90254 GCA_032191745.1 Picea mariana
CGACATCCCTTTCCCATTACATTATCCCCAAAAACCCAAAAAAGAGCCAAAAAGGGGTCTATCTTCCACGATTTCTGCTTCGCGTTGCGCTCCATCTTTGACAAGCTGTCAAAGTCCCAAAAATGGTCAAATATGACCAAGTGTTCCTCAAAAATTGGTCAGGGCCAACATGCCCCCAACACTCACCTGTGACTCATCCCGAGTCACTCAGGTATAGGTAAATTTGTCTCAAAGGTCTCGGTCTTGCCTCAATCTGCTTCGATTTGTCTCTGTGTTACTGCTTCTTGCTCAGCGAATTCTTGAAAAATTGCTTCGCTGATAGGTCCTTCCAGTTTCTTCTTGACTGTAACAACTACTTGTTCTAGTAGTGTTCCTTGGCCTTCAATTTCTTCCAACAATAGGTAGGCCACCGCCTGGCTTGGCTAGACTTTATGCGTGACTTCCATCACTTTGTTCTGCATGGTAAGAACGCATTGTTGGGCAGTGCATTGTTCCTGGGATATATTCATCCTCTTGATGGGTGACAAGATCTTGAGTTGTGCCTGTACTGTATCTGCATGTTGCTTTGCTTCTTGGAGTTGGGACTCTAGTTTCTTCAATTCTGGGTCTTTAGATAGTTGTTCATATATCTGCGCACTTCTGCTACTTAGCTGTTTACATTCTGCAACAAGTGTTTTAATCCTCTCGACTGCACTCTAAGCATTCAATTCTTGTTGGTTGTGCACTTCTTATGGAGTCTATGGTATGGTATGAAGCTCTAATTCCACGGCCCTTTTTTGAAGTTGCTCAATAAATTTAGCCAGCTTCATCACTTGGCGCTCTATGGCCTCTTCGACCTTTTGCTCTAAGCCGACCATAGAGTGAAATGCTCTGTTGACTACTTCTTGAATTCCTATCTTCTTTGCGAGCAACTGCTCTTTCTCTTTTTGGATCTTCGCTCTATATTCTTCAAATTTTTCTTGGAGAGCATTCTTCTCTTGTTGCGCAGCTTGTCATTGTTCAATAATTTCCTCCTGTGATTTCTTTAGGGCCTAGGTGGCCTGCCTGTTTTCTTCCTGAGCATGTCGAAGGCGTACTTCGACTGTATCAACAATATTGCAGAGCTGAACTGATTCATCTCCCACTTATATTGTTCCTTCTGGTAGAGGTGCAGTAGAGATTGCTTGGCTAGACTGGAGTGATTTTTGTACTCCTTGGAGCGCGATCTCAATTTGGCTATACATTTGTTCCTGCTTCGCCTCTTGCTTCTCTATGATTTCCTTTGAATCATCATTGACTGCTGCAACATTGAAATCAAAGTCATCCAATGTGAGGGAAATTCACATCTTGGTTACAGGGGTTCTTGGTTTCTTTCTGGAGGAAGATTTCAGAGGTGAGACCTTCCTTTTCTTCGATGAGTCTTCTTCGTCCCTAGGTAGTGGTACTTCAACTTTCTGTTGTTCAGTTTATGTACCTTCTTCATCGTCACCTTCTTCATCTGGTGTAATGGAAGCCACCCTTACAGATAGGCTATCAACATCCTAGACTTCTTCAGTCTTCTTTGTCNGTGAGGGAAATTCACATCTTGGTTACAGGGGTTCTTGGTTTCTTTCTGGAGGAAGATTTCAGAGGTGAGACCTTCCTTTTCTTCGATGAGTCTTCTTCGTCCCTAGGTAGTGGTACTTCAAATTTCTGTTGTTCAGTTTATGTACCTTCTTCATCGTCACCTTCTTCATCTGGTGTAATGGAAGCCACCCTTACAGATAGGCTATCAACATCCTAGACTTCTTCAGTCTTCTTTGTCGTCTTTTCTTTCTTTGTCTTATTGGGCCCAGGTGTATCCTGCGCAGTTTTGGGGCTATCGATATTGGACATTTCTGTGGGGTCTGCTAAAACAAGGAGGTCTGCTGACCATTCCTTGGTGATCTCTTCCAAGTCTTCTATCGTCAACTTATAATAGGAATGAAGCTGTTCGTGGTGCTCATTAGTGAGTCGGGTTAGGTATATAAAGTGGTGGTCCGCGCTGAAATTTATCAGAGGTCAAAATATTTGTAAAGTGTCTGGGGTTATGTGAGGTTCACTTCTTATGGATGCTTTCAATTGGTTATAGTACACATGGAAAACAACATTCTATTTCCATTGCTTGCTCATGTCATTCGAGTACCATAATGCACTGAAGTTCACGACTAGTGTCTCAAAGGGGTCAAGGTCCAGGAAGGTTTCACCTTCTGGTAGCGCCCATGCAACAAAAGCGATTAGTATTAAGAGCCAACTAAAATTGAATTCATGCCCCTGATCCTAGGCTTCTCTGCAGTCAATATCTAGTTGATTCACCAGGTACTTTGCCCAGTTCATCTGTAGTCCCTCTGTGCACTTTCCTGCAAGGTCAACTACAAATCCAGATACTTGTGTTGGTCGATTCTTGCATACCAACTTCCCTACGATCAATTGGCATGCGAGGTGCACTACGCCACTTTCAATAGAAGATACCTTGTAGCCTCTCGCACCTTTCTCAACATTTCCATATGCTTCTTTGATCTTTTGCGCAAGAGAGTGGTCCATGGTCTTTCCAGGATAGTACTCATGGGGATCAGGGCCTTGCATGCTAAGCTCAGTGATCCTATTGATCAATGTCGGATCAATAGTTATGCAACGTTCTAACCACAGTATCCTCCCTGGAAACTTGATAGCAACAATTTTACACAAGCATTCACCTCCTGGTGTCTGTCGAAGTGCGATATTTTCATAACGTTAAGAAAAGTAGACTGCGTGAGGTTCATCTTCCATTGCTAAGGGATGAGCTTTGAATTCTTTCCCTTAGTAATCATCAAGTACTTATATGGGGTGAGCATGCTATAAAMTTTATGGTCCCCCAAGTTGAAGCCGCAAAAATTCAATGCTATAACCTTGTCTTCATCTGCGCGGTAGGTGCGTACTCCTTTCGGTAGATATGTAGTGACTAGGGTGTATTGAAAGTATCTAGGGACACTGTCCCTATTAATATCACTGCTCAKAGGGGGTATGTAAGCTGGTAGGATGGATGGCACTAACTTTGCATTGGCTATGTCGTCCTTATGCTTAGTTCTTCTCTCTGCGCCTGCTCGAGATGTTCCTGCTCGAGTAGTCGATGGGGAGGCTTGCACTCCTCTCGTCGATGATGCTTGGACTCCGGTGGAMATTCTTCTTTCCAACATGACTCTCTCAGACATTAAATCGAGAAGGACCTCTATGACAGATTCCTCAAGTGCGGTGAGCTCATCGGACATACGCACTCAAGAAAGATAATCGGGGTCACAATGATCTCAAAATACTGCACTAGGATGAACAATCTACTTGCAATGATCACTATAGACAATCACTAGTTCTGCGAGCTTCGACTTTTCAGTTGGAAAAAGTGTTCTTCAGGCATGACACGACGAGCTAAATAGGAAATCCGTCAACGGTCTTCTTGTAATGGGTATGAAGCTTCCATGAACATTGATCCATCTGTTATGGCATGGTCCAATGGTCTGGTGGTGATCCTTTAATGCTTTTCTATCTATTTGGGGTGAAATTCGAACGGGTATATCGGTCCAACGACTATATTTCTTCATCACGACGAAGTGCCATATATCGTTGTTCTGATATCTCACCGAAGCTAAATTCCTGTGATTTTTCTTTCTGCAAARTTTCCTCTGGAATATTCTATAAATTTTCAATCTTGGCTCTCTTCTTACTTAGCTTCCTAGCCTTCTTCCCAGTGAGCTTCATCTTGGTCATCCTTTTTCCATTCTGATTCTTATCTTCTCTCGACATAGTCACTTCATGATGCTGAGATTCTTTCTTCAAATCCAAGGGTAATACTCCTTCATCATATCGATTAGGTATTTCGATCTTTTGTGATTCCTCTAATTCTCTTATAGCTTCTACATCCAAGTCCCTTGTGTTCAATAGCTTAGATCTGTTCTCTTGTTCTTCCATCAAGTAGGCGATCCTTCTAGTCATAAATTCCATGAGTTGTTACTTCTTCTGTTCTAGGGCTTCCTTTTCTTCTTTTCTCTGGATTTGGTCCTTTTCAATCCAGATATTGCCTAACAAAGCTGGAAATGGGGCATGGTCCTCAATAAATTTAATAACTTTGAATTCTTCCTCTGTCGAAGCTCCATGGGTACTCATAGCTATCTGGGTAATCCTGCCACATAGGGTTGCCATTTTTCCTTTAAACAACCCTATTTTTCCTAGTGAAGGAACCATAGCAGGCCTTCCTAGGGTTTCCCAAGTACTTTCTGTCATAATGTTCATCTGTTTTCCCTCATCCAGAGCATAGTCAATGTCGAAGCCTCCTATTCTTACTTCGATTTTCTCATTTTCTTTGAAGATATCTGAAAAACCGACATCTTTATGTTTATCTAGGGTTTATTTGATTTTCAGTAACATAATCTCTGATTCTTTTTGGGGTTCTTCTATAATCTTAGTCTCTTGATCTCCTTCAGAGTTTTCTTGCTCCATATTCATCTTTTCAAGTCTAGCAATCATTCTAGGGCAATCCAGTACTTCATGGTCCATAGCCTTACAATAGAGGCAACTAGGGTTTCTCCTAGGCCATTCCTTAGCAAGATGTCCTGGTCTTCTGTAACTGTAACAAAGAGTTAATCCTCTCTTTCTCTTCAATGATCCCCAACATTTCTTGTACTGCTTGCTAGGGTCATAGTGGCTAGCCTGCAAAAATTTATTTCTCGGATCCTGCATCCATTGGTTAGTCCAAAAATTCTTTCTATCCATAGGTATAACATATCTTTCATTATTCTTATCAGATCTATTCATATGAAACATTATTTCATCTAAAAATGGGGTAAAATCATGAAGATGGGCAACACTTTCATGACAATCGGGTCTGAAAAATTCCTAGCGGTAATTTTTTGGAAGAAAAAATGTTGCTAGGAATTTTTTCGGCCGAAAATTTGCACGTCAAATTGAACGGCACCTTGACGATGCCCTTGAAATTTGTGTACAATGGTTTTTGGATGAATCATTTTCCTGTGGTAAGAATATTTTGGCCAAAAGTCTTTTCAGCTAAAATGTTTATTTTTAACAGATTCCGTTAAAATCTAGGTTTTGGCTGAAAGATTATTTCGGCCGAAAACATGAAATTGGGACTGAAAACAAAAACTAGAGAATTGCCCCAATCTTACCTGAACTTGGGAGGTTGTAGACTCCTGCAAATAATAAGAATTTGGTTTCGAAAATGACACTAGCATTTCCAAAATTGAATCTACTTTCAATTCCTATAATTTGTTTCCACTTTCTTTATTTTTATCTAATTTTATTTAATTTAAAAAAAAAATCACTCCATAATATTTTCAGCACACATTACGATTCGGTGAAATGAAATATTGGTATCTCTCAAAATATAAAGTGAAAATTTTAGAAAAAAGTATATTCATAATCCTTAAACCGTTCTCTTCAAAAGGGTATATTTAGATTTTAGTTTTCAGTAAAAATTAAGATAGATACAAGGTGTAGAAAAACATGTTTTTAAAATATGCAACGTTTTTAGCTTGGTCAACTTAAAAAAATTCTAGAAATTATAATATTCATCCGTTAGATTCAAAATTATAGTCATAATAAAATAGAGTCTCTGTAGATTGTTGTAGTATATTTCATTTCTTAAAAACATAAGTTTAACAATAGATACATTGTTGTAGAAAAACATTACTCATTATCATTCCTTTCATGTTTAAAGAACATACTGTTAAACAAATGTCACATTGACATATCAAATTGTGATAAAAAAAAATTGAAAAATAATCATTGGAAAGATAACAAAATTATTCACAAGTTTTGTTTTTAATGTAAAGTGAAATTCGAAATAAAAAAATACTTTTGTATGGCGGAAGTTGAAGAACTTGTGAAAATACAGTTTTGTTTCTCATAAAACAAGCAAAAGTGTAACCCATCTTCATGATTTTATCCAATGCCCTAGTTTTCAAGCTAGGACAAAATCTATCAAGAACACCTAAATCCATACTTTAGAAACAAAAAATTTCACTTCTTTTACTTCTACTGGGCACAAAGCTTCCAGATCTAAGAACTTTTAACTATTCTTACCTTTATCAGAGCACAAAGCTTACATATCTTACTTCTTTTCTTCAGTATCAACCTCTTTTCTTACAGATCTGGCTTCTTTCCTTCAGATATGTCCTTCCTTCTTCAGCACAGAGCTTTTCAAATCAAGTGGATCACTATGCACTAGGGCATATATCCATGCAAAGAGATTTCACAATTTCAAGATGAATCTTTGCACAAATCTTCTTCTGCTTAGTTCCCAACAATCACAGTTTCAAGTCCCAGCAATGGAACCATTTGTTGGCATAGGGGAAGACCCAGGGTTCAATGCTACAACAACACACCAAAAAAACCCTAACTACCGGCCCTTTTGGCAACACCTATGAAGCAGATGAAGTCTCACTCGAGGTAGAGGCAGGGGTGGTTGCAAGACTCTTGTGTCTGCAACCTTAGTTGGGACAAAGATCTGTGATTATAACACTTAGCAATCACCTAGCATAGATTATTCATCAATATTCAACCCTTATGATACTTCACAGATAGCACAGAGCATCGCAATATGTACTTAGAGCTAAGATAATTTAGCACTTAGCCACAACAAGATAGATTAGATTTGACAGATCAAGCACTTAGAATCTTACATACCAGCTCTAACATTCATTCATATCTCAGAAGAACAAAGCATAAATGGATCTATCTAAACACATCAAAGCACTTAGAAAAGGAAGATACAAACACATTAGGTTGGGGCATAGAGCACAACACATAGATTTACCGTGGTTCACCCCCACCCTGGGGCTACGTCCACAAAGTCTTCTTCTTTATTAGCTTCAGTTAATCAGGTTACAACATAGAGCCATCCAAATCCCTCTTCGCATAGGACAGAATATCTGCACAGCTCGATAGATCCTTCTTCCTTGCGCTAAAATCACAGAGCCTTCTACAATATCCCGCACTTAGTCTCTTACAGTATGCACAAATAATTTACAATCATTACCAACACTTAGTACAACTCGCAACTCTTTGATCACATAGATCGCACTCTACTACTCTTCTCCCCCCCCCTTTTTCACTTACTTCGCCTATACATCTATTTATACATACAACAATGGGCCTAAGAATGGGTAAACCCATGGGCCGACATCCCTTTCCCATTACATTATCCCCCAAAACCCAAAAAGGACCCAAAATTGGGTCTATCTTCCACAATTTCAACTTCGCATTGTGCTCCATCTTTGACAAGCTGTCGAAGTCCCAAAAACAGTCAAATATGACCAAGTGTTCCTCAAAACTTGGTCAAGGCTAACAATTGGTTAGGACCATACAAGGTAAAGATTGTCATAGATGGGGGAGCTATACAGTTGAAGGATTTAGGAGGAATATAACTTAGAGGGATGATCAATGGAGCTGAATGAAGCTATATAGGGACACTCGACCTCCTAGAACTTAAAAACAAAAAAAAAAAAACATAGAGAAGATACCATGCTAGACATGAAAATATAACAACAAAGGCATAGTGTTTCCAAAAAAAGAATGAGAGCGCACACTCGGAAATGATAGCACAAGAGAGAAAAGGCCAATGGTCACTACAAAGAGGGAAACAATGAGAAAGAGGAAAAAACAGGAAAGATGGATATGACAGATAACCGCCAACGAATGATGACTATCAAACTTAAATAACAAAAATGATTGACGAGATGTCACATTAATCGTGCCACTTCGATATGAAAAGGGAATTCAATATAAAGTACACGGGAAGCACCAGTTCAATTAAAACACAAATTGGGTAACATCTCCAAGAAGCTTCACACAATTCTTATATAAGCTAGTACGTAGGATTGGGGAGGTTATTGTGAAATTGAGAAATGCATAGAGAAATAGAATATATAGAGTAGAGAGCGAAGTTCATAGAGGTTACAGATCCCATTGAGATTGAAAAAAAATAACCTTAACACCATAGCACCACCCAAACGGGGAGAACCAAACAAGACAAGAAAATGATCCCGAAGCAGCGCCAAATCCCCACCACAAGCACATGGAAGCAAACAGAAACCACTTCAACCTCTAGAAGTCATCAATGTGGATGAAATCCCATCGCCCGATATGACACCAGGAAGCACCACACCTATTGTGGAGGAAACCCAACAGACAACACTAATGGGCATGGACATGGATGTACCAGAAGGGGGACATGGACAATAGGCTGAGGACTCAGGAAATCATTCACACCCCAAAAACCCTAAACAAGGCCCATGAGTTAATGGGATAGTCTCGAACTAGGAGGAAACGACCCTTCGAGAAAGGTCACACACTACCACACCAAAATAGACACAGGAGGGAATGGTGGAATATGTCATGGACCAACTGGATGAGTATGAAGAACAGAGAACAATGGAGGCTGAAACCTCCAGTCAGCCACCACAGTGGAAGGGAAAACAACTAGTACCAAGGTTACCATGCAGGCAGGCCACTACAACCATTGTCTTACCGCACATTCCATAAGGGGAACATATAGTAAGAAATATGTTAGGCCACATGGAGAAATTGAGGTACCCAGACCATGACATGACAGACACGAAAAAGTTCCCAGATTTCGCCAAGAAAGTTTACCTATAGAATGTGGGTATAGGACCCTTTGGTGAACCAATTAACCAACCAGTCCAATGGGCAGTCGGACTAGAAAAAAATGAGATTTTAGGCCTATTGGACATCCTGCACTTTGGGAGGGGCCAATACGCAAACAACTGCATCACGAAACTGATGGAAGTTACCCATAGAGGATACCCATGGCTGGAACAACTCGTCTCAATAGACGTAGAGATTATTGCATACATCAGAGGCCTACCATCATGGGGAGAGGACCCCACACAATTCCTTGAGGACAAGATGAAGGATAAGGAACTGGTTGAGGAAATGAAGAATACGTATGGTATCGAAAGGGGGTGACGCATAATCATAATCAAGCGTATTAGTGACACAATGACAAGGATGACCACAAAAATCATAGAGTGCAAGTTACTTAGGAAATTCCACAAGGAGGAGGTCCCTGCCAGGGTTGTTGCAGCTGCAACACAGTGTGTGGAGGGAACCACACTCAACTAGTCCCCTTATTTGATGAATTTTTTCCTGGATGATTGCAAGGATGCACAAGATCTAGGGAAAAAATTTCACTATTCATGGCTACTCATCCTGATAGCCTTTTTCAGATGGAGGGAGCCGAAGTATTCATTCTTTGCCACAAGACCCAATCCTTGCCACGCAACATGATACTTATCATTGGGGTGCACTTTAAATCCCAAGAAAAGAAAGGTGAATGTATCCATATTCGAAGGATATCACAAAGATCTATATGATATCATCGCCAACACTTGGAGAGTGACACCGAAAGTGGTCGCATAATATCAGGGAATAACCAACTTCAAAGCGACTAGACATGCAATGTGGATCTAGAAACGAAAGTACCCTAAACATGAATGGCTACAACTGTGCTACTACATCAAGGAGGTGAACATAGATATGGCCATAAAGGATTGGGATGATGAATGGAGGATTCCAATCCTGAATCAAGAAATGCCCGCAGGAATGGAGGAGGAGGTAGGACAGGAACCAACACCTACTGAAGAGATAATAGTGCCCAAGAAGCCAAGGACAGGTCAGAACAAGGCGCAATAAAAAAATGTGGGGGAATCCAAGAAAGGCACCTAGGTGGGGAAGAAGAACAACACACATGCACCACAGGGATAGGAGAAATAGACTGAGACAACACAGGGAACCACATCAAGTGCTACTCAGTAGGAGAAAGGATAGAACAAGATACCATTCATACAAATGCGGGGTGTGCACAAGAAATCTAAGGCACACAAAACACCCCTAGAATACATGATCACAGAGGACGATGCGGACATGGTGGCCCAAATGGTCCAGGATTGCACAGTGGAGGATTTTGACAATGCTCAACGCCAAAGGGACATGATTGAGGAGGTACTGACATACATATGTAAACTCCTCTAGTAGCTCAAAGAAGCACAGGGGACAACAACAATGTAGAAATAGTCCCATCAACATCACATATAGGAGGTGAGGTTGGATCAAGCAAGTAGGACAAGATCCAAACGATAGCATAGTTGAGCTCAAAATTTCATGTCACACCCAACATGTTGCGCATGGATGAGGTCATGGGACAAACACCCCTAAAGGACTTGGACCAAATACAGTTGGTATTGACGCAGATACCAACCAAGGCCTTGTATAAACTGGAAGTCAGCATCGCACAGGAGGTACAGTCACATGCACATACAGATGCAGCGGAATTACAACAGATAAGGGATAATTGAGATGAGTTGGAATTGGTACTTGAGCAGGATAATATCGAGACCAAATATGAAGAATACCACATAGATAGGATAGAGAAGGAATTGGCTGTAGCCTATGAGAAAATCCCAAAGAGTGTGCAAATGACAAAACTCATGGTGACACATAATATTGATTGTATTGTGAAAACAATTGATCAATACAGATAGGATATCGAGTACCTCCGGGAAAATCTCATACCTACCACTCCACCAGAGGTGAAGGAGCAAAGGAAGTAGGAGAAAAAAACACAAATAAAGGAGATAGAGTGATAAGTCCACGCGGTGGCTAACTTGTTTGATAAGGAAGCACAACTTTGGAGAAAGATGGAAGAGGATCAACAGGTCTAGTAGTGGGACCAAGAAGAATAAAGGAGAAGTGCAGCTATCTAAGACCTTAAGTAGATGCATAAGACAATGCCGACCATGGAGTGCATCAAAGGAGTGCAAGATATGATTAAATTGTAGGCAAAAATCATAATTGTCCAGACATAGAAAAAGGAGCCCCAATATCAAATGGAACCAATCCAGGAGTGGGAAATAGAGTTCATTTCATAGGTGGGAGACGTAATGAAGAACATGGCACAAACTCAGGCAAAGTGCGTAGGGATGGTCAACGATGATATTGCAGTGAAGTTATTGGACACACTCAAGGAGAAGACTGCGGAGACCCAAACGCAACCAAAGGAGATCATGGATAAGTTCCAGGTGATCATAGGATAGATTGACGAAGTGCACAAGGTTTAGGTGTCTTGGGATGAGCCACATGTCAGTGTTGGGGGCCTTTTAGATGCAGGCCGAATCAAGAAGAAATGATATTTTGGGAAGAGAAGCATGCAATAGGAAAAATATAGTTGGAAGGAATAGTAGCACATGTTCATGCATGGAATACCTAATGACGCTAGGGTTAGTGTTTTTGTAATACATTGTAATGGTTGGTGAGCCGAAGATATAAATAAGTGGTACTTATGAGGAGGAGACATATAGAGACACATAGAGAGGGACATAGAGGAAGAGAATTGTAAGGACTATATGAGTCATTAAGCTGGTGAGCTAGATAAGGCATGAGTGACTCTATCCCGAGGGTTATATCACATATTTAGGATCCTGGTGCGATCTATTCATCCTCGTAGTGATCGAGGATCCTTTGGGAGAGACGAGGAACTAAGAATGTAACCACGTGTGGTGTGATATATTTCTAAACTATAATAAAATCCTGAGAGACATATCTTTGTGGACATAGGCTAGGAGTGGGTGAACCACGGTAACACTGTGTATGTGACTGAATGAATGTATCTTTGTGTCTGATTATTTTATTAATGTTGAATGAATGAAGTAGTTAAGTAGATCTGGTATTTTACATGCATGCGTAGAATAAATGTTATAACAAGATGGTAAATGGACTAAATAAAGGATATGATGTACAAGCACATATCTTTCTCAATCTTAGGTTGTAAACACCTGAGTATTTCAGCCACCCATATAGCTATCTTGGGTGAGACTATGCAGTGCACTCCATGTACTGCGTTTCCCTCTAGGTTACTGGAGGGGTCAATAGTCTTTAAGGGATTTTGTTGGGAAGCTTCTTAGTTTTGAACCAGGATCAATATGTAATGGTCAATGGTAATCATAATACCCCATAATAGTCCCTCATGACCAAAATAAGAAGAGTAGATATATAAAGGGAAAAACCAACAAAGAGAAAAAGATTTCATTTGCTAGATTGAAGTTAGAGGGCCATGATTTAACCTTGTGGGAAAGCCATATGGAAAAACTTAGGATGGAGGGTGATTCACCAGTAAATAAGTGGGAGAACTTCAAAACCCTCTTCAATTCCCAATTTTACCCTATCAGGTATGTAGAGGACCAATGGATACAGTGGAACTACTTCATGTAGAGGCAGGGACAAAGTGTATATGAGTACACCACTGAGTTAAAAAACATGGCCATCATGCTGGGTATATCTCCCAAGAACCCACATTTAATCCTCAAGTATCTAGGGGGTTTACATAGTCATCTATGAAATAAGGTGACACTCTTCAATCCAAGGACAATGGATGAGGCATGTGTACAATAACAATACCCGGAAAACATAGGCCAAAAGAAGGGGAAGCCAAGTGGTTTGAAGAAAAAAGAACACCAAGAAGCTTCCAAGGAGGGGAGGAATAAGTGGAAACAGGGGAAATATAAGAAGAGAACAACCACTAAACATCAGTGAAAATATCCAAAAAACCATTGCAATCATTGCAACATTGATGGCCATACCAAGGAAAACTGTTGGAAATTACATCTAGAGTTGAACCTAGAGAATGCCAAGAAGGGAGAAAAAAAAAATATTCTAGGCACATATTCGAGCAATTTGGTTGAAAGTAGCTTATATGTGGATGAAAATATTGTCTACAAATTTATGCAAAAGGAGGTGAATCTGAGTATCATTCATTGTTAGTTATTGATGGAAACCTGAATAGGAGACCTAGCTTGAGCATACACAAACAAATCTTATCAAGAAAATGAAGAGAGATACAATATGAAGAATGTGAATCTTGTATATTATGATCTTATCAATGAGTAAGTGATCTTCACTCATATAGGAAATGACATCCTATAATTAGGAATGCATGCATGATAGTGATGGTATAAAATTTAAAAGTATAAAATAAAACTAGTCAGTTAACTCCCACTGAACTAGTGTTACTCTCGCTGAACTAGTGTGCCGAAAATAGAAATTTCTCCAACACCCCCCCTAAACATCACTATGGAGTAAAAAATGAGTCCCGGCTACTAGGCCATATTAGGTACTCATGTACAATGAAACTAATGAACACTGAATAAAAGTGAGGAAAGAAGGAAAACCACGTGGGAACAAAACCTCCCCTCAAAAGATAATGTATCAAAAGAAGAAAATGGCAGCTGCTAGGCAACTATGTTATTCACTGCAATATGATCCCACAAAGTTTGAAACTTCTTCTCACTGAAAGTATTTGTGAAGATGTATAAATCTTTATGGATTTGATGAAGTCCTTTGGCAACCTGTCTAGCCTTGTACCTCTTGATCCTGTGGACCCATCTGTACCTGAAAATATTCCTTTCTGGTGGAAGTGGAACCAAATGTGAAGTCTGAGCCTTTATGAGTGAGTCATACTCCTTTTTCATTTCTGCTTGCCATAATGGATTTCCCATATGCTCACTGTAGATCTAAGGATTAAAATATTGAAAGATATAGCAATGCATGGACATCATAGGTTTTGAAGCTGAAAGTACATGAGAAGGCCCATCATGATGAGATCAAGTCCTCCTCGAATCCAATGGATTCCCTACAAGGATACCTATTTCCTGAAGTGTGAACTATACTTTCTTGGGAATTTGTTGAAGCTTCAACGCTATCTTCTTATCTGGTTGTACTACATGCTTATTTCCATGTAAATAGTCTGAGTGTATGGAAACATCTCTGATTTATGAAACTGATGGAAGCACAAGAGTATATGCATGTTGAACTGGAGGTGAATGAAAATTACTCTCCTTATGTGTAAGTAGAAAAGAGGAGTCATCATTAGAAAACTTAGTGAATTTATACAACCTTGACTTGTGATCCACCTCACCAATTGCAATCATGGAATTGTCATACATGCAAATTACTGAAACTAAATCATATGTAAATTCAACCCTTTTACCTTTCTAAGTGATCTGATAAACTGAGAGTAGATTCATAGAAATATTTGGAACATGTAAAAAATTCTCAAAATGTCCATTGTGGAGTTCCTCTCTCCCTTCTCCTGCTTTCATATGATGGGATGCACCAGAATATATAATCCATGAATCAGATGATGAATTAATTTCAACAAGAGAATAATGATTACCTTTCTTAGGTGCATGGTCTTCTTGACTCCCTCTGGAATGAAGTTTCCAAGGTTGTTCTGTTGAAGTGCCTTTTCCATAAAATCGATCTGTTTCTTCATGCATGTGGATTTTTCATGATTCGGTTTATGGTAGTAAGTGAAATTCTTTCCCTTCTTATTCTTCTTGGAATTTGAAGAGTCTTTGGAACTTGAAGAATCGTTAAAGGGTTTGCAATATCCCTCCTTCTTGTTTTGTTTCTCCTTCCCGTTCTATTTGGATGATCCTTTTCCATCATGCATGGTGAGTGCATGTGCTTCAGGATCCTTGATTAGGACCATCTGAATGAGTTTTGTCTACTCTTGTGTAAGAGACTCAATGAACTGAGCCAACGTAGGCATTTTCCAATTTGTTCCAAAAAGACATCAGCCATAATGGAAATTGGAGACATATACAACGTATTCTGGTCCTAGCTTGGCCAAGATTGTTAGAATAAGGTTTTTCTCTTGTGTATACTTTTCACTAACAAATTCACCCAATATCAATAGAAAATATTTGAATCTAGTAAAAAATTCATGTATATTTTCAAAACTTTTAGGGTCTAAGGTATTCAACTCTACCTCAAGCATATGGCTTCTCATCTCATCCTGCGTTCCAAAGATTCCTTCCAAGGTGGTCCAGATATCGTTTGGAGTCTTGCATGCAACAACATGAAACCATATATCAATGGAGATTAACTCAAGAGGTAACCTTGTGGCCTCATCCTTACGGTTCACCCATCTAGTCTTCTCAAGTGTTGATGTAGGTTTTGTTTCTGTCGCCATCATCAAATTATACAATCCTTTTATTTTGAGTTGGAATGCAGTCTTCAACTTCCATTCAAAATAGTTGTATGGTGTGAGTAGTATCACCAGACTTGATTGAATAATTTTCATCGTCTCCATCCTTTCTATTGATTCTAAAAATATCTTGAAAACTCAAATCGTGGATTTCGAGATATGACAAATGGTTCTATGGTAGCTATAAATATGACAAAACAATTATATCTCCTAAAATATGATGTGGGTTTTGGATATTTTTGGTGAGCATGAGAATTCCTATGTTATACATCTCTGGTAAAAATTTCAGCCCGACCTAGATCATGGATTTCCAAATATGGCTATTTTAATGTAGAAAACCAATTTTTGGAGGGATGTTGAATTGTCACACCCTAGAGAAGGATAAAGTGTGACGATGTTGAATCGTCGCACCCTAGTGAAGGACACAATGCGACGATTGTGAAAAAATGAATCGTCACACCCCAGATGAAGAAAATAGTGCGACGACGTCGAACCTTGGCTGTGTATAGGCTGCAACCATCACAACTTTCGATAGGGATAGGATGCAATGATTCCAATCGTCACACCTTTCGATAGGGATAGGCCACAACGATTGCGAAAACTAGGTTTACTCAAGTCCTCTTTCACTTTTCTCTGGATTGTTTGGGTTTCTCCAAGAAGCTCAACTCTGATACCATGTCAGTATTGTTTCATGGAAATCTGCATAGGAGACCTAGCTAAAGAATACACAAACAAAGATTATCAAGAAAAGGAAGAGAGATACAATATGAAGGATGAGAATCAATATATATTATGATATAATCAATGAGTGAGTGATATTCACTCATATAGGCAATGGCATCCTATAATTAGGAATGCATGCACAATAGTGATGGTATAAAATTAGAAAGTCTAAAATAAAACTATTCAGTTAACTCCCATTGAACTAATGTTACTCCCACTGAACTAGTGTGCTAAAAATAGAAATTTCTCCAACATTCATCACTAGGAAGAGAAGGAGATGACCAAGCTCTTCCAAATCAATATTTAGATCAAAAAGACCAAGATAAATGCTCTGTTCGAATTTGGTTCACAGGATAATATCATAGCAGTGAATCTGGTCAGTAAGCTTGGATTGTGTAAATGTGTTGAACCTACATAGAATATATCTAGCTAGAAAATACTACACACATTTGCAGAGAGAAATTGAGAAAGAAGAAGCAAGATAGAAAGAATGGAAGAATTCTCATTAACTGTATTCCACACTCAAAGAGTGAATAATTTACAATAGATATAGGATACATGAGTAACTAATGAGCCATAGTGGTGATCTAGAGTGATCTGGACACACACCAAAAATTATAAGAGTAAACTGCCACCTAGTCTAGTCTCTCAGGCAGTTACGGGAGTGAATTGCCACCTAGCTGAGTTAACTAGTCAACTAGTCAATTAGTCTTTAGTTAACTGACTGAACAAAGAGTAGTGAGTTGGTGATGATCCCAATTTTGCATGGTGAAAAAACCAATGCAACATCTAAACTCAACTCAACCAGTCAAACTGAAGTGTCAACTGAAAGAGAATATTCTCCAGGTGGAATATTCTCCCCTAAAATATAGGAGACTAGATAATGACTAATTATGACTAATAAACAAGGAATAACCTTAGGAAAAATAAATCCTAGGTGTGTGTGAAGTAACTCCAACACCCCGCCTGAACATCACTATGGTGAAAATAAAGAATGGGTCCTGGCTATGAGGCCATGTTAGGTACCCAAATACAAAAGATACACTGAACTAAACGAGGAAAGAGGGAAAAACTCATGGGAACAAAACCCCCCCTCAAATTACAATGCATAAAATAAAAATGAGAAGGAACAAAAGGCAGCTGCTAAGCAACCATGTCCTTCACTCCAAGAAGACCTCGCAATTGTGCAAGTTTGTGCTCTTTGAAGATTTTACTGAAGATGTAGATGTCTGGATGGATCTGATGAAGTATATGCATCATTGATAATTACACACATATCCACTTTATTTTATTGTAATGAATAATATCCAAATAAATTTTGGATGAAATTTTGAAAACCGTGCGGCTGTTTCTAGAAAAATGTTGAAATTTTGTTGATTTTAAAACGATCATAACTTCACTTACCAGACTCTGTTTTGGAAGATTGTTTTTTTGAAATTGGATATTTTCCCGAGAGGAATTCAAATATCCAATTTATTTCTGAAAATTTTGATATGGCGTCTGATGTGCGCGGCTCCCCTTTTTGTCTCTTGAGATGCATGCATGGTGCATGCAAAAGTGTCTACATGTGACTCCTGAGATGCATGCCATATATATTCCAAATGAATTTTAGAAAAAAAATCTGAAATGGAGTAGACATCATCTTCAATTAATGGAATACAAGTTTCTATAGACACTTGTGTAGAAGACTCTTCAGAATAAGAGGCTTGATCTTCTGATGATTTCTCTTCTGGCTCTATCTGTCTGACCTCCTGCATGAAATATTCACAATATTTTTTATTCCCAAATAGAACCTCCAATATGGTCCATAATTCATTTGGAGTTAATCCTTGTGATTCTTCATATACTTGATGGAAAAGTTCGGGAGAAACAGACATGCCGATACTTCCAATGGCCATATCTTGTCTATTGAGAAAGTCATTTTTCTCATCGATAGAATCAGGCTCTAATTCCATTGCCATGGTTATTTTGTACAAGCCTCTGCATCTAAGATCAAGAAGAATTTTTGGCTTCCATTCCAAATAGTTATGAGGCGTGAGAAGTATTTCCGATGAATAATCCATCTTTTTGTTGTCTTCAATCTTTTGTACCTGGAAAAAATGATTTGGTGTAGCTTTTTCTTAGAAGTCCATCAGCTTTCATACCATGTAAATGTGTTGAACCTACAAAAAATATATCTAGCTAGAAAATACTACACACATTTGCAGAGAGAAATTGAGAAAGAAGAAGCAAGATAGAAAGAATGGAAGAATTATCATTAACTGTATTCCACACTCAAAGAGTGAATAATTTACAATAGATATAGGATACATGAGTAAATAATGAGCCATAGTGGTGATCTAGAGTGATCTGGACACACACCAATAGTTACAAGAGTAAACTACCACCTAGTCTAGTCTCTCAAGCAATTACGGGAGTGAACTGCCACCTAGCTGAGTTAACTAGTCAACTAGTATTCAGTAACTGACTGAACAAAGTGTACTGAGTTGGTGATGATCCCAATGTTGAATGGTGAAAAAACCAATGCAACATCTAAACTCAACTCAACTAGTCAAACTGAAGTGTCAACTGAAAGAGAATGTTCTCCAAGTGTAATATTCTCCCCTAAAATATAAGAGACTGGATAATGACTAATTATGACTAATAAACAAGGAATAACCTTAGGAAAAATAAATCCTAGGTGTGTGAAGTAACTCCAACAGATTGGAGGTTCACAATCATGGTATCCCTTATCCATTGGGTTGTGTAAACAAGGATGCAAAGATAAAGGTAACACAATAGTGTAAGGTTAAATTTTCTATAAGTGTTGATTTTATTGATGAAGTGGAATTGGACATAGTACCCCTTGAAATATGTGGAGTAGTGTTTGGAAGAGCCTACATGTATATGAGGGATGCAATCTTCATGCATAGAGCCAACTAGTATTGACTGATCAAGGATGGGAAGTTCTACATCATCAACGTTCTTAAAAGAATTTCAAAGATCTCACTATTAAGTGCCAACCAAGCCAAGAAGTTGAATAGTTCTAGTAAGAAATATATTTTTCATTTCTTAAGATAAAATTAGTCTGATGATGAATCAATGAGAGTGAAGGAATTCCTGGAGGGGTGTACTAAATAAAACAAACATAATTTGGAGGAGTTTCTATAGGAATACATAGGAGTGTTCAAGGAGTCTAAATGGATACCACCCAAGAGGGATGTGGAGCAAAAAATACAATTATTTCTAGATTCTCCATTGCCAAATATTGGGATGTATAGACAATATATTCTAGAAGTGAATGAAGTGAATAAGAAATTGCAACATTTTTTGGAGAAAGGTGTGATTTGACCAAGTACCTCATCTTGTGGGTCACCCATCATAATTGTACCCAAGAAGGATGAGACTTGGAGAATGTGTATCGATTACAAGGCATTGAACTAGATTACACTGAAGAATCAATACCCTTTGCTAAGGATTGATGATCTATTGGACCATATGAAGCATGCCAAGTACTTTTCTAAGTTGTGTTGGAAATCAAGATATCACCAGGTATGAGTCAAAGAAGAAGATACCTGGAAGACTTCCTTCAATACAAGGTAAGGTTTGTATGAGTGTTTTGTTATTCCATTCGGTTTATGAAATTCAATGGCTAAATTTATGAGACTAATGAATGATGTTTTATGAAATTATCTATATTCATTTGTTATTTTTTATTTGGATGATATATTGATTTATAGTGCTACCTAGGAGGAGCACATATCACATCTTATGCAGGTGTTAGAGACTCTGAAAAAGAACTAGTTGCTATCCAATCTCAAGAGATATCAATTTTCTTAGTAGTGTTTGGTGCATTTGGGGTATGTGATCAGTGGAGAGGAGCTCAAGATAGATCATGCAAATATGGAGGACATCATGAAATGACTAGTTTCTATAAATTCCACTGAAGTTAGAAGTTTTGTTGAGGCAACACAATACTTGCGGAAGTTCATAGCTTCATTTTTAGTGGTAGTTGCACCACTCCACACCATAATAGCCAATAGTAAGAGTTTCTAGTGGGGGAATAATCAACAAAAGTCCTTTGATGAGATGAAAAGAAAGATCAATCAATCACTACTGTTCGCACTACCAAATTTGTAGAATCCCTTAGAAGTGGAGATAGATGCAAGTGGGTATGCCATGGGAGTAGTTCTGATGCAGGGAGGAATGCCCATCTGCTATCATTCTGAAGTATTTCATGGGGTGGTTATCAACTACCCTACCTATGACAAGGAGATCCATGAATTAGTACAAGTTGTCAAAAATTGGAAGCACTATATGATGGGAAAGGATACCATCATCCAGACAAATCACCAACCACTATAGATTTGCAGGTGCAAAGTAAGCTACAACAAACTAGGAATTAAGAGTGGATGGGGTTTTTACAACAATTTTATCTAGTCATCCAGTATAAGAAGGTTAGAAAAAATAATTTGACAGACATGCTTTCATGAACACCCACATCCAATATTATAGCTTTGGTAACTCTAATGCACATGGAGTATTTTACCCATGGTGCATACAAAGAGGCATACACATAAGATGAGGACTTCAAGGAGGTGTTTTAGCAACTACATGGAAAAATTCATATATAATAAGGTGACAACAAGGTTGACTATCATTTCCATAATGGTTTACTCTACAAGATTGAAAATATCTATGTCCCTAAAAGTGAATGACTACAACTTATCAGAGAGGCTCACACCTCTAGGGTTGCAAGACATTTTGGTGTTGGGAAGACAGTTGCCAATTTACAAAGGTATGTATACTAGCCTAGAATGCAAGAATATGTAGCATGGTATATTATAGGATGTATACTTTGTTGTACCAACAAGCCTAATAAAAAGAAGCAAGGTCTATACCATCCATTACCTATACCCACTTGACCTTGGGAAATAATTTCCATGGATTTTGTGGGAGGTTTACCAACCACACGAAAGGGACATGACTATTTATTTGTGGTAGTTGGAAGGTTCAACAAAATGGTCATTCTCATTCCTTGTAAAAAGAGCATCAAGGGACATGAAGCAACAAACTCATTCTTTGAACGTGTCTAGGTGCACTTTGGGATACCAAGGAGCATCATCTTAGATAGGGATACCATATTTATCAGTGCATTTTGGACTACATTATGGAAGAATATGGACACCAAGTTGAATATGTCTACAACATTGCATCCATAGACAAACATGAAGATAGAAGTAGTCAATAAGACTTTGGTGCAATTTTTGAGGGGTTATAATTAGAATCATCTGAATACCTAGGATGAAATTGTATCTATATACATCACTCTTATAACGAAGAAATCCACACTTTTACTGGTAAGTCACCTTTTGAAATTTTCTTTGGGTATTTTCCACCTTCACCATTAGATGTTATATATGGACATCAAGGAGGAGTGAGGGAGGACCTCACAGGAGATGAAATTTGTTGAGGAGCTCAATTAGATACATTTTCAAGTACAAGAGACACTGAAGAAGTAATAGGGAAAGTACAAGGCTAGGCATGAACAACACAAAACAAAGAGAACATTTAGAGTGGGAGACAATGTATGGTTACAATTGAATAAGGAAATGATACATGGCCCTGGTAAGAATATCAAGGCTCTGTGGTATGGGCCTTTTGAGGTATTGGAAAAGGTGGGAGATAATTCCTATAGACTCAATCTACCCTCATACATGCACATTTAAGCAATAGTGAATGTGGGGAATATCAAACTCTATGAGCCTTCCATGTTGGATCAAGAGTAGGAGAATGTCCTACCTTCCATAGAGGACTTAGCACCAAATTCTCGTGTAGAGTTAGTAGAGGACACAATTTTGTAGAACTGGTTTAGAACTACAAGACATGTGCAAAATGACCTTTGGTAGATTGGGTTGAAAGGACAACTTTTAGACAAAGCAAAGTGGTACTCCAAGAAGAAGGTAGAGGAAAATTTTCCTCACCTCACTCAGTAAATATTTTGGGGACCAAAAGCATCCTTAAATGGCTTGGTAATATCTGTATTTGATAATTATATTATTTTCATATATATCAATGCTTTTATATTGGAAACAATTGGAGGAATTAGCTTGCAGGGTCATTTTAGTGGTAGGTCCCAGTTTGGAAAATTGGGGTTCAAAACCTTCCAGAGCCATTTTGAGGCATTAAACAACATTTTTTTTGGATTTTGGTGTTTGAAAGTTGTTCCCACCCCCCTATTAGTGTTCTACAATATTATACTTTTCCAACGATGTAAACCATTCTTCAATCGAAGTTCATATGAAAAATTTATGGCTCCCACAAATTGACCTATCATGTTGACCACCATGGTACACGAGGATGCCATGTCATTCCCCATTACTCATGCATATGGGGCTAGCCACTTGAAGAATTTTAAGAATATTCTAGAAGGTTAAAAACCCTACCACAATTGAGGGTTGAGGAAGTCAAAAACCTACCCCTAGATGGATATCAGGGTATGCTAAATACCAGGCCACTAGGAGGAGAATGGGTTCCATTATTTTGCATTATATCTTGTTCCATAGCTGAGAAAAACATATGAGAGTGGTATTATGTGAGCATAATGGATGAGGATAGATTATGTAGAATCCATACAGGCACATGTCAAAGGAAAATCCACAGAGAGTTCCTCTTTCTTTGTACTTGCATCATTTCTATACTAGAGAAAAGAGAGGATATTATCCTCACCTTCTAGTTGGGTTTTCTTCTGTATTGGTTTTCCTAGGTCATATCTTGTGTTTATCTGTGGATGGTGTGTGTAATTTTTTTTTTCTCTATTTTTAGCATTTGAACTATTTCATACATTTTTTTAAGGAAGAAACCTAGTAATCAAGAGTCTGAGATCTAAAGGAAAAATAACCTTAATAGTAAATACTTCATTTATTTATTATATCTACTATAATGAACTATTCTAGTGGAATATTCACAATAGTTTACAAATAAAAATAAGAGGAACAGGCCCCTGGGGGGGCAGCTCAATTGGCAAGTGCCGTGAAAATGAAGTTCCATGAGGTTTCCAGTTCAACTCCCCCTGACTTACAATGTGTGCCACGTAAGGGGCCTCGTGGGCACACCTGGAGGTTATAGTGGTAGCAGTTGGATAACACGGCCACGTGTAATGCGAGCACATGCCCAACTAGTTGCTAATTCCTCCAAACATAAATAAAAAATAAAAAATAAAAAAATAAAAAAAATAAGAGGAACAGACCCGACAGAAGGAA
>JASDQU010102566.1:97499-108782 GCA_032191745.1 Picea mariana
TGTCCTTCACTCCAATAAGACCTCGCAATTGCGCAAGTTTCTGCTCGTTGAAGATTTTGTTGAAGATGTAGATGTCTGCACAGATATAATGAAGTATATGCATCATTGATATTTCCACACATATCCACTTTATCTTCTTGTAATGAATAATATCCAAATAAATTTTGGATGAAATTTTGAAAACCGTGCGATCGTTTCCAAAAAAATGCTAAAATTTTATTGATATTGAAACAATAATAACTTGAGTTCCCAGACTCCATTTTGGACGATTTGTTTTTTGAAATTGGATATTTTCCCGAGAAGAATTCAAATATACATTTTTTTTTCCTGCAAATGTTTATAAGAAAATATCATAATGGTGTCTTATGTGTGTGACTCTCTTTTTGTCTCTTGACATGCATGCATAGTGCATGAAAAAGTGTCTGCATGTGACTCATGAGAGGCATTCCATATATCTTCCACATGAATTTCATAAAATAAATCTGAAATGGAGTAGACATCGTCTTCAATTATTGGAATACAAATTTCTGCAAATACTTTTGTAGAAGACTCTTCATAATAAGAAGCTTGATCTTCTGATGGCTTCTCTTATAGCTCTATCTCTTCAACCTCTTGAATGAAATATTCACAATATTCTTTATTCCCAAATAGAACCTCCAATCTATTCCATAATTTATTTGGAGTTGATCCTTCTGATTCTTCATATACTTGATGGAAAATTTTGGGAGAAACAAACATGCCAGTACTTCCTATGGCCATATATTGTCTATTGAGAAAGACATTTTTCTCATCGACAGAATCAAGCTCTACTTTCATTTCCATGGTTATTTGGTATAAGCCTCTACTTCTGAGAAGAAGTAGAATCTTTGGCTTCCATTCCAAATAGTTATGAGGAATGAGAAGTATTTCCGGTAAATGATCCATCTTTTGTTGTCTTCAATCTTCAGTACCTACAAAAATAATTTGGTGTAGTTTTTGCTTAGAATTTCATCAGCTTTGATACCATATAAATGTGNGAAGAAGCAAGATAGAAAGAATGGAAGAATTCTCATTAACTGTATTCCACACTCAAAGAGTGAATAATTTACAATAGATATAGGATACATGAATAAATAATGATCCATAGTGGTGGTCTATATTGATCTGGACACACACCAGCAGTTACAAGAGTAAACTTCCACCTAGTCTAGTCTCTCGGGCAATTACAGGAGTGAACTACCACCTAGCTGAGTTAACTAGTCAACTAGTCTTCAGTTAACTGGCTGAACAAAGAGTAGTCAGTTGGTGATGATCCTAACGTTGCATGGTGACAAAACCAATGCAACATTTAAACTCAACTCAACTAGTCAAACTGAAGTGTCAACTGAAAGAGAATATTCTCCAGGTGGAATATTCTCCCCTAAAATATGGGAGACTCGATAATGACTAATTATGAATAATAAACAAGGAATAAACTTAGGAAAAATAAATCTTAAGTGTGTGTTAAGTAACTCCAAGACCCCCCCTGAACATCACCATGGTGAAAATAAAGAATGGGTCCCGACTACGAGGCCATGTTAGGTACGCAAATACAAAAGATACAATGAACTAAATGAGGAAAGAGGGAAAGCCTCATGGGAAAAAGAAACCCCCTCAAATTAAAATGCATAAAATAAAAAATGATAAGGAACAAAAGGTAGTTGCTAAGCAACCATGTCCTTCACTCCAATAAGACCTCACAATTGTGCAAGTTTGTGCTCGTTGAAGATTTTTTTGAAGATGTAGATGTTTGCATGGATATGATGAAGTATATGCATCATTGATATTTCCACACATATCCACTTTATCTTCTTGTAATGAATAATATATAAATAAATTTTGGATGAAATTTTGAAAACCATGCGACCGTTTCTGGAAAAATGATGAAATTTTATTGATTTTGAAACGATCATAACTTCAGTTCCCGGACTCTGTTTTGGACGATTTTTTTTTTTGAAAATGGATATTTTCCCGAGAAGAATTCAAATATCCAATTTTTTTCTGCAAATTTTTCTAAGAAAATATCAGAATGACGTCTGATGTGTGTGTCTCTCTTTTTGTCTCTTGACATGCATGCATGGTGCACGCAAAAGTGTCTGCATGTGACTCATGAGATGCATGCCATATATATTCCACATGAATTTCATAAAATAAATCTAAAATGGAGTAGACATCATCTTCAATTATTGGAATACAAATTTCTGCAAATACTTTTGTAGAAGACTCTTCATAATAAGAGGCTTGATCTTCTGATGGCTTCTCTTATGGCTCTATCAGCTCGATCTCCTAAATGAAATATTAATAATATTCTTTATTCCTAAATAGAACATCCAATCTGTTTCATAATTTATTTGGAGTTGATATTTATGATTCTTCATATACTTGATAGGAAATTTCGAGAGAAACAAACATGTCAATAGTTCCTATGGCCATATCTTGTCTATTGAGAAAGACATTTTTCTCATCGACAGAATCAGGCTCTACTTCCATTGCCATGGTTATTTGGTATAAGCCTCTACTTTTGAGAAGAAGTAGAATCTTTGGCTTCCATGCACAAAAGTTATGAGGCGTGAGAAGTATTTCCGGTGAATAATCCATCTTTTGTTGTCTTCAATCTTCAGTACCTGCAAAAATAATTTGGTGTAGATTTTTATTCGAAGTCTGTCATCTCTAATACCATGTAAATGTGTTGAACTTGCACAAAATAGATCTAGCTAGCAAATACTACACACATTTGCAGAAAGAAATTGATAAAGAAGAAGCAAGATAGAAAGAATGGAAGAATTCTCATTAACTGTATTCCATACTCAAAGAGTGAATTATTTACAATAGATATAGGATACATGAATAACTAATGATCCATAGTTGTGGTCTAGATTGATCTAGAGACACACCAGCAATTACAAGAGTAACCTGCCACCTAGTCTAAACTCTCAGGGAGTTACAAGAGTGAACTACCACCTAGCTGAGTTAACTAGTCAACTCGTTTTCAGTTAACTGACTAAACAAAGAGTAGTGAGTTGGTGATGATCCCAATTTTGCATGGTGACAAAACAAATGCAACATCTAAACTCAACTCAACTATTCAAACTGAAGTGTCCACTGAAAGAGAATATTCTCGAGGTGGAATATTCTCCCCTAAAATATAGGAGACTGTATAATGACTAATTATGAATAATAAACAAGGAATAACCTTAGGAAAAATAAATCCTAGGGGTGTGTGAAGTAACTCCAACACCCCCCCTGAACATCACTATGGTGAAAATAAAGAATGGGTCCTGGCTACAAGGCCATGTTAGATACCCAAATACAAAAGATATATTGAACTAAACGAGGAAAGAGGGAAAACTTCATGGGAACAAAACCCCCCCTCAAATTAAAATGCATAAAATAAAAAATGATATGGAACAAAAGGCAGTTGCTAAGCAACCATGTCCTTCACTCCAATAAGACCTTGAAATTGTGCAAGTTTGTGCTCGTTGAAGATTTTGTTGAAGATGTAGATGTCTGGAAGGATCTAATGAAGTATATGCATCATTGATATTTCCAGACATATACACTTTATCTTCTTGTAATGAATAATATCCAAATAAATTTTGGATGAAATTTTGAAGACCGTGCGGTTGTTTCCAGAAAAATGTTGAAATTTTATTGATTTTGAAACGATCATAACTTTAGTTCCTGGACTTCATTTTGGATGATTCTTTTTTTGAAATTGGATATTTTTGTTAGCATATTTAGACACTTAGGATTTAGTAATATCTACTTGGTCTATTGTGTCGTTAGGTAAAAGTGTGTTTTATAGTATGTTTCTTTAGTATGCATTAGTATGCATTTGTAGTTAAGAAATATGACAGTCATGATATGTTCCCGACATAGAGTGATCCAACAGTTCATACTCTCCTCAATCTTAACGACTATTGATCCATGTCTTAACACCCGATTGGTCCATGATCTCTACTTAAAGAGCATGGAGGGTCATTTGCCAATGATCGATTATGAGAAACTCTCTTGTAAAATCTCTCTATAATATTTTTCTTTGCAATAATAAATTGCTCCAAGCGGCCACGTTGGCTGGGGCCGTGTATGTTTCCCCGTAGGGGTTTTACCACGTGAAAACATTAGTGTGTTGATCTTTTATTTAGTTATGTGAGTGGTTACTGAAGGTTTTCTCCCTCTTTTGGAATACCTGTGTTGTTGAACATGGTATCATAGCCTGCTTGAAGACCCTCTCCTGTTGTAGATCAAGATCATGAAGCCGAGTTTCCTCATCTCCATTTTTTGGAATTTCCATACTTTTTTAGGATGAGAAGACTATTTCATTGCATTTGGAGAACTTGTTTCATTTAGGAACACTTTTTGTTTCACTCTACAAGGTTTTTGTTTTCCCAAGATACGACCATTATAGTCAGATCCAGAGGTATAAAGCCTGAATACGCATTTTTTTTAATTTTGGCAAAGTTTTATTTTGATTTTATTTCGGTTTTTATTTTTTATTTTTAGGTTGCTACTCTTTTATATATGCATATTCTCTTTGCCCCGATCCCTGTGCAATCTCGGCAAATCAAAAACAAATAGGAAAAGGTGCATCTTTCGGGTAAGCTAACCGAGATCTAACCCTTGTTGTCATCGAGAAGCGATATTTTTTTCTTGTGTGAAAAGAATTTTTTTTTAGCATGCTCTCCAAGGCCATCATCATCAACAACAACAACAACAATAACAACAAAAACACCCACAATCCTCCTTCTGAACATTACAATATGTTTTGCTAGACCATTTGGTTAAAACTTGTGTTATTAAGTAAGAGGTCTTGAGTTCAAGTCTCTCTTTTGTTACTTTTTTTGAAAAAGTTTATGCTAAAAATTGTAAAGTGCATTTCACTTCAAGTATAAAAGTGAATCACTATAAGTAGCTTTATATTTTATTTTAGATTTATTTATTTTGCATGCAACTTTTCTATTATAAGGTAACTTCATTGTAAAAGTGATCCCCACTTCTCTTTATAAAAGTGGGTCACTTCATAAAGTAGCTTACACTATCACGTGGTTATTTGGTTACCGTTTATGCCTTTTTTTTAAAAGGGCATAACTCTCACATCGGAAGTCCATTTTCAGTGCCGATTTTTTTTTAAATGGCATAACTTTTCGAGATCTTTCCATCCAGATCATTAGTTTCAGTTTTTAAATCCACATTGTCTACATATTTAATATGGCTTCTACAAATAATGTCTTGCTTACCAGCAACAACTACTTCCAATGGAAATTCCATATGGAAGATTTATTAATAAGTAAAGGCATGTACCATATTACCTTGGGAAAGGAAACAACACCCATTGATGATGATAAGAAATCCAAATGGGATAATAGGAATAACGAAGCATGTGGACTAATCAGAATGTCCATCTCTCCTGATTTAAGGTACCACCTTCAAGGACTTTATGACCTTGAAGAAGCTTGGAACATGATTGAATCTGTGTTTGGTAAACTCAATATTATTCGATCACAAGAGTTAGAAAATCAAATACTGAACTTGAGTCCAAGTGATTTTTCTTTCCTTGGAGACTATCTATCTAAATTTAAAACACTCAGAATTTTATTTGAAGAATGTAAGATAAAAATTGAGGAAAAGCATTGCATATATATTATTCTTTCTAAGTTAGGTAGTGCATATTATGTGTTTGTATCTACCTTTTATGCCATGAGAGAAAATCTAGGGAAATATTATGAAAAACCCACTCCTGAGTCATTTTGTGCTTCTTTGATTAGAGAGGAAGATAAGCTTGTACAACTTGGAGTGATCAACACTGCAGGTACCTCCAACAAAGCTTTAGTTTCCTAATAGAAAGATAAACCCAAGTATCCCAAGAAGCAACATCCTCTCTACAACAACAAACAACATAAGGGCCCAAACCCACTCAAACAACTTCAGCTCCTAATGGTGACAAAGGAGAAAAATATAAAAGTAAGAATACTAACAGACATTGCAACTTTTGTGATAAAGATGGTCATGATGAGTCCAAATGTTTCAAGAAGATGGCATCCTTAGAAGAAGTGATGAAGAAGCACAACATCAGTATTGATTCTTCTTCTTCTTCTTCTTCTCATGGAAATGCACTTTCTGCTTCCGGGTTCTCCTTCAATACACCTTCTACTACTACTTCTTCTTCTTATGAGTGGCTTATTGATTCAAGAGAATCTTATCATATGGCTAAGGATAAAGCCAAATTTAATGCTCTAAATGAATGTAACACCAAGAAAATATTTGTTGGTGATGATAGATCTCTTAGTATTGTAGGATCTAGAACAGTTCAAGTAGAAAATGGTCATTTCAATGATATATTATGTGTTCCAAATATTTCGTGTAACCTTATAGAAGTATATCAAATCACTCATTCAGGTGAAGGTAAAATCGTAGAGTTTTCACCTCACCAAGTTGTAATCAAGGATCTAAATGATCCTAAGCATGTTCTTGCAAATAGAATTTGTGATGATATTACTAGGTTGTACAAATTTGACAACTTTGGGTCATCAACTTTTTCATCAGTTTTTGTTGCTCATAGCGATGACTTGAGCAAACTTTGGCATCAATAGTTTGGTCATCTAAAATATCACTCATTGCAACAACTATGTAATCAACAGATGGTGATTGGTCTTCCTCTTGTTTCATGCAAAGATGGTTTTTGTGTTGGTTGTGTTCTCGGTAAACATCATCGGGATAGTCTTAACAAACATGCCTCTTGGCACGCCTCGGGACCTTTACAGCTTGTTCACAGTGATTTGTGTGGTCCACTTTATTCTCCTTCCTTTTCTGGATGCAAATATTTCTTAACTTTCATTGATGATTTTTCCAGACGTCCTTGGGTTTACTTATTAAAACTTAAGAGCAAAGTTTTTGACAAGTTTTTGGCCTACAAATCCCTTGTAGAAAAGCAATCTGGAGATCAAATTCAAAATTTAAGAACAGATAATGGAGATGAATATGTGAAAAATAATTTTACAAGTTACTACACTACACAGGGCATCCAAATGCAACACATTGTTCCATATACACCACAACAAAATGGTGTTGCTGAGAGAAAGAACCGCACATTAAAAGAAATGGCTAATTGTATGATCCAATCTAAGGGATTAAGTCTAAAGAATAGGGCAAAAGAAATCAACTGTGAAAATTACATAGTCAATTGCACTCCCACAAAGGCTCTTAAAATTATAACACTGGAAGAATCTTGGACTAAAATTAAACCAAATGTAAGTCACTTCCATGTATTTGGCAATATAGCATGGGCTCACATTCCTAATGAGAAAAGGACAACATTGCAGCCTAAAATTGAGAAGTGTATATTTGTTGGTTATTCTAAAGATGTCAAAGGTTACCAACTTCTTCAATCACATTGTAATGAAATTATTATTAGAAGATATGTTAAATTTGATGAAAATCTCTTGGCCTGCGAGCCTGATTCGATGCTTGTGCCTTCTTCGGCCTGCGATCCATCTTTGACATTTGTGCCTTATTATGATTTGGTTTCTTATTTAGATGATGAAACTAAGGATGAAAATACACCTCCACCTGCTCACCCTCCTCCAGATGAGTCCTTTGAACCTGAACCAGCACCAGCTCCACCGCTTCCTCGATGGGTCCGTTCAACACGAGAAGCAATTGGTGATCTTGTCAGTGATCCTTCAGATCAGCGTCGGACATGTTCACAGTTACACTGAGCCTCTTCTCTTTTGGCTCAAGTTTTATAAACTCATTATCCAGAGACATTTGTAGAAGCTTCAGGTCATCCAGATTNTTGTTATATACAAATGGGTCTACAGAACTAAGTATGCATCAGATGGAAGTTTTGAAAGACACAAGGCTCAGTTAGTTGCCAAAGGATTTTCCCAAGTTGAAGTAATTGACTATAATGAAACATTTTCCCCTATAGAAAAAATTAATTCCATCCGCCTTGTTCTTTCCCTTACTGCCTCACATAAATGGGAGGTCCATCAGATGGATGTTAAATCTGCCTTTTTGCACAGAGATTTGCAAGAATAAATCTACATGGAACAACCTCCTAGTTATGTCCAGAATGACTCTAGGCTTGTTTGTCGCCTCAAGAAATCTCTTTATGGTCTCAAGCAAGCTCCTTGAGCTTGGTATGCCAAAATGGATAGCTTTCTTATTGCCACTGGATTCTTTAGATGTCATTCTGATCCTAATGTCTATACCAAGAAAGTAGGAAGCCATCTCATAATCCTTTTCCTTTATGTTGATGACCTTATCCTTACTAGTAGTGACTCAAAACTTTTAAACCATGTGAAAACCAGCCTTAAGAAGAAATTTGAAATAACAAACTTAGGATTTTTTCACTATTTCCTTGGCCTCCAAGTTTTTCAAACCAATGAAGGAATTTTTCTTTCCCAGTCTTAGTATGCTTGTGACCTTTTTCGTTGGTTTCACATGGATGATTGTAAACCAACCCCTTCTCCCTTCCAATCTGTAGTCAATCTTTCTTCCACCTGTACTTCTACTAAAGTTGATGCCACCCTATATCGTCAGTCAGTCGGTAGTCTCTTATACTTGACTCATATCGGTTCTGAACTTTCCTTTGTTGTTGGTATTGTTGTCCAATATATGTAAACACCCCATGAAATCCATTGGAAAGCAGCTAAAAGGATACTTCACTATGTTTGTGGTACAGTTTAGTTCATGATACATTATAATTTAGGGGGGACTCCCTTATTGGTTGGTTTCACTGATTCAGATTGGGTCGAAAACCTCGATGATTGGAAGTCTACTGCAGGTTATGTTTTCAACCTTGGTTCAGGACCTGTCACGTGGACCTATAAGAAACAACAGACTATTTCACTTTCTTTAGCAGAAGAAGAGTACTAAGCAGCAGTAAATGCATGTCAAGAAGCTCTGTGGCTTCGAAAGATCCTTTCAGAGTTTGGATCCCATCACCCGCATCTAAGTAGCCTTTGGTGTGACAATGAGAGTGTCATCAAGCTTGCCAAAGACCCAATTCAACATCAGCGCAACAAACACATCGAGCTACACATGCACTTCATCAGAAAGCTCATTCATGATCAAGTTATTAAAGTTCTTTTTTTCCCTACAGAAGATCAAGTTGCAGACATTTTCACAAAGTCTCTTACAGAAGAAAAGTTTTCCAAACTTCGATCTATGTTAGGAGTTCAAGAAGTTGACATTCAGGGGGGACAGGCTCTAATGCTTCCTTCCTTCTCCTATTGTGTCACTATTGTAAATCCTTCAATCCTATCCCAAGTTGTTGTTAATGGGGGATGTTAGGATATTTAGACACTTAGGGGTTAGTAAGATCTACTCGGTCTATTGTGTCATTAGGTAAAAGTGTGTTTTATAGTGTGCTTCTTTAGTATGCATTTGTAGTTAGGAAATCCTATGGTCACGATATGTTCCCGACATAGAGTGATCCAATGGTTCATATTCTCTTCGATATTAACGACCATTGATATGTGGCTTAACACCCAATTGGTCCATGGTCTCTATTTAAAGAGCATGGAAGGTCATTTTCCGATGATCGATTGTGACAAACTCTCTTGTAAAATCTCTCTGTAATATTTTTCTTTGCATTAATAAACTTCTCCAAGTGGTCGTGTTGGATAGGGCCATGAATGTTTCCCCGTAGGGGTTTTACCACGTGAAAAAATCGCTATGTTTATATTTCATCTGGTTATTTGAGTGGTTACTAAAGGTGTTCTACCTCTATTGGAACACCTATGTTGTCGAACAATTTTCCCGAGAAGAATTCAAATATCCAATTTTTTTCTACAAATGTTTCTAAGAAAATATCAGAATGTCGTCTAATGTGCGTGACTCTATTTCTGTCTCTCGACATGAATGCATGGTGCATGCAAAAGTATATGCATGTGACTCTTGATATGCATGCCATATATCTTCCACATTAATTTCAAAAAATAAATCTGAAATGGAGTAAACATCATCTTCAATTATTGGAATACAAATTTCTAAAAACACTTTTGTAGAAGACTCTTCATAATAAGAGGCTTGATCTTATGATGGCTTCTCTTCTAGCTCTATCTTATGAAGCTCTTGAATGAAATCTTCACAATATTCTTTATTCCCAAATAGAACCTCCAATATTTTCCATAATTCATTTGGAGTTGATCCTTCTGATTCTTCATATACTTGATGGAAAATTTTGGGAGAAACAAGCATGTCGATACTTCCTATGGCCATATCTTGTCTATTGGAAAAGTCATTTTTCTCATCAACAGAATCATGCTCTACTTCCATTTCCATGGTTATTTGGTATAATCCTCTACTTCTGAGAAGAAGTACAATATTTGGCTTCCATTCCAAATAGTTAAGAGGCGTGAGAAGTATTTCCGACGAATAGTCCATATTTTGTTGTCTTCAATCTTTAGTACCTGCAAAAATAATTTGGTGTAGTTTTTTATTATAATTTTGTTGGCTCTGATACCATGTAAATGTGTTGAACCTACATGAAATAGATCTAACTAAAAAATTCTACACACATTTGCAAAGAGAAATTGAGAAAGAAGAAGCAAGATAGAAAGAATGGAAGAATTCTCACTAACAGTACTCCACACTCAAAGAGTGAATAATTTACAATAGATATAGGATACATGTATAACTAATGACCCATAGTGGTGGTTTATATTGATCTAGACACACACCAATAATTACAAGAGTAAACTGCTACCTAGTCTAGTCTCTGAGGCAGTTACAGGAGTGAACTGCCACCTAGCTGAGTTAACCAGTCAGCTAGTCTTCAGTTAACTGACTGAACAAAGAGTAGTGAGTTGGTGATGATCCCAATGTTTCATGGTGACAAAACCAATGTAACATCTAAACTCAACTCAACTAGTCAAACTAAAGTGTCAACTAAAAGAGAATATTCTCCAGGTGGAATATTTTCCCCTAAAATATAGGAAACTGGATAATGAATAATTATGAATAATAAACAAGGAATAACATTAGGAAAAATAAATCCTAGGTGTGTGTGAAGTAACACCAACACCCCCCCTGAACATCACTATGGTGAAAATAAACAATGGGTCCCGGCTATGAGGCCATGTTAGGTACCCAAATACAAAAGCTACATTGAACTAAATGAGGAAAGAGGGAAAACCTCATGGGGAAACCCCCCCCCTCAAATTAAAATGCATAAAATAAAAAATGATACAGAACAAAAGGCAGTTGCTAAGAAACCATGTCCTTCACTCCAATAAGACCTCGCAATTGTGCAAGTTTGTG
>JASDQU010102566.1:136004-154756 GCA_032191745.1 Picea mariana
CATGGTTTTTTAGGAATTGAACAATCCCCGGTTTCACTATGGAGCTCATGAGAATTTTCTCTTATATTAGCAATGCTTATTTTTTTCTTTACAGTTGGAAAAATAGATAGATAATTTTGATATTCTAGATTAGGGTTGATTACATCTTTATAATACATTAATTTTCTTCTTTCCTCTAACTCTTTATCACACCAAATTTTCTACTTAAATTTTGATTTGACGTTTTTTTTAATAGTATCTTTATTTTGCAAAATGGTTTCTTCCATGATTCCCCAATAGGTTATCCAAGACCGGGCATCTTTATGCCATCCTCGCTTGAGTCGATGGTGGTTATGACTTGATTTTGAAGAAATTTTAGGTAGCCTCTTGTCTTCCATGTTGTTTAACTTGTTCTTATACATTAGGTATCTAGTCATAGCCATGCTCTAAATGGGGGAGAGGCTTGTTTCTAAGAGGATCATGGGATAGGGTGTATTTCCTTTAATTTTTAGATTGTAGGTTATAAAATTCTTTTGTATTTTCTCTATCTTTCTCGAGAATTCATGAGAGATACTACAACGTCAGACTTCACATCCATAAAGAATAAGATGTGTAAAAAGAGTCTCAAAGAGGAGTTTCTTCTTATCCCAACTCCAAATATGAATTGATTTACAATTGTTTTGAATCCTGTAATAATCTTTCCATCCCCCAACAATCCTTTTGTCAATGATATAATTCCAATTAAGCTTGTGGTGAATATTAATTCCAAGATATTTGTATGAAGTCACTTCCTACAAGTTTTTGTTGTCATATACAAAGGTATTGTGAGGGATCTTATTGGATTTAGTAATAATGACCTTAGTCTTATCAATATTAACAATCATAACCATATTGGAGAAAAAATCCTTGAGGATTCTTAGTTGGTTTTCAAGATCATGGGGACTTCTCGCCATAAGAACGATATCACCAGCATAAAGAAGAAGATTGATGACTATATAAGTGAGAGTAGGGCCGACACAAACTTATTTTTCCAAGCATTCTTCTAACTTTTCAATGTATATGCAAAAAATGGTAGGGGACAAGGGACAACCTTGTTTGACTCTGATATTGCAGTTAATCTCTTTTGACTAGCCCTTAGTGTTTTTAAACTTAGTAATAACTTTCTCATACATCCTTATTGCAACAACTCTCAACTCAAGAGGCACTTTTATCTCTTCCAACTTATTCCAAAGGTTTTTCCTAGGAACCATGTCAAAAGATTTTCTAAAGTCAAAACAACAAAAACGATTGGTTTTAGCATTGCAAAACTCCTCTGCAATGATCCTAAAGGTAAAAATATGGTGCATAGTTGAATGATATCTTCTAAACCTAGCCTGGCCTTTATCTTTTTTATCATGACATTATAGCCAAAGGCTAATCTTCTTTCCCAAAATACTTCCATAAATCTTGGCTAAAATTAGCTAATCATAATGGTCCTATAATTAGAGGGAATGTTTCTATCCCCATTTTAAAAAATAGGAACAATGAGGATTTTCATACAGGGTTTAGGGAATCCCTTCTTGACTTCTAAATTGAAAATCTTGTGTATGTGAGGGATAAGGATTGGTCCTCCGATTTTAAAAATTTCAGCTTGGTAACCTTCGATGTCCTTATCTTTCCCATTTGAAAGATGCTTAACCTCGAACTCTATGTCATCTAAAGAAAAAACTTCTTCCTTTGTAGGGACCTTAGACTCCTCATGCTCTCAAGTTTCAACTAGACAATTAATATCAATATCACTTGATATTCAACTTTTCATAGGACCTTCACGCCATGGAAAGCCACGACAATTCAAAAAAAGGATCCTGAGTGTCCCAAATTACTATTTATTATTATCCTTATGGTCTCTATCCCTAACAATAACTTTTCAATTTATAATTATTGCCCATTTTGCTTCTTTAATTTAGCTATGCCAACCATAAGACAAATCTTTCCATGTCAGGGACCTTAGACTCCTCATGCTCCCAAGTTTCAACTAGACAGATAATATCAATATCACTCGAGATCCAACTTATCATAGGACCTTTGCACCATGTAAAGCCACGACAATTCCAAAAAATGATCTCGAGTGTACCAAATTCCTATTTATTATTATCCTTATGGTATCTATCCCTAACAATGGCTTTTCGATTTCTAATTATTTCCCATTTTCCTTCCTTAATTCATCTTGGTCTTCGGGAATGAGGTCTTCATTTATAAATATCCTTGACCCTTTTAAGCTCAGAGATTTACTAAGTATGCTATATTTATGCTCATTACAACTTACTTTGACATGGATCAACCTATCTTTATGATCAATTATTTTTCCTAATCTCTTTGCTTCTAAGATGTAAGTTGTATCAATTTGTGATTTATTTTTTAATTCTTCTTTTACTATTGCTAGTGTATCCTCCTCTTGTTGTTCTTTTATACCAAAACTTCTGAGGTTCAAGGCTCTTTTGTTACACTCATAGTCGAGTTCGATTAACTTATTCATTTCCTCTTTGATGTGTTTGATATCCAATTTGTTTTCCATATTACCGAGGATCAAATTGTTGGTTAGTTTTTCTTCTAGCTCTTTAATCCTATCTCCCAAGTTGTGATTTTGTTCAACCCCTCCTTCTTGGGCTGATTGTTTATGTTTTTCCATTTCTTGAATTCCATCCTTCATTGTCTGTAATTCACTCTTGAACCCTAAGAATCTATCATCTATTTGAGTTTGAATGGTATATATATATTTTTTATCAATCATTGTCTCTAACTCTATTTGGAGTTTTACGTCTCTTTCTTCACTCCTTTTTTCTAATGTTTCTAACACTATTTGGATTTTGACATCTCTCTCTTCACTTCTTTTTTTTTACTGATTCCATATAATTGTAATGGATTTCTAGGGTGATCTTTGGGGGGCTCCCCTTGTTAGGATGAGTTTTTGGAATAGGTGGTGGAGTGCTCATATTGAAAAGAAGAGAAAAAAGACGTAACAATTATTATTATGGATTGTCTTTGTCTCTCAAATCAATTTTTTCTTATGAAACTTAAAATAAATAATAAATAAAATATATTTAAATATATTTACTTAAAATTAAAATTGAATCAAAGTAAAAAGTGAATCACCTCATTTCAGATGTCTAATTGCTGAACAACAGAGAAGTATGGAGAAACCTGGCTAAAAAAGGTAAAAACCAAAGAGAAATATTATTCCCATTCAAAAACATAGAAGTAGTATTCCTGTTCAAAACCATGAATAAATATTATCCCTCTTCAAAACAATACAGAAATAAATTCATTCTTGTTAAAAACCGTGGAGAAATATTATTCCCATTCAAAACCGCAATTCAAAACCCCAGAGAAGTAGTATTCTCACAGGAGAGAAATAATTTCAAAACCCCAAAGAACTATAAATATTAATGTATCTATTCATTTAAAATACATTAATACAAAACATTAATGTATTTCATTAATACATTATTATTATATATTACATTTATATGATAATTAATTAATACACTAATTATACATTAACTATACATTATTATAAGGATTGGCCCTCCGATTTAAAAATTTTCAGCTTGGTAGCCTTCAATGTCCTTAGCTTTCCCATTTGCGAGCTGCTTAACCCTAAACTCTATTTCATCTAAAGAAAAAACTTCTTCCTCTCTAGGGACAATAGGAATTATGTCCATGGCATTAGGGAACTCGTAAATACTTTTAAGGTAGGAATTCGAGTCCGCTAAGGGAATCCTATTATTTTCTTTAGTATTGCGTTTTAGAATTTGGGTCCAAAACTTCTTAGGATCCAACTTGTATAGTTGTGAAAGGTGCTCTTGCCTTTTATTGATACATTATCTTTTTTTTCCTTTTAATTAGGGGTTTGTATGTATTGATCTTATCGAGTTTTGAGGGATCATAAGAAGCATCCCTAATGGATTTCCTAGCAATTTTACATTCTTTATTATACCAAGGGTTGGTTGTTCTATTATTCTCTGCGGTTTTGAAATTAAGAAGTATTATTCCTATTCAAAACCCTAGATATATAATACATTAAGAAGTATTTCTAAGATTCTATATCTTAGAAATACTTTTTAATGTATTATATATCTAGGGTTTTGAATGTTAATAATACTTCTTAATTTCAAAACCGTAGAGAATAATAGAACAACCAACCCTTGGTATGATAAAGAATGTAAAAATGCTAGGAAAGACATTAGGGATGCTTCTAATGAGCCCTTAAAACTCTACGTACAAACACCTAATTAAAAGGAAAAAAAATATACTATATCAATAAAAGGCAAGAGCAACTTTCACAACTATACAAGTTGGATCCTAAGAAGTTTTGGAGCCAAATTCTAAAAAAAAATACTAAAGAAAATAATAGGATTCCATTAATGGACTTGAATTCCTACCTTAAAAGTCTTTACGAGTTCCCTAATGCCATGGACACCATTCCTATTGTCCCTACAAAGGAAGAAGTTTTTTCTTTAGATGACATAGAGTTCAAGGTTAAGCGGTTCACAAATGTGAAAGCTAAGGACATTGAAGGCTACCAAGATGAAATTTTTAAAATCGGAGGGCCAATCGTTATCCCACACATACACAAGCTCTTCATTTTAGCAGTCAAGCAGGGCTTCCCTAAACCATGGACGCAAAGCCTCATTGTTCCTATTTTTAAAAATGGGGATAAAAACATTCCCTCTAATTATAGGACCATTATGATTAGCCCAATTTTAGCCAAGCTTTATGGAATTAATTTGGAAAAGAAGATTAACATTTGGCTAGAAATTCACGGTAAAAGAGCTAAAGGCCACACTGGGCTTAGGAGATATCATTCAACTGTGGACCATCTTGTTACTTTTAGGATCATTGCAGAGGAGTTCAACAATACTAAAACCAATCTTTTTTGTTGTTTTTTTGACTTTTGAAAAGCTTTTGACATGGTTCCTAGGAAAAAACTTTGGAATAGGTTGGAAGAGATAAAAGTTTCTCTCAAGTTGAGGGTTGCTACAATAAGGATGTATGAGAATGTTATTTCTAAGTTTAAAAACACTGAGGGCTGGTCAAAAGAGATTAACCGCAATATCAGAGTCAAACAAGGTTGTCCCTTGTCCCTTACCCTTTTTGGCATATACATTGATAAGTGAGAAGAATGCTTGGAAAAAGCAAGTTGTGTCGGCCCTACTCTCACTGCTATAGTCATCAATATTCTTCTTTATGCCGATGATATCGTTCTTATGGCAAGGAGTGCCCATGATCTTGATAACCAACTAAGAATCCTCAAGGATTTTTACTCCAATATGGGTATGACTGTTAATACTGATAAGGCTAAGGTCATGATTATTAAATCCAATAAGATCCCTTATGATAACTTTGTATATGAAAACAACAACTTGGAGGAAGTGACTTCATAAAAGTATCTTGGAATTGATATTCACCACAAGCACAATCAAAATTATAGCATTGAGAAAAGGATTATTGGGGGATGGAAAGCTTATTATGGGCTTTAAAAAAATTGTAAATCAGTTGATCTTTGTAGTTGGGATAAGAATAAAATCCTCTTTGAGACTCTTGTTACACCTTTTATTCTTTATGGATGTGAAGTTTGGGGTTGTAGTATCTCTTGTGAATCCTCGAGAAAGATATAGCAAATACAAAAGAATTTTATAACCTATAATCTCAAAATTAAAGGAAATACGCCCTATCCCATCCTCCTCGTATAAATAAGCCTCTCCCCCATTGAGAGCATGGCTATGACTAGATACCTAATGTATAAGAATAAGTTATACAACATGGAAGATAAGAGGATACTTAAAATTGCTTCAAAATCAAATCATAACCACCATCGACTCAAGCGAGGATGGCATAAAGATGCTCGGTCTTGGCTAAACTATTGGGGAGTCATGGAAGAAACCATTTTGTAGAATAAAGATACTATTAAAAAAAAGGTCAAATTAAAATGTGGTGTGATAAAGAGTTAGAGGAAAAAAGAAAATTAAGGTATTATAAAGATGTAATCAACCCTAATCTAGAAGATCAAAATTATCTATAAGTGTAAAGAAAAAAATAATCATTTCTAAGATAAGAACAAATTCTCACAAGCTCCATAGTGAAACTAGGCGTTGGTCAATTCCTAAAATGCCATGGGATGAAAGAGTATGTCACCTTTGTGATAGTAAGAAGTTTGAAGATGAAAAGCACTTTCTCCTAGATTGTCCAACCTATACTCATATTAGATCTCATTTTCAAAATATTGATCACACTACCAACCTTCCTAACCTCTTAACTCAACAAAAGTATGGTGATCTTGGAAAGATTCTCTTAATGCTTTTCGAGAACAGAAACAAAATTCTAAAGAATCACAAGTAATCACTTACCCGCTTAAGGTCCGATAGACCAATTATATCTTAGTGGACATTAATCATCATCACCATATTAATTTATACATTAATATATTTGTATAATGTATAAATTAACATAATAATGTATAATTAGTGTATTAATTAAGTATCACATAAATGTAATATATAATAATAATATATAAATTAGAGTAATTAATTTACATTATGGTGTAATGTAATTTACTAATTGATTGATACATTAATAATGTAATGTAATAATTAATTAATTAATTAATACATTATTAAATAATACATTGATAGAGTATTAATTTAACCTTATAAAATAATATATTAAATACATGAATACATACATAAAAAATATTAATATATTAAATACATTAAATGCATTAATAAATAAATTAATCAAATATGAATACACAAATAGAATTATATATTAATAATACATTATTAAAGTAGTAATATAATGAATTTATGTATTTAGTAATATGTTATTGAGTACATTAATATATAATGTAATATATTAAACTATTCATATATTGATAAATAAATTATTAAAGTAAATAAATACACAAATAAAGTAATTTATTAATAGGAAGTTAATAAAGCAATAATATATTGAACATAATCTATTTAGTAATATGTTATTATATTAATTTAATTTATGCATTACAATAATATATCAATGAATAATTACATTATTAGTGTATCAATAATGTTATATTACATTTTTAATTTATCAATCAATGAGACAATATATACCTTAATGTATTAATACATCATTAATAGTTCAATATATTACATTATTAATATATCAATAATGTTATATTACATTTTTAATCTATCAATCAATGAAACAATATATACTTTAATAATGCTATATTACATTTTTAATTTATCAATCAATAAAACAATATATAACTTAATGTATTAATACATGATTAATAGTTTAATATATAACATTATAAATTAATATATTAATACTTTTATATATAATTTAGACTAATGTAAAAGTACTAATACATTAATTTATATGGTTACATATTATACTATTAATGCATTAAAGTATATATTCTTTCATTTATTGATAAATTCAAATTGTAATATAACATTATTGATACAACAATATATACTTTAATGTATTAATACATTATTAATAATTTAATATATAACATTATAACTTGATGTATTAATACTTTTATATATACCTTAGACTAATGTAAAAGTACTAATACATTAATTTGTAAGGTTACATATTAGATTGTTAATACATTAAAGTATATATTCTTTCATTTATTGATAAATTAAAATTGTAATATAACATTATTGATACATTAATATTATAATAATACATTGATATATTAATGTAATGTATAAATTAAAGTTTAATTTCATTATTGTATAAAGTAACTTATAAATTAATTAATATATTAACAATCTAATGTAATAATTAATTTTTTACACTATTACATTATCAATAAATACATTGTTAAAGTATTAATACATTAATAATATGATAAATATATCATTAAATACATTAATAAATAAATAATACATGACTAATTTATTAATACACTAATAAAATAATACATTGAAAATATAATAAAAATATCAATACATAAAAATACATTAATAAAGTAATAATTGAATGATAAAAGAATATATTAAAAAATAGCAATACATTGAAGTTAATGACTTTAATAATATATTACTAAATTATTAAACTATTGATAAATAAATCCATTGCTAAAGTAGTAATATATTGATATTAAACTTTATGAATAAAAAGTGGTTGTTGTTGATTAATAATTAATTCACAATCATTAATTACTAAATATTATTATATAAATTATCATTATAAACTTTGTAAATATAATATAATTAATAATATCTATATAGTTAATTTTGTAATTCATAATTAATTAATAATATGTATAAAGTTAATAAATTAATAATTATTAAATATATGTAATTATGTATAAAATGTTCGTCACAATGCGACGTTGGAAAATATTTGACACAATGGAATGGCAGGAATGTTCATGACAATGTGACGTTCAGAAATGTTCGTCACAATGGGACAGTAGGAATGTTCATCACAATGCGATGTTGTGAAATGTTTGTCACAATGAGACATTGAGAAATTTTCATCACATTGGGACGGTACGAATGTTCATCACAATGCAATGTTAGAAAATGTTCGTCACAATGCGACGTTGGGAAATTTTCGTCACAATGTGACATTCAGAAATGTTCATCACATTGGGACGGTCGAATGTTCATCACAATGAGATGTTGGGAAAACTTTGTCAAAATCCGACGTTAAGATGATGTGCGACAAAATCATAAAGTGATGCATTGTTAACATTCATTTCGAGTGTCGCATTGTTAGGAAATGTTTGTCACAATACGATGTTGGGAAATGTTCATCACAATGTGATGTTGGGAAATGTTTGTCACATTGGGATGATGCGAATGTTCATCACAATGTGATTTTGGTCAAATTTCATCACAATGCGACGTTGGGAAGTATTCTTCACAATGCGATGTTGGGAAATGTTTGTCACAATGGGATAGTAGGAATGTTCATCACAATGCAATGTTGGGAAATGTTCGTCACAATGGGATGGTAGGAATTTTCGTCACAATGCCACATCGAAAGTGCTGTCAGAAATTGACGTCAAGAATGTTGTTTATGGGTGTGTGGCATTGGACAATGTGACAAGAAAAAAAATTAGTAACATAGTGGGGTTTCGACATACTCATCACATTGCGATGGTTATGGGAGGATGTTTGTCACAATATGACTTAGGGATCTATTTTTCATAGAGTGACAAAAGTAATGTTTGTCACAAAACAACATTGGACAATGTTCACCAGAATGTCACAAAGCAAAAGTTAGTAACATGTTGAGGTTTTGGCATGCTTAATTGCAATGTTGGTGGAAGGATGTTAGGCTTAGGAACATTGGACCATGACATCAAGGGTTATATAAATTTGAGTTTTTAATTATGAATTATATAAATTTATGTTTTTAGTGAGGGTTAAGTTGCATCATGGAGAAGTTTAAACTATAGGAAAGATAAATGTTATAAAACATTGTCATATGTTAAGAGAAAAAAAAGAGAAAATGAGTTGAAGAAAATATTAGGTTACTTTGACAATTACATAAGAAACCTTATGGTTGAATTAAATGAAAAGTAAAAAGCAAAAAGTTTATGTTAAGAAATAACTAAAGTATGAAAATAAACGTGCTCTCTCCATTTAGTCCTTTTGCTTTCCATTTAATTGCCGAGAAGATTTGATTAAAGTTAAATATGCAGAAACCTGGCACCATGTCTAGTTTGAGTCTTTGACATAAATTATTTTGCCCACTCTCACCAAGAACTTCACCTTTTTGTTAGATAGATTTAATAATCATGACAGTTGCAATTGGTTACCTGCTCACCTTACATGAAAGTAGCACTTATGGATTCACAAATATTTATGACAGAGTCATAGATTCTTTCGAGTTTTTTACTGTATTGTTTTGTTTTGCATGGAGTTGTCGAGCAAGTCAAGTTACATAAAGAGTCTAATTTGCTACTTAAGCAGGCCTTCTCCCTTGGCTATTCCAGCTCATTGCAATCATGTACAGTTCATAATAGTAGTCCTATTGTGATTGATCTAAGTCATTTCATCTATGGGAAAACATACAACATTAGCTTTCAAATATAGCATTAGATATGGGTTAATGCAAGCGTCAGCCTCGCCTTTCTTGTGAGTTTGGCATTCTTTCTTTGTCAGAATCACATTGTTGTATATTTAATTATAATTAAGTCAATAAAATAAAAGTCTCAGCTCTATATTATTGCCCCAAAATTGTTAAATATAATGTAACCTCAACAGGTTGACTGTACACTGCCAGCTGTCCTGGCCAGCTGTACTTTCTTTTCTTGATTTGCTGGAGCCTATTTAGCTCAGCTATTTTCCTTTTGCACTTAACTTCTTCATGTACTCATTTTTCACTCTTCTTCTTACATTCCTAATATACTGAATACTGTTTTCTGTTTTGATTTTTCTCTCTACATTTCTTGCTTCACAATTTATCATGGTATCAGAGCTACAATAGTAAGCCTCTTCACACAGGCTGGAGAGCAACATGATCCTCACAGCACAGAGCTTACATGGATCACAAGAGCATGTGACATAGACTTTTCACAAGGCTTGGAGAGCTGTGCGTAATACTCTCAAAAGATCAGCATAGGAAGCTTGCAGAGGAAGCACAGAGCTATATGTTCAAAAGATCGAGGAAGCAGAAATAGAAGGAAGGACAAAGCTTAAAGATTCATGAACAATTACAGATTTGTCAAAGATTCACGAAGAAGAGCTGTAGGACGCAAGCACATTTAAAGAATTCAAAAAATTTGTTCAAATTCATGAAAGATTCCTGCAGAAGGCAGAATCATTTAAAGAATTTCAGGAAATCTCTCAAATTCATCAAAGATTGTTGTAGAGAGAAGAATGATTCAAAGAATTCATGTAATTCTTTCAAATCTGTGAAAGATTCATGAATTTTCTTCCACAGGAGAGAATCTTTTCAAGAATAGAAAAGAACTCGCGAAAGTAGCCAAGAACGAGGAGTTGCAGTCGTAAGATCGGCCCTGTGAACAGACTTAAGGTGCAAGTCGACTGCAGCAAGGACGAGGAGAGCCTAGCAACGATAGAAGATTTTCAACCGTTAGATTTGGCACAGAGGACCGATAGCTGTTGGATCCATGAGAAACTGCACGAGGCTTAGTCCTCTGGAGCGCATAGGGTAGAAGAGATTCTAAGCCATTGGATCTCGTTCAGAATAGTCGACAGTTGTCAGATCTTGAGAAAACACCTGAAAACCATTGGATCTATCAGGAGATGCACGAGGGTTAAGCCTCTGTGAGCAGGAGAGGTGAAAATCCCAAAAGAGTGAGCACATCGAGATTTTGACATTTGGGAGTTCGAAGGTCCTGAGGATGAGAGATCGAGGCAATCCATGGCAGAAGTCCCGAAATAGTGAAAAGATCGCAGTTGTCTATTCGAGGGAGGACACATGTCATGAAATCATCCATTTCAGAGATTCGAGCATCGGGACTCATAGAGGTGAGCATTTCGACTTTGCAACCCGCAAAATCCTGAAATCATGATTCGTAAAATCACGAAATCGATCAAAGTCGTCCATCGGTTGGGGACAGGTGGCAGAGATTGAGAATCCATCGAAATATCAGCTATTGGGGATTCAAGTTGACAGAGGATTTGTGTCACAGGGGGTCGCAAGTCACGAAATCGTGAAACGATGAGGATCATCCATATTGAGGGGATGTGTGGCAACAATCTAGGCCTTCGGGGAAAGTCCCAAAAGGAAAGGCCATCGACATTTCAGGTATCGGCTTTTCGGGAGTTAAGAGACCAAGAAGTCGGGCGCTTGAGTCGCGAAACCTCAAAAGGGACTGCGGTCATATAAGGAGAGGTCATGTGGACCAGAGGTATAGCCCAGGGGGCTAACTGAAGTTAAAGCCATTTCAACAAATCGACCTTTTGGAGATCGGGAAATCGAGAAGACAGAGGTTCTCAACATCGGGAAACAGGAAGTCTCGAAACCCGAAATCGCAAATTGAAGAGTCACGAAATACTAATATGCGAAATTTTGAAATAATCTGAGTCATTGATCTCAAATAAACAAGGATCGTTCATCCTTGAAGCCAATCACGACATGTCGATAATTCAGAGATTGGGGAATCGAGGAGTCAGAAGAGATCATTATCAAGGTTCGCGAAGTCGCAAAACCCGATATCCTGAAATCCTGAAAGGATCTGGATCGTCAGATCACAGGAAGATCTGGACCGTTGAATTGTCCAAAGGAAAATTTTAGCATTTCGCTAGCAGTGCTTTAACATCTAGGCACGTGGTCACATTGAACAGAGACTAAGGGCCAATCCAAGGCCGTTAAGCTCTCTTCAGTGTTTCGGTGATAGAAAGTTGGAGAGACAAGAGTTCGGAGGACTCGTATAACGAAGTCCCGAAGTCAGAATCATGAAGCCAAAACTCGCGAAGTTGAAACTCATGAAATCTTGAATCGCAGAGTTCTGAAGTCCCTGCAAGAAATTAGTAGACCCGATTTTACACGCGGGAAACAGGTAAATACGAAATTTGCTAACAATTTTTTTTCTATTTTGTTAAATTCTTTAAAACATGGCAACGTCTAGAAATTTAGGACCAACTCACAGTTCGATTCTTCTTGGAAATAACTATGAGTTCTGTTCTCTTTGAATGAGATCATTCTTGCAAGCACAAGAGTGCTGGGATCCAGTGGATCTTGGATATGTGGAACCAAATCCAGCAGACCTTGTCGCCATGACAAACCAGCAGAGAATTGCTCATGCAACTTAGAAAAACAGAGAAAATAAAGCTAAATTTTGGATTCAAAATTCTGTGGATGATTCGATTTTCTGAAAAATCACAGGCGCTAGTACTTCAAAACAGGCCTGGGACATCCTTAAATCATCCTACCAAGGCAATGATAGGGTCAAAATAGTCAAACTGCAGACCTTGAGGACTCAATTCAATACTTTAAGAATGACAGAGTCTGAAAATGTGGATCAGTTCATGACCAGAGTCATGGGAATCGTGAACTAGATCAGATTGACTGGTGAATCCATCACTGATCAACACATTGTTGAGAAAATCCTCATAAGTTTACCAAAGAAATTTGAAATGGTTGTTACAACAATCCTTGAATCCAAGGATCTGTCACATTTTTCAACAGATGAACTGATTGGTTCCCTTGTGACACATGAGACTAGACTACATCTCACAGATGAGTCAATCGCCAATGCCTTCAAAACTCAATTCTCCTTCAACAGAGGGAGAGGCAGAGAAAGAGGAAGAGGTCACCAAGGATGAGGAAGTACTATAAGTGACCAACACTCAAATGGAGGTAACAAACAACAAAGCCAACATCAAAATTTCCAAGGTCATAGACAACAACACCAGAATCAAAATTTTCAGCCTCAAAGAGGGAGAGGGAGAAGATCAAATGACAAATCAAGCATACAATGCTATTACTGCAAAAAATATGGGCACTATAAATCTAAATGCTGGAAGAAGTAGGCAGATCATCTCTCAGGTAGAGCACATGTGTAAAATCATACAGGAGAAACCTCAAAAGGTATGTTTCTCTCATGTCACAAGTCTGAAGAACAACTTAAAGATCTCTGGTTGCTAGACAGTGGATGCAACAATCACATGACACGTAAGAAAGATTTACTTTCATGCATTGATTCTTCAATCTCATCTGAAATTACACTTGGAAATGATTCCTTAGTCAAGGTTCAAGGCAAAGGAACTGTACCTATTCTTACTAAAAAAAATGAAAAGAAAGACATAAAAAATGTCTATCATGTTCCAGATTTGAAACACAATCTGCTAAGTGTAGGACAACTCATTGAACATGGATATAAGGTACTCTTTGAGGGAGCATCTTGCAAGATATATGATAAAATCCCAAGCAGAAAATTGATTTCTAAAATCCACATGACTCAAAATAGGATGTTTCCCCTTACACTCAGAACTACAAATCTGATTCAACCATATGCACAACGTGCATCCACCCTGAATGAAACAATGGTTTTGCATACAAGATTTGGACATCTACCCTTTAAGATTCTAAGTCTTCTTCAGAAACACTCCATGGTCAAAGGTCTTCCCATCTTCAAACAACAAAATTCCCCATGTGAGTCTTGCATACTTGGAAAACATTAGAGAACTAGTTTTCCACAGTCATTTAATCAAGCCAAACAACATCTCGAACTAGTTCACACTGACCTATGTGGACCAATGTAAACAAATTCAATAGGTGGTAGCTTTTACTTTCTAACGTTTATTGATGATTTTAGCAGGAAAAACTGGATCTATTTTCTCAGACACAAGTCTGAAACTTTTGCAAAATTCAAGGAATTCAAAGCAGAAGTTGAAAAACAGAGTGGAAAATATATAAAAATACTAAGGTCTGACGGAAGAGGAGAATACAACTCCAATGAATTTGCAAATTTCTGCAAATCACAAGGCATTATCATGCAAACAATAGCGAGGTATACTCCACAATATAATGGAGTGGCTGAAAGGAAAAATAAAACAATAATGAATATGGCAAGAACACTTCTCAAAGAGAAACATTTGTCAAATATTTTTTGGGCTGAAGCAGTAGCATGCTCATTTTATCTCTTGAACAGATCTTCAACCACAAGTCTAAAGTTGAAAGTCCCTCAAGAAGCACGGAGTGCGACAAAGCTCAATGTTGCGCATCTAAGGACATTCAGATGCATATCATACACTCACATACCTTTCAAATTAAGGAAGAAACTTGATGACTGAAGTGAGAAATGTATCTTTACTGGATACAGTGAAACACCTAAAGCCTATAGGCTTTACAATCCAATCTTCAAGAAACTAATTCTCAGTAGAGATGTAAAATTTCTGGAAAATTAATTTTGGAATGAATAAAAAAATCAACAATTGGACAATCAAAATCCATTGCTGCTAAGTTCTGAAAACACAGAAAATTTAGGACAACAAATACCTCTACCTGTTCTTCCAAGATTGCAGGTACAAGGAAGATCTGAAAATTCTCAGGATAACTGAACTTCAAGTAGAGACGACTCCTCTGAAATTCAAAATCAGAGAACTTGAAGTTTGAGAGAAATCCATCAGCAGTTGGATGACTTTGAACAACACAACCTTTTTTCTTTAATGTCATGTCAACCTACATCTTTTAAGGAAGCCACTAAGGAGCCACATTGGGTTCAAGACATGAACCAAGAAATTGACTCCATTGAGAAGAACAAGACATGGGATCTTGTTGATTTGCCAAGTCATAAGAAAAGTATTGGTGTCAAGTGGGTTTACAAAACTAAACTCAATGAAAAAGGGTAGATTGAAAAACACAAGGCAAGACTTGTTGCCAAAGGATTCTCACAACAACCTGGTACTGACTATGGTGAAACTTTTGCTCTAGTAGCAAGGTTAGACACTGTCAGAACTCTATTGGCCATACCAGCCCAACATAAATGGCAAGTATACCAGATGGATGTCAAGTCAGCATTCCTAAATGGTTTCTTAGAAGAAGAAGTTTATGTCGATCAACCACCTAGATTTGAAGTCCAAGAGCAGCCAACCAAAGTATATCGGTTGAAGAAATCCTTGTATGGCTTAAAGAAAGCTCCATGAGCTTGGTACATCAGAATTGACACTTATCTGATCAAAAGTGGTTTCAGTAGAAGTCAAAATGAGCCAACTCTTTACACCAAAACTAATCAGTACGGTAAAATTTTGATTGTATGTTTATATGTTGATGACATGATATATACTGGAAATCTTGAATTAACCAATTTTAAACATGCCATGCAATGTGAGTTTGAGATGACAGATCTTGGCATTATGAAATTTTTTTTGGGAATTGAGGTTGATCAATCAACCAAAGGAATTTGTGTCTATTAGAAAAAGTATGCAACAGACATCATCAAAAGATTCCGAATGGAAGAATGAAATCCAGCAGAAACCCCTATACCCCTAGGCACAAAATTGAGCAAGAAAGATGAAGGCCCTACAGTGGACCCTACCCTGTACAAAAGTTTAGTAGGCAATTTGTTGTATTTTACAACAACTAGGCCTGATATTATGTATGCAGCTAGCCTTGTTTCCAGATTCATGGAATCTCCCAAAGATTCTCATTGGAAAATGGCGAAACAGATTCTAAGATATATTGCAGGAACTCTCAATTTTGTCTTATGGTACACCAAATCTGATAGTAATCAACTTTCTGGTTACACAGACAGTGCTTTTGCAGGCAACCTAGATGACAAGAAAAGAACCTGAGGACATGCTTTTCACCTGGACTCGAACCTGATTTCATGGGCATCAAAGAAGTAGCCAATTGTATCAATATCTTCTGCAGAGGCAGAGTATGTCGCTGCTACCTCAGCTTCTTGTCAAGCTATGTGGCTGAGAAGAATATTGAAAGATATGTCACATACAAAAAGGGATCCGACTCCTATTTTTTGTGACAATACTTCAGCAATAGCTCTATCCAAAAATCATGTGTTTCACAAGAAAAACAAACACATTGACACTCGCTTTCACTTCATCCGCGAGCTCGTCAATAATGGTGACATTGCACTCCAATTCTGTGCTTCTCGAGATTAGCTCGCAGATATCTTCATAAAGCCACTGTGCTTCCTGTTTTTTATTTTTAGAGACAACACTTGGGCATAATCAGTGCTAATGTTTGTAACTGTTGAGTTTAAGAGGGAGTGTTAAATATAATGTAACCTTGACTGTACACTGCAAGCTGTCCTGGCCAGTTGTACTTTATTTTCTTGATTTGCTTGAGCCTATTTAGCTTAGCTATTTTCCTTTTGCACTTAACTTCTTCATGTACTCTTTTGTACTCTTCTTCTTACATTCCTAATATACTGAATACTGTTTTCTGTTCTGATTTTTCTCTCTGCATTTCCTGCTTCACAATTTATAAAAAATGATATAGTCAATTGATTTTTAAATATTATGGTTGCTTATAATTAAGTTTTCCTTTTTGGGGAGAACCGGGTTCCTTGGAGAAAACAGTCATCCATCGTTCCCTGCACAAGATTTAAGTATACTATATTGTTTACTTCCACAGGATTTAAGTATCATATATTGTTTGCTTGCAGACACAAACCGTAATCAAAATTTAACATTGAGCCTGACATTATAACTATATATCTACAGTTTGAATAAATCTACCCCTGTAAAAGTGGCTGCTCTCCACTAAGAAAAAAATAGCTCTCCATGTTTTCCCAAAAGTCTTATGAAGAAATATGTTGGAAAATTTGATAATGTTTATTGGGCAATGGCGGAAACGGAGGACAACGACCCTTTGGAAGTCATTAAATTGAGTTGATGGCCACTATAACGTTTGGAAGTCCACGCATAGTCGACATGCTTATGGAAAAACAAAAATATAATTTTTTTGCGAGCTTCTCCGAGTCTAATTTATTAATTTATCAGTATAATAACGAAGAATGGAGGAAAACTAGCAAGATAATTTTTTTTGTGTGTAATTTATCACTAGGAAATAGACGAATAGGAAATCGAATGCGGGGCTGAAAATAAATTAAGTTGGTGCTGAAAATAAATTACATTGTAGATTGTGATAAATTGTGTGGACCTTTTGATGTTGCTATAACTTTGATGATCGATCTTTTTTATTATTTTTCATGTCGAAATACAAGTCTATTATGAGGGCCAACCATTGAAGGCAGTTCAGTGTGTGGTCGGCTCGCCTTCATTGGTTGGGCCGCATGCATGGAAAACCTAAATTTATCATAGCATGTCAAATAGCCTGAAAACTGAAGAAAACTAATTGCTGAAATTATGCTTTGCTTTGATACAATCTGTATATAAAGTTCTCTTGATTGTGCTAAAAAAATCCAGGTATATTATCTCGTTTGGCTTGATGTTTTGCTTTGATACCCTTTGCATATAAAGTTCTCTTGATTGTACTTAAAAAAAATCCAGGTATATGAAAAAAACAAAAATATGAAACTACATAAATTGGAAATGTGCGACCTCTCTGCATATAAAGTTCTCTTGATTGTACTAGAAAATCTAAGTATATGAAGAAAGGAAAAAATATGAAAGGACATAAAATGACAAATGCGCGAGTGCATCCAATATGGCAAAAGTGGAATGCCATAAATTTAAAAAACTTTAAATCAGCAAATGCGCCTCTCTCCTAAATTTAAATCGGAAAATCTGGACGTGGCGTGAAGAAGGTAGACAGTACACGGTTCACACTTCATATGAAGCCTGCGTTACCCTGGTAATTTTTAAAAAGGTGATATGAAAAACGTGAGCTTTAATGAGAGGGTTCACACAAGGAACGCGTGTCTTCAATATGAAACGTATGTTTGTGGTAATATGAAACATTTGGCAGGGTTAGATTTATAAATGGAATGGGTGGGCATTAGAAGGTTCAGAAGCAGAAAGTGTGTATTTATCTAAAACATATGTTTATTTCGAACATAAAACATGTGTAGTGATTCTTAATCATATAAATGTGGCTTGTACAGATATTAATTTTTTTTAATCTTTCTTAATCATTTAAAAGTGGTAATTATATATGTTTAGAGTAATTTTATAATGTGATTAAATAAATGTTAAAAAATAAACATATTAATAGATGCTTTCATAAATGCAAGGAAGTTATGAATAATAAATCTCATTTATCGATTTTTGAGTACAATAAAAAATATGTGAGCATCTTCAATAAGTAGCTATAAGATTAAAATTTAAAGTTAAAAGATAATTAATTGTACCCATTGTCAATAGCTGTCCTATAAAAACTTGCATAAA
>JASDQU010102566.1:161098-172771 GCA_032191745.1 Picea mariana
GTGATTTATTTTTTAATTCTTCTTTTACTATTGCTAGTGTATCTTCCTGTTGTTGTTGTTTTATACCAAAACTTATGAGGTTCAAGGCTCTTTTGTTACACTCATGGTCGAGTTCGATTAGCTTATTCATTTCCTCTTTGATGTGTTTGATATCCGATTTTTTTTCCATATTACCGAGGATCAAATTGTTGGTTAGTTTTTCTTCTAGCTCTTTAATTCTATCTCCCAAGTTGTGATTTTCTTCAACCCCTCCTTCTTGGGTTGATTGTTTATGTTTTTCCATTTCTTGAATTCCATCCTTCATTGTCTGTAATTCACTCTTGAACCCTAAGAATCTATCATCTATTTGAGTTTGAATGGTATATATATATATTTTTTATCAATCATTGTCTCTAACTCTATTTGGAGTTTTACGTCTCTTTCTTCACTCCTTTTTTCTAATGTTTCTAACTCTATTTGGATTTTGACATCTCTCTCTTTGCTTCTTTTTTTTTACTAATTCCATATAATCATAATGGATTTCTAGGGTGATTTTGGGGGGCCTCCCCTTGATAGGATGAGTTTTTGGAATAGGTGGTGGATTGCTCATATTGAAAAGAAGAGAAAAAAGACGTAACAATTATTATTATGGATTGTCTTTGTCTCTCAAATCAAATTTTACTTATGAAACTTAAAATAAGTAATAAATAAAATATATTTAAATATATTTACTTAAAATTAAAATTGAATCAAAGTAAAAAGTGAATCACCTCATTTCAGATGTCTAATTACTCAACAACAGAGAAGTATGGAGAAACTTGGCTAAAAAAGGTAAAAACCAAAGAGAAATATTATTCCCCTTCAAAACCACAATTCAAAACCCCATAGAAGTAGTATTCTCGCAGGAGAGAAATAATTTCAAAACCCCAAAGAAGTATAAATATTAATGTATCAATTAATTTAAAATACATTAATACAAAACATTAATGTATTTCATTAATACATTATAAGTATATATATTGTATTTATGTAATAATTAATGTTTTTCATTAATGTAATAATTAATGTATTTCATTAATACATTATTATTATATATTACATTTATATGATAATTAATTAATACACTAATTATACATTAACTATACATTATTATAAGGATTGGCCCTCCGATTTAAAAAATTTCAGCTTGGTAGTCTTCAATGTTCTTAGCTTTCCCATTTGTGAGCCGCTTAACCCTGAACTCTATGTCATCTAAAGAAAAAAATTCTTCCATTGTAGGGAGAGTAGGAATTGTCTCCATGGCATTAGGGAGCTTGTAAATACTTTTAAGGTAGGAATTTGAGTCCTCTAAGGGAATCCTATTATTTTCTTTAGTATTGCATTTTAGAATTTGGTTCCAAAACTTCTTAGGATCCAACTTGTATAGTTGTGAAAGGTGCTCTTGTCTTTTATTGATATAATATATATATTTTTTCCTTTTAATTAGGGATTTGTATGTATTGATCTTATCGAGCTTTAAGGGCTCATAAGAAGCATCTCTAATAGATTTCCTAGCAATTTTACATTCTTTATTATACCAATGGTTGGTTCTATTATTCTCCGCGGTTTTGAAATTAAGAAATATTATTCTCGTTCAAAACCCTAGATACATAATACATTAAGAAGTATTTCTAGGATATAGAATCTTAGAAATACTTCTTAATGTATTATATATCTAGGGTTTTGAATGGGAATAATACTTCTTAATTTCAAAACCGTAGAGAATAATAGAACAACTAACCCTTGGTATGATAAAGAATGCAAACTTGCTAGGAAAGACATTAGGGATGCTACTAATGAGCCCTTAAAACTCAATAAGATCAATACGTACAAACACCTAATTAAAAGGAAAAAAAAAGATACTATATCAATAAAAGGCAAGAGCAACTTTCACAACTATACAAGTTGGATCCTAAGAAGTTTTGGAGCCAAATTATAAAATGAAATACTAAAGAAAATAACAGGATTCCATTAATAGAGTCGAATTCCTACCTTAAAAGTATTTACGAGTTCCCTGATGCCATGGACACCATTCCTATTGTCCCTACAAATGAAGAAGTTTTTTCTTTAGATGACATAGTGTTTGAGGTTAAGCGGTTCACAAATGGGAAAGCTAAGAACATTGAAGGCTACCAAGATGAAATTTTTAAAATCGGAGGGCCAATCCTTATCCCTTACATACACAAGATTTTCAATTTAGCAGTCAAGCAGGGCTTCCCTAAACTGTGGATGCAAAGCCTCATTATTCCTATTTTTAAAAATGGGGATAAAAACATTCCCTCTAACTATAGGACCATTATGATTAGCCGGATTTTAGCCAAGGTTTATGGAATTATTTTGGAAAAGAAGATTAACATTTGACTAGAAATTCACGGTAAAAGAGCTAAAGTCCACACCGGGTTTAGGAGATATCATTCAACTGTGGACCATCTTGTTACCTTTAGGATCATTGCAGAGGAGTTCCGCAATACTAAAACCAATCTTTTTTGTTGTTTTGTTGACTTTAGAGAATCTTTTGACATGGTTCCTAGGAAAAAACTTTGGAATAGGTTGGAAGAGATAAAAGTGTCTCGCAAGTTGAGGGTTGCTACAATAAGGATGTATGAGAATGTTATTGCTAAGCTTAAAAAAATTGAGGGCTGGTCAAAAGAGATTAACTGCAATATCAAAGTCAAACAAGGTTGTCCCTTGTCCCCTACCCTTTCTAGCATATACATTGATAAGTTAGAAGAATGCTTGGAAAAAGTAGGTTATGTCGGCCCTACTCTCACTCGTATAGTCATCAATATTCTTATTTATGTCGATGATATCGTTCTTATGGCAAGGAGTCCCTATGATCTTGAAAACCAACTAAGAACCCTCAAGGACTTTTGCTCCAATATCGGTATAACTGTTAATAGTGATAAGGCTAAGGTCATGATTATTAAATCCAATAAGATCTCTTATGATACCTTTGTATATGAAAACAACAACTAGGAGGAAGTGAATTCATACAAATATCTTGGAATTGATATTCACCACAAGCTTAATTGGAATTATAGCATTGAGAAAAGGATTATTGGGGGATGGAAAGCTTATTATGGGCTTGAAAAAAATTGTAAATTAGCTGATCTTTGGAGTTGGGATAAGAATAAACTCCTCTTTGAGACTTTTGTTACACCTATTATTCTTTATGGATGTGAATTTTGGGGCTACAGTATCTCTCGTGAATCCTCGAGAAACATAGAGCAAATACAAAAGAATTTTATAACCTATAATCTCAAAATTAAAGGAAATACGCCCTATCCCATCCTCCTCGTAGAAATAAGCCTCTCCCCCATTGAGAGCATGGCTATGACTAGATACGTAATGTATAAGAATAAGTTAAACAACATGGAAGACAAGAGGCTACCTAAAATTGCTTCAAAATCAAGTCATAACCACCATCGACTCAAGCGAGGATGGCATAAAGATGCTCGGTCTTGGCTAAACTATTGGGGAATCATGGAAGAAACCATTTTGCAGAATAAAAATACTATTAAAAAAATTGTCAAATTAAAATGTGGTGTGATAAAGAGTTAGAGGAAAAAAGAAAATTAAGGTATTATAAAGATGTAATCAACCCTGATCTAGAAGATCAAAATTATCTATATGTGTAAAGAAAAAAAAATAAAATTCTAAGATAAGAACAAATTTTCACGAGCTCCGCCCGCACGGGTGTAGAAGGATTGGCAAGTGCCGTGTAAATGGAAGGAAATTTGTAAATGAAGTCTCATGTTCGATTCTTACCCGGACTTACTCGTGCGCCATTCTTGCGGGCTGGGTGGTTGCACCTGGGGTTATAGTGGTAGCCGCCTAGGGATCGACCCCGTGTCACGTGAGTACAAGAACCGCAAGTTGGCGATTCCCCCAGCGAAAAAAAAAAAAATTCACGAGCTCCATAGTGAAACTGGACATTGGTCAATTCCTAAAACGCCATGGGATGAAAGAGTGTGTCACCTTTGTGACACTAAGAAGGTTGAATATGAAAATCACTTTCTCTTAAATTGTCCAGCCTATACTCATATTAGATCTCATTTTCAAAATATTGATCACACTACCAGCCTTCCTAACCTCTTAACTCAACAAAAGTATTGTGATCTTGGAAGGATTCTCTTAATGTTTTTCGAGCACAAAAACAAAATTCTAAAGAATCACAAGTAATCACTTACCCTGTTAAGGTCCGATAGACCAATTAGGTCTTAGTGGACATTAATCATCATGATCATATTAATTTATACATTAATATATTTGTATAATGTATAAATTAATATAATAATGTATAGTTAATATATAATTAGTGTATTAATTAAGTATCACATAAATGTAATATATAATAATAATATATAAATTAGAGTAATTAATTTACATTATGATATAATGTAATTTACTAATTGATTGATACATTAATAAGGTAATTTATTAATTAGTTAATACATTGATAAAGTATTAATTTAACCTTATAAAATAATATATTAAATACATAATACATATATAAAAAATATTAATATATTAAATGCATTAATAAATAAATTAATCAAATATGAATACACAAATAGAATTATATATTAATAATACATTATTAAAGTAGTAATACAATGAATTTATGTATTTAGTAATATATTGAGTACATTATATATTAATATATAATGTAATATATTAAACTATTCATACATTGATAAATAAATTACTAAAGTAAATAAACACACAAATAAAGTAATTTATTAATAGGAAGTTAATAAAGTAATAGTATATTGAACATAATCTATTTAGTAATATGTTATTATATTAATTTAATTTATGCATTACATTAATATATTAATGTATAATTAGATTATTAATGTATTAATAATGTTATATGACATTTTAATTTATTAATCAATAAGAATCTATTTAGTAATATGTTATTATATTAATTTAATTTATGCATTACATTAATATATTAATGTATAATTACATTATTAATGTATTAATAATGTTATATGACATTTTAATTTATTAATCAATAAGACAATATATACCTTAATGTATTAATACATCATTAATAGTTAAATATATTACATTATTAATATATCAATGCATGATTACATTATTAATATATTAATAATGTTATATTATATTTTTAATGTATCAATCAATGAAACAATATATACTTTAATAATGATATATTACATTTTTAATTTATCAATCAATAATGAAACAATATATAATTTAATGTATTAATACATGATTAATAATTTAATATATAACATTATAAATTAATGTATTAATACTTTTATATATAACTTAGACTAATGTAAAAGTACTAATACTTTATTTTTTACGGTTACATATTAGACTATTAATACATGAAAGTATATATTCTTTCATTTATTGATAAATTCAAATTGTAATATAACATTATTGATACAACAATATATACTTTAATGTATTAATACATTATTAATTGTTTAATATATAACATTATTAATTAATGTATTAATACTTTTATATGTACCATAAACTAATGTAAAAGTAGTAATACATTAATTTGTAATGTTACATATTAATACATTATTAATTGTTTAATATATAACATTATTAATTAATGTATTAATACTTTTATATGTACCATAAACTAATGTAAAAGTAGTAATACATTAATTTGTAATGTTACATATTAGACTGTTAATACATTAAAGTATATATTCTTTCATTTATTGATAAATTAAAATTGTAATATAACATTATTGATACATTAATATTATAATAATACATTGCTATATTAATGTAATGTATAAATTAAAGTTTAATTTCATTATTGTATAAAATAATTTATAAATTAATTAATATATTAACAATGTAATGTAATAATTAATTTTGTACATTATTACATTATCAATAAATACATTATTAAAGTATTAATACATTAATAATATGATAAATATATCATTAAATAAAGTAATAAATAAATAATATATGAATAACTTATTAATATACTAATAAAATAATACATTGAAAATATAATAAAAATATCAATACATAAAAATACATTAATAAAGTATTAATGTAATGATAAAAGAATATATTAATAAATAGCAATACATTGATGCTAATGACTTTAGTAATACATTATTAAATTATTAAACTATTAATAAATAAATTCATTACTAAAGTAGTAATATATTGATATTAAATTTTATGAATAAAAAGTGGTTGTTGTTGATTAATAATTAATTCACAATCATTAATTACTAAATATTATTATATAAATTATCATTATAAACTTTGTAAATATAATGTAATTAATAATATCTATATAGTCAATTTTGAAATTTTGAAATTCATAATTAATTAATAATATGTATAAAGTTAATAAATTAACAATTATTAAATATATGTAATGTATGTATAAAATGTTGGTCACAATGCGATGTTGGAAAATATTTGACACAATGGGATGGTAGGAATGTTCATGACAATGTGACGTTCATAAATGTTCGTCACAATGGGACGATAGGAATGTTCATCACAATGCGATGTTGTGAAATGTTCGTCACAATGCGACGTTGGGAAATCTTCATTACAATGCGATGTTCAGAAATTTTCATCACATTGGGACGGTACAAATGTTCATCACAATGCGATGTTAGAAAATGTTCGTCACAATGCGACGTTGGGAAATTTTTGTCACAATGTGACGTTCATAAATGTTCATCACATTGGGACGGTACGAATGTTTATCACAATGTGATGTTGAGAAAAGTTTGTCAAAATCCAACGTTAAGATGATGTGCGACAAAATCATAAAGTGATGCATTGTTAACATTCATTTCGAGTGTTGCATTGTTATAAAATGTTTGTCACAATGTGACGTTGGGAAATGTTCATCACAATGTGACGTTGGGAAATGTTTGTCACGTTGGAATGATGCGAATGTTCATCACAATGTGATTTTGGTCAAAGTTCATCAAGATGCGACGTTGGGAAGTATTCTTCACAATGCGATGTTGGTAAATGTTTGTCACAATGGGACGGTAGGAATGTTCTTCACAATGCAATGTTGGGAAATGTTTGTCCCAATGCGATGCTGGGAAATGTTCGTCACAATGGGATGGTAGGAATTTTCGTCACAATGCCACATTGAAAGTGCTATCAGAAATTGACGTCAGGAATGTTGTTTATGGGTGTGTGACGTTGGACAATGATCGTTACAATGTGACAATAAAAAAAATTAGTAACATAATGGGGTTTCGACATGCTCATCACATTGCGATGGTTATGGGAGGATATTTGTCACAATATGACTTAGAGATCTGTTTTTCATAGAGTGGCGAAAGTAATGTTTGTCACAAAACAACTTTGGACAATGTTCACCAGAATGTCACAAAGCAAAAGTTAGTAACATGTTGAGGTTTTGGCATGCCTAATTGCAATGTTGGTGGAAAGATGTTAGGCTTAAGAACATTGGACCATGACATAAAGGGTTATATAAATTTGAGTTTTTAATTATAAATTATATAAATTTATGTTTTTAGTGAGGATTAAATTGCATCATGAAAAAGTTTAAACTATAGAAAAGATAAATGTTATAAAACATTGTCATACTTTAAGAGAAAAAAAAGAGAAAATGAATGGAAGAAAATGTCAAGTTACTTGAAAATTACATAACCAACTTTATAACCAACTTTATGGTTGAATTGAATGAAAATTAAAAAGCAAAAAAGTTTATGTTAAGAAATAACCAAAGTATGAAAATAAACGTGCTCTGTCCATTTACTCCTTTTGCTTTCCATTTAATCGCCGAGAAGATTTGATTAAAGTTAAATACGCAGAAACCTGGCACCATGCCCAGTTTGACTCTTTGACATAAATTATTTTGCCTACTCTCACCAAGAACTTCACCAGTTTTTTAGATAGATTTAATAATCATGACAGTTGCAATCGGTTACCTGCTCACCTTACACGCAAGTAGCACTTATGAATTCACAAATATTTATGACAGAGTCATAGATTCTTTCGAGTTTTTTACTGTATTGTTTTGGTTTGCATGGAGCTGTCGAGCAAGTCAAGTTACATAAAGAGTCTAATTTGCTACTTAAACAGGCCTTCTCCCTTGGCTATTCCAGCTCGTTGCAATCGTGTAGAGTTCGTGATTGATCTGAGTCGTTTCATCTATGGGAAAACATACAACATTAGATTTCGAATACAGCATTAGATATGGGTTAATGCAAGTGTCACCCTCGCCTTTCTTGTGAGTGTGCCATTCTTTCTTTGTCAGAATCGTATCGTTGTATATTTAATTACAATTAAGTCAATAAAATAAAAGTCTCAGCTCTATATTATTGCGCCAAAATGATATAGTCAATTGATTTTTAAATATTATGGTTGCTTATAATTAAGCTTTCCTTTTTAGGGAGAAGCGGGTTCCTTGGAGAAAACAGTCATCCATCGTTCCCTGCACAAGATTTAAGTATACTATATTGTTTAATTCCACAGGATTTATGTATCACATATTGTTTGCTTGCAGACACAAACCGTAATCAAAAGTTAACATTGAGAACACTATAACTATATTTTTATCTACTGTTTGAATAAATCTACCCCTGTAAGAGTGGCTGCTCTCCACTAAGCAAAAAATAGCTCTCCATGTTTTCCCAAAAGTCTTATGAAGAAATATGTTGGAAAATTTGATAATGTTTATTGGGCAATGGCGGAAACGAAGGACAACGACCCTTTAGAAGTCATTAAATTGAGTTGATGGCTACTATAACGTTTGGAAGTCCAGTTGTAGAATCCACGCATAGTCGACATGCTTATGGAAAAACAACAAAATAATTTTTTTGCGAGCTTCTCCGAGTCTAATTTATTAATTTATCAGTATAATAACGAAGAATGGAGGAAAACTAGCAAGATAATTTTTTTGTGTGTAATTTATCACTAGGAAATTGACGAATAGGAAATCGAATGCGGGGCTGAAAATAAATTACATTGTAGATTGTGATAACTTGTGTGGACCTTTTGATGTTGCTATAACTTTGATGATCGATCTTTTTTATTATTTTTCATGTCGAAATACAAGTCTATTATGAGGGCCAACCATTGAAGGCAGTTCAGTTCGTGGTCGGCTTGCCTTCATTGGTTGGGCCGCATGCATGGAAAACCTAAATTTATCATAGCATGTCAAATAGCCTGACAACTGAAGAAAACTAATTGCAGAAATTATAATTGAAGAAAACTAATTGCATAAATTTTTACATTATCTCGTCTGGCTTGATGCTTTGCTTTGATACAATCTGTTCTCTTGATTGTGCTAAAAAAATCCAGGTATATTATCTCGTTTGGCTTGATGTTTTTCTTTGATACCCTCTGCATAAAAAGTTCTCTTGATTGTACTTAAAAAAAAATCCAGGTATACGAAAAAAAGCAAAAATATGAAACGACATAAATTGGAAATGTGCGACCTCTCTGCATATAAAATTCTCTTGATTGTACTAGAAAATCCAAGTATAGAAAATCCAAGTATATGAAGAGAGGAAAAAATATGAAAGGACCTAAATTGACAAATGCGCGAGTGCATCCAATATGGCAAAAGTGGAATGCCATAAATTTAAAAAACTTTAAATCAGCAAATGCGCCTCTCTCCTAAATTTAAAACGAAAAATCTGGACGTGGCGTGAAGAAAGTAGACAGTACACGGTTCACACTTCATATGAAGCCTGCGTTACCCTGGTAATTTTTAAAAAGGTTATATGAAAAACGTCAGCTTTAATGAGACGGTTCTTGTGTCCCCAATATGAAACGTACGTTTGTGGTAATATGAAACATTTGGTAGCATTAGACGGTTAGAAGCAAAAAGTGTGCATTTATTTAAAACATATGTTTATCTCGAACATAAAACATGTGTAGTGATTCTTAATCATATAAATGTGGCTTGTACAGATATTAATTTTTTTTTATCTTTCTTAATCATTTAAAAGTGGTAATTATATATGCTTACAGTGATTTTATAATGTGATTAAGTAAATGTAAAAAAATAAACATGTTAATAGATGCTTTCATAAATGCAAGGAAGTTATGAATAATAAATCTCATTTATTGATTTTTGAGTACAATAAAAAATATATGAGCATCTACAATAAGTAGCCATAAAATTAAAATTTAAAGTTAAAAGATAATTAATTGTACCTATTATCAATAGCTGTCCTATAAAGAAGTTGCATAAATATAATAATTAACCACTAATTATATATATATATATATATATATATATATATATATATATATATTATTTTCATTTTTTTTATTATTATACTTTTATTTATTACTTTGTTATAATTTTATTTATTAATTAATTTATTATTTATCATTTTATTTATTATTTAGTATATAAAAAAATAACTAGTATATTTAATTAATTATAAATTATTTTAAAGAATATTATAAAATATTATATATATTGACCTAACATTGATTATTTATTATATGTATAATAATCTAAAATTATTATTATTATTTTTTATTTTTATATATTATTTTTATATTAATCCAATTTATTTAACAAGTATCAGTAATGATATAATATAGATTCACTTTTATTAGCTAAATGTGACCTAACATATTCTTAATGTGATATGGCATATACTTTTACCATTTTAATATTATTCTTAGGAGACCTAATTTAAACAAGACATTAAATCAATAATATTTATACATTTTAATATTATTCTTAGGAGACCTAATTTAAACAAGACATTAAATCAATAATATTTATACACAAGTATATTCAAATATTAAAATAAACAATTATTATAAACATGGAATTTTTTAAACTCTACCTACAACATCTAAACTTGCTTTGCATTCATATGATTTCCGTTCAATGAAATATATGAAAAATCAATCTCTCAAGTGCTTCGCATTCATACAATTTGTGTTCAATGCAATATGAAAAGTCAATCTCTCAACAAGGAAAACAAATTACAAGTTCTACAAATCTACTCCTCAGCGAAGTTAAAAAATTAGCAGTTCTACAAATCTACTCCTCAGCGAAGTAAAAAAAATAGCAATTCTACAAATCTACTCCTCAGCGAAGTTACATGATACGTCCAAACCCCCTTCATGTGTGTGTCCATCAAATCCGACACAATTCGACCAAACATGTGTCCGAAACGATGTTGCAATTTCGTGTCTGACACCACCGAATTTCGTGTACATGTCCTACAGAAAAGAGAGCTCGTGGGTTCATAAAGTCGATTTTTGACTTGTTTTTTTGCCTCATTCTTCTGGTAGATTGGAGAAGCAAGTGTCTTAGAGTGAAAAAAATGTTTTTAGTGGAGTGTAGAAGGGATTCCAAGTGCCAAGCAAGTGGATTTATCCAGTGTTCTTTAACAACTGCAGGAAATTTGCTACAACCTCCATGGATCAATTATCAAGGGTAGTTGGAAGAGGGAAAAAGAAAGGGAGGGATTTCCCCACTAATTTTTTTCCTCCTCGTTCATTTTCAATAAGGTCAACTAGTGTTCTGCTGGAAGTGGGGCTCCAACAACAATTTTAGAGGATGAAAAACACACGGTTTCAAGAAGGCATCAAGCTCAAGAATCAAAGTGTCCATTGTGGAAGTATGTCACAAGACATCAAGGGCCTAGGTACAAGTTA
>JASDQU010102566.1:177862-201122 GCA_032191745.1 Picea mariana
CCATGTTAAGGAGTGAGTGCATCCAAACGAAGAGAACTAGAAAGAGAATCCAATGTTGACAAGGGGATCATGGTAGAATCATATAGGAAAACTAAGAATGAGGATCCTTTTCCACTCTGGAGGAAACTATCTAGAAAACACCCATTTGCGGGTGGGAGTGCAACGACAAGAGAGAGGCCTAGAATGGGTCCAATGGAAAAGATATTTCAACAAGAGTGGTGAGATAAGTTGGAAATTACCATTCAGTTTTTTGTGTATCTCAACTTAATCTCAATGAATTTTGCACAATCTCCTTTGTTTATTGAGATGTGTCGATGTCTAACTCAAGGGGTTCTAATAGGGTGCATGCCTCCNTAGAGCCTATTAAATAAGCTTTTCCCTCATCTGGTGTTAGTATTGTTTCAGATGTATGGATATATGACACATTCCATCCACTCATCAACTTCATGGTTTCTTTCTTGAATGGACCATTTTTCTTGAAAGCGGTGGATGCTCTTGGAAAATCCAATGATGCACACTATATGGGTGAGTTGCTCATTAAAGTTATTGAAGATGTAGGTGTTGATTCTTGTGTGCAAGTTATTACAGATAATGCAACTATTTTCAAGGCTACTCGCATGGTTGTGGAAGATAAAAATCCATAAATATTTTGGACACCTTGCATTGTTCATTCCTTGAATTTAGCAGTTAAATCTCTTTCTTCAAATGTGACATGGATCAAAAGTCTTATTGAGGATGCAGGTCATATCTGCAATTTTGTACAAAATAATATTGATTCCTTCACAATCTATAAAAAGTACACACAACTATCATTGTTGAAGGTTGACAATACATGGTTTTCCTACGCATTCATCATGCTTAAGAGGTTGAGGTAGGTCAAGGATGTTCTTGGGTCCATGGTTATTTTAGAGTTTTGGTCATTTTGGGGAAAGAGATATCAAGCTTCTTCAAAAAAAGTCAAGGATACTGTGTTAGATGATGATTGGTGGGACATGGTAGATCTTACCATTCAAATCATGGACACTATCATCTCTTTGTTACAATTTGTAGACACAGAAAAGCCCATCCTAGGAGAGGTTTATGAGGGGTGGGACTCCATGATTGAGCCTATGAGGACCATTATTTTACAAAATGAGTCCCATGAGTATGGGACACACGCAAAGACCTTTTTCACCACCATACATGATATTCTTATCAACAAATGGAATAAGAATTGCACAGATTTTCATTTCTTGGCTCACAAGGATCATGAGATTTCAAAAGGGAGGAAGCAATAATTTAGACGACTATACCGAGATAGAGTTTCCTTTGATGAGGTTGATGAAGTATTTATAGAATTTTCCACTACCAACCATATATTTTCTAGCTATGATGTGATCAAGCCCCATGCTTGGTGGGAAACTCATGCAGAATCATGCCCTCCTATATTGGAGTTAGCCATGATGATGTTCTCTCAAGTTACTTCATCCTCATGTTGTGAGAGGAATTGGAGAACATATGGGAATTTGTACAGTTTGAGCAGCCCATGGGAGAGTCAATAGTGTATGTGCACACCAATCTTCGTCTTATTTATAGGATGAGGTAGGATCGGTGAAGGGAAATACAAAGATGTGGAATGTGTTTCCTGATGATATGGGTTTCGACAACAGTGTTGAGTTTTCATTGGCCAACATGGATCTTAATGACCCGTGCTAGAGCTGGTCACTTTTGAGGATGATATTCCTCTTTAGGGGTCATCCTCCACAAGAGGAGATTCAATTCCATAGATTGGATTGGATGATCATGTATAAGAGCCGAAGATTAGAGGAGAGAGAAGTGGAGATGATATTGATTTTGATGATGATGACATGGATTCAAAGGACTGCTAAAAATGACATTATTGTACTTTGGGATTCTTCCATCTAGGGTTCTAGTCTCTAATTCTACCTTATTTTTTAGTTTCCACTGAAATTTTCACCTATAATAGCCTGTAGGTTGTAGGTTGAAGTGATTTGTCATTTATGTTAGTAACTCATGTCCTCTGTGTCGTGTGTGACTTAGCTCCTCTGTTTGGAAGTGGCACTATGACCACTACTACTTACACAACTAAGAAGATTTTGGAGGTTGTCATATTCAATCATTGGGCATGGTCTAAAATACCTTTCTAAAAAGGATGGAATACGAAGAAAAGGGCTTACAAAATACAAAAGGTCTTACAATGGCACAAATTTGATGCAAATAAAATTTTGCTTTAACCAAGTCTAAGTGAAAGAGGAGAGACAAAATTTGTTTTTACCTGAGATGAGCATGAGCTAGCTCACAATAAAACTTTTAGGATTATGCTTTGGAAGTTCAAGCCAAGTGACTAATGGATTATTAAAGATTCAAATATGTTTTTTAAGTCTATATGTGCATGAGAAAGATTGGTGCCATGTCATCAATTGTTTCAACATCACTCAAAGATTTAAGCCCAGATCGAAATGAGATTACAACAATGGTTAGGTTTTTGAACTATCAACTACTCTTGTAATTGCATATTGTGGTGGAAAGAAATAAATAAATGCGAGTTGTCAAAAAATAAAATAGATCTTACTCTGTAATATCCCACAGAAAGGAATATATGCATTTGGCTGATAGACAGAGATCATGTCAGGATAAAAGGATCACATTGATGTTGAAGGGAAAAGTTTATCGGTTGACTATATGATGCAAGACCATCATCGGAGCTGCTACATCTAACGGAATACAATCAACTGACCATGGTTTCTACAATTAGGGATAACCTAAGAGGAGGTAGAAAGCCAATCTTGATAGGAATGTTAAGTGACATATTTACTTTTTGAGATTATGCAAAGTTTGAACAAAAGTGATAAATTGTGAAGCAAGAAATGCAGAGAGAAAGAATAGAACAAAAAACAGTATATTAGAATATATGAAGAAGAGTACAAAACGAGTACATGAAGAATTTAATGAAGACGTAAGTATTATGCAAAGGGAAATATCTGAGCTAAATAGGATCAAGCAAAACAAGAATAGAAAGTACAGCTGGCCAGGACAGCTGGCAGTGTACAATCAGCCTGTTGAGGTTACATTATATTTAACACTCCCTCTTAAGCTCAACAGTTACAAAAATCAACACTGATTATGCCTAAGTGTTGTCTCTGAAAATCAAAAAAATATTTTCCTAGTAGCTTTGTAAAGATATTAGCAAGTTGATCTCGAGAACCACATAATTGTAGTGCAATATCACCATTATTGACTAGCTCGCGTATGGAATGAAAACGAGTGTCAATGTGTTTGCTTTTCTTGTGAAACACATGATTTTTTTTTTTAACTGGAACGGTTATGCTGCATTAATCGGCTTACTAGCAAGCCTGAATCAGAGAGTTACATATCTGAAGGAGGTTGGTGACCTCTAACAGTGCTGCCAATCTTCTTGTGAATGTCTTGGGAAACCAATCCCATTTGCTTCTTGGACTAATTCGCGAAAATGACAAAAATTGCATACATGAGTAAATTCTCACAAATTGTGAGCATAGTAGAAGACAGAAGCAAAGCATTAAACCGAGGGGGATGAAGATTTCCCCTTCATGTAGGGGTCCATCTTTTTCTGAGAACCTAAAGAAATGTTGGAGGCAACCTCCTTTTCTCTGCGCTCTTTATTGGTCTTTCGCCCTCGGGTAAGGGGTGGGGACGGAACTGAATTGTCTTCCGGTTCAGAAGTTTCCACAGAGACTGAAACAACCAGGCCTGCTGAGGCAGACGGTTCCGGAGCTGAGACCCGAGTTTCTTTTGTTGCTGTTGTTTCTGGGGGGGTGAAATCCGAAGGGCTTTTGTCTGCCGGGGGATCTTCCTTAACTATTGCTGCTTCTCGGTCCAGTGCTTCATCCTCCTTCAGCGCATCAAAGCTGTTTTTAGTTTCTATAGTTGCCTCTGCCGTATGGGTGGCCTTTGGGGCCTGGGCTAACGGATCCTTTCGCCTTGGCTGCCTTCGACGGTTAGTTACTGGCTGAAAATCATCTTCTTTGACTGGTCCCGGCTCCTCAGAGGTTTTGGGACAGCTTCTTGCGAAATGACCGTAAGCATGGCACCGGAGGCACTTAAAAGGAATCTGCTCGTAATCCAGCTCTTGGATATGGCACCATTCCCCCAGGGAGAGCTTAATGGCGTCCGGAAGTCCTTTTTCGAGATTAACCTCAACACAAATACGTGCGTAGGTAAACTGTTCCCCCTTCGGTTCTTCCCTGTCCAGGAAACGCCCAAGCTTATTTCCAATGTCCTCCAGAGAGCTTATCCCCCAGAGATGCAATGGAAGGTGAGGTAGCCTAACCCAGATAGGGGCTGCTGTGATCTCGGCTCCGGGGTTAAAATCAAGAGTCCAGGGGGCTAAGAACATCCCTTTCGACCCCATGAAATAGGGACCAGATCTGAAAACTAAATCACGGTCCACTTTCCTCGTGAAGCTGAAGATAAAAAAAACCCTGCCTACTGCGTACAGAGTAACGTTTCCCTGAATCAACGTCTTCCATCGATCATCAATCCATGCCTCCACTGATTTGGGGCTTGGCCATAGCCCCGTAAACTTTTCGATGAGGGCATTTTCTGCTAGAAGGAGGGCAAGCTTGCAAGGTTCCTCTGGATCTAGCTCCAGAGAAGGGATCTCCTCCATCTTCTTAACAAACTTAGACGAGAGAGAAGGCTTGGATTTAGGTCCTACTGAGCGGACTAACGTTTTGAAAGCTTCCAAAGGGTCTTTTTCCATCTCGACGATCGGGACTGGGGCCATCGGTGTAGGCGGTGACCTCCAGCAAGCTAGGGGCGGAGCAAGACGCATAGGCCTCCAGAACGCATGCCAAACTCAAGCAATAGGGATCCGCAGCCCTATAATCCCTAGTCGCTGCTCCAAACGAAGACGGGGATGCAGACACGCCCCTGCAAACAAATCCAAAATGCATGCAAGGCATGGGTCACACTGCTACGCCGAACCTTGGCCCTGTAATCCTCCGTGGACGCTGCTGCATTTGAAGTCTCGTCCCTGCAAACAAAACCAGGTCGGGGGCGGCTAGGGTTTAGGCCCTAGCCGCGTTGCTTCCGCCTCGCTCCATCTCCATTCCAGATGTATTCTGATGCTAGCTTCAGTGAAACACATGATTTTTGGATAAAGCAATTGTTAAAGTATTATCACAAAAAATAGGAGTTGGATCATTTTCTGTATGTGAGATATCTTTCAATATTCTTCTCAGCCACACAGCTTGACAAGAAGCTGAGGTAGCATCGACATACTCTTCCTCTGCAGAAGATATTGAAACAATTGGATACTTCTTTGATGCCCATGAGATTAGGTTCATGCCCAGTTGAAAAACATGTCTAGATGTGCTTTTCCTGTCATCTAGGTTACCTGTAAAATCACTGTCTGTGTAACCAGAAAGTTGATTACTATTAGATTTAGTGTACCATAAGTCGAAATTGAGAGTTCCTGCAACATATCTTAGAATTTGTTTTTTCATTTTCCAATGAGAATCTTTGGGGGATTCCATGAATCTGGAAACAAGGCTAGCTGCATACATAATGTCAGGCCTAGTTGTTGTAAGATACAACAAACTGCCTACTAAACTTTTGTACATGGTAGAGTCCACTGTAGGGCCTTCATCTTTCTTGCTCAATTTTGTGCCTAGTTGTATGGGGGTTTCTACTTGATTGCATTCTTCCATGCGGAATCTTTTGATGATGTCTGCTGCATACTTTTTCTGACAAATAAAAATGCCTTTCGTTGATTGATCAAACTCAATCCCTAAAAAATATTTCATTATGCCAAGATCTGTCATCTCAAACTCAGATTGCATGGCATGTTTAAAATTTGTTAACTCAAGATTTCCTGTATAGATCATGTCATCAACATATAAACATACAATCAAAATTTTACCGTGCTAATCTATTTTGGTGTAAAGAGTTGGCTCATTTTGACTTCTGCTGAAACCACTTTTGATCAGGTAAGTGTCAATTCTGCTGTACCAAGCTCTTGGAGATTGCTTTAAGACATACAAGGCTTTCTTCAACCGATATACTTTGGCTAGTTTCTCTTGGACTTCAAATATAGGTGGTTGATCGACATAAAATTCTTCTTCTAAGAAACCATTCAGGAATGCTGACTTGACATCCATCTGGTATACTTTCCATTTGTGTTGGGATGCTATGGCCAATAGAGTCCTTACAGTGTCTAATCTTTCTACCGGAGCAAAAGTTTCACCATAATCAATACCTGGTTGTTGTCAGAATCCTTTGGCAACAAGTCTTGCCTTGTGTTTTTCGATCTGCCCTTTTTCATTGAGTTTAGTTTTGTAAACCCACTTGACACCAATACTCTTCTTGTGAGTTGGAAAATCAACAAGATCCCATGTCTTGTTCTTCTCAATGGAGTCAATTTCTTGGTTCATGGATTGAACCCAATGTGGCTCCTTAGCTGCTTCCTTAAAAGATGTAGGTTGACATGACATTAAAGCAAAAAGGTTGTGTTGTTCAAAGTCATCCAACTGCTGATGGATTTCTTTCAAACTTTGATTTCTCTGATTTTGTGGTTTAGAGAATGATTCTCTACTGGAAGTTGAGTTATCCTGAGAATTTTTAGGTTGTCTTTGTACCTGCAATATTGGAAGAATAGTTTGAGGTACTTGTTGTCCTGAATTTTCTGCATTTTCAGAACTTGGAAACAATGGATTTTGACTATCCATTTGTTGATTTTCTGAATCATTCCAGAATTGATTTTTTAGAAATTTTACATCTCTGCTAAGAATTAGTTTCTTGGTGATTGGATTGTAAATATTGTAAGCTTTAGATGTTTCACTATATCTAGTGAAAATACATTTCTCACTTCTGTCATCAAGTTTCTTCCTTAATTTGGAAGGTATGTGAGCATATGCTATGCATCTGAATGTCCTTAGATGTGCAACATTGAGCTTTGTCCCACTCCATGCCTCTTGAGGGAATTTTATCTTTAGTTTGGTGGTTGGAGATCTATTCAGGAGATAAGGTGAGCATGCTACTGCTTCATCCAAAAAAATATTTGACAAACTTTTCTCTTTGAGAACTGTTCTTGCCATATTCATTATTGTTTGATTTTTCCTTTCAACCACTCCAGTCTGTTGTGGAGTATACCTGGTTGTTGTTTGCATGATAATGCCTTGTGATTTGTAGAAATTTGCAAATTCTCTGGAGTTGTATTTTCCTCCTCCATCTGTCCTGAGTGATTTGATATATTTGCCACTCTGTTTTTCAGCTTCTGCCTTGAATTCTTTGAATTTTGCAAAAGTTTTAGACTTGTGTCTGAGAAAATAGATCCATATTTTTCTGCTGAAATCATCAATAAATGTTAGAAAGTAAAAGCTACCACCTATTGACTCTATTTTCATTGGTCCACATAGGTCAGTGTGAACAAGTTCAGGATGTTGTTTGGCTTGATTGGAAGACTGTGGAAAACTAGTTCTCTTATGTTTTCCAAGTATGCAAGACTCACATGGGGGAATTTTCTCTTTAAAGATAGGAAGACCTTTGACCATGGAGTTATTCTGAAGAAGACTTAGACTCTTAAATGGTAGATGTCAAAATATTGTATGCGAAACCATAGTTTCATTTAGGGTGGATGCACTTTGTGCATATGGTTGAATCAGATTTGTAGTTCTGAGTGTAAGGGGAAACATCCTATTCTGAGTCATGTGGATTTTAGAAATCAATTTTCTACCTGGGATTTTGTCATATATATTGCAAGATGCTCCCTCAAAAAGTACCTTATAGCCATGTTCAATGAGATGTCCTACACTTAGCAAATTATGTTTCATATCTGGAACATGATAGACATTGTTTATGTCTTTCTTTACATTATGTTTAGTAACAATAGGAATAGTTCCTTTTCCTTGAACTTTGACTAAGTAATCATTTCCAAGTGTAATATCAGATGATAGTGAAGAATCAATGCATGAAAGTAAATCTTTGTTACCTGTCATGTGATTGCTACATCCACTTTCCAACAACTAGAGATCTTTAGGTTGTTGTTCAGTCTTGTGGAACGAAAGAAGCATACCTCCTAAGTTTTCTCCCATGTGATTTGACACATGTACTCTACCTGAGAGATGATCTGCTTGCTTCTTCTTGCATTCAGATTCATAGTGCCCATACTTTTTGCAGTAATAGCATTGTATGCTTGATTTCTCATTTGATCTTCTCCCTCTGCCTCTTTGAGGCTGAAAACTCTGATTCTGATTTTGTTGTTTATGTGCTTCGAAGTGTTGATTCGGTTGTTGTTGTCTGTGTCCTCCACTGGAATGAGGATTTGTGTGACTGCGCTCTCTTCCTTGGTGATCTCTGCCTCGCCCTCTACCTCTCCCTCTGCTAAAGGAGAATTGCGTTTTGAAAGCATTGGCGATTGACTCATCTGTGAGATGTAGTCTGGTCTCATGTGTCACCAGAGAACCAATTAGTTCATCTGTTGAAAAACATGACAGATCCTTGGATTCAAGGATTGTTGTTACAACCATTTCAAATTTCTTTGTAAACTTCTGAGAATTTTCTCAATGATTCATTGATCAGTGATGGTTTCACCAGTCAATCTGATATGGTTCACGATGCCCATGACTCTGGTCATGAACTGATCCACATTTTTGGACTCTGTCATCCTTAGAGTCTCGAATTGCATTCTCAAGGTCTGCAATTTAACTGTTTTGACCCGGTCATTTCCTTGGTAGGAATATTTAAGGATGTCCCAGGCCTATTTTGAAGTACCATCACCTGTGATTTTTGAAATAATCGAGTCATCCACAGAATTTTGAATCCAAAACTTAGCTTTATTTTCTCTGTTACTTTGCGTTGCTTAAGCAATTTTCTGCTAATTAGTCATGGTCGACAGGTCTGCTGGATCTGGTTTGACATATCCATGATCCACTGGATCCCAACACTCTTGTTCTTGCAAGAAGGATCTCATCCGAAGAGACCAGAACTCATAGTTCTTTCCAAGAAGAATCAGACCCTGAGTTGGTCCTAAATTGCTAGACGTCACCATATTTTAAAGAATTCAGCAAAACAGAAAAAAAAATCTTACTTACCTGTCTCCTGTGTGTAATTTGCAGTGGTTTCAGAACTTTGTGATTCGAGATTTCGCGAGTTTCGACTTAGTGATTTTTGGCTTCGTGATTCTGTCTTCAGGACTTCATTATACAAGTCCTCCAATCTCTTGTCACTCCAAGCTCCGATCGCTGAAACGCCAAAGAGGACTTAACGGCCTTAGATTGGCCCTTTGTCTCCGAACAATGTGACCACATGCCTGAAGGTTAAAGCACTGCTGGATTTTCACAAATCGGAGTATACTGATGCATTTACTGGTTCTCTGTCCCTCAAATTGCCGAAATGCAAACAATAGTATGCCGAAGCACCAATCAACGGTCCAGATCAACAATGTGTTAAAACGTCGAAAAAATATATCGGCACGTATTTCTAGACGCTTTTCAAAATTCAAGATTTCATGTTTCCCGATGTTAAGAGTCCTCGACCCTTCATCCTTTCGATTCCTGAAATGCTGAGTTCCGATGTCCTTCTTTCGTGCTTTTGGGACTTCAAATGCCAAAATGCTGAAATGTTCATGTTGGACAATCAACTGTCCAGATCCATTGATGATCTGATGGTCTAGATCCTATCGGGATTTCACGAATCGTTATTTCGCGACTCGTGATTCCTTGTCACGTTGCGCTTCCAAAATGTGAAGTCTGAATTGTTGATTTGCCAAAATCGCTTTTTCAGAAAATTTCCCGAGATCATGGATTGATGCCATGCATCTCCTCCAGATGGACGGTCCTCCTACGTTTCAGGATTTTGCGATTTGCGACCCCCGATGACACAAAAAATCTGTCAACTTGAAACCTCGGTACCCGAAATGTCGATGGCTTCCTCGATCTCCGCCACGTGACCGAACGAATGGATGGCTATGATCTTTTCGAGATTTCGGGACTTTCATCGTGGAGTGTCGCGACGTTCGTCAACAAGACCTCCGATGTCCCGAACTCTGAAATGCCGAAATGATGGCACTTGGATCTGCTACCACCTGTTCTCTGAGATGGACATATCACAATCCTCTCGGGATTTTGCGTATTGGGGTTTTGGAGAGCAGTCTCCTTCGTTCGTCCAACTCTCGATCCTCGATTTTGCGATTGGATCAGATCGACGACTCACGATCTATCTCAATCCAATGGTCCAGAATAACTCGTGATTTCGTGATTCACGAATTCTCATGGCAGTCTTCTGACCTTTACACCTTGCGAGTCAGTGAAATGATGAGATGTCACCACATGTCTCTTGATGGACGGTCCAGATGATTTCTTGACTTCGTAAGTCAAATTTCTCCTGTGAGCTCCAGAGGACTAAACCTCGTGCGCTTTCTCACTGATCCAACGAATGTTGGTCCTCTACGCAAGATCTAATGGCTGAAATTATTTTTCCTTTTCCGTGCTCTATTCGTCCCTTCTGAACTAGATTTTCACCTCGGATCTATTCGTAGGACAAATCTTACGGCCGCAACGGTTGTTTTTTGAACCTGAGACATGTTCTTTACTGCCTTTGCAAGGATTTTCTTCTGCGGAAGAAAAATTTGTGAATCTTTCAAAGATTTGAAAGAATTTCACGAGTTCTTTGTTCGCTGCTGCAATCTTTGACAGATTTGAGCGATTTTCGAGATGCTTTAAACACTTCTTCTTTCTGCAACTATCTTTCACGAATTTGACCAAATGCTTTGAATTCTTCAAGAGTTCCCACCTCCTGCAGCTCTTCTTCATGAATCTTTGATGATTCTTTAAAAATTAAATAAGAATCTTTACTATTTCTTCCTTCTCAGTCTCTGCTTCCTTCTCATGTTTCTGCTCCTTGAAACTTTCGAGCGTAGTACGCTCTGCAACCTCGTGTGATCTTCTTACGCTGATCTTTTGAGAGTATGAGTGGACACCTTCCTCGTGGAAGTTTCCTGTGAGGATCTTTCAAGAGTATGATGGACAGCTCTCCAAGCCTTGTGAGAAGTCTGTGTCGAATGCTCTCAAGATCCGTGAAGCTCTGTGCTATTTGAGGATCGTGTTGCTCTCTAGCCTCCATGAAGAGGCTTACTACTATAGCTCTGATACCATGATAAATTGTGAAGCAAGAAATGCAGAGAGAAAGAATAGAACAAAAAAAAATATATTAGAATATATGAAGAAGAGTACAAAACGAGTACATGAAGAAGTTAATGAAGAAGTAAGTACTATGCAAAGGGAAATAGTTGAGATAAATAGGCCAAAGCAAAACACGAATAGAAAGTACAACTAGCTAGGACAGCTGGCAGTGTAGAGTCAGCTTGTTGAGGTTACATTATATTTAACGAAAAGAAGATGTCAAACATTAAAAGGGCATCTTTACAGTCTTAGATTTTTCAAAAATGCAAAGTTTAAGAGAAAAATCCTGTCACTTCACTCTTTCTAGCATGATTTATGAACATGATTTTTGAATGTGTATAATTTTGAGACATGATTTATGGGAATACATAATGTCCACAAGAAATAAGCATCCCGTAGTGACTAAAAATTAGACTTATATCCCACGGTGTACTTCCCTCTAGGGTGCTTAAGATTTGCCCATATTTTTTGATGGCATGAAGGATCTAGCTCTCCGAACCTTGAGTTTGTTAGATAGAATTGTGTAAAAGTTGAAGAAAACAGATATTGGAAACAAATATAGCGGTACATGTTGGGTAGAACCCCTAGGAATGTAAGAAGAAGAAGTAAAATGTGTTGAAAAACAAAAGAACTGGCAAAAGAGGAACCTAAGATACATAAAAGTAGATTTGTTTGTAATTTAGTATTTTATTGAAATGAATAATCAGCACACAATTTTTCAAGGATAGTGAAAGCTTACTGAGACATTAAACATAAATATTCAGCCCACAAATGATCAAGTAAAGTGAAAATCCTTGAGGCATTATATGTGTAAATTTATAAGATTGTAGATGGTTGTGTAAGTTGCATAAATATTGTTTGTGGTTTCATGAATGGTTGGTTGTAGGCTCTAAATATTGATTTGAAAGACCTTGTGTTTGTTTGCATGTTGTAATCTTGAATACTACACCACTATTAAAAAAAAAAAACTATTAAAAAAAATGAAAAATAGATTCACTTAAGTTATTCAATTTTAAAGGTATGGATCGAGTTTTGATTTAATGTTCATCTTGCACCATAAAGATATATATATTTTTTTCATAGCTGAATGTAGATGAATATAATGTTAATTAGAGAGACACAATATTTAACTAATAAGCATCAATCACACGTATCAAAATATCAAATGGAAAAATAAAACACAATGATTTAAGTGGTTCGCCCAACTTCGGGCCACGTCCACCAAGAAGGTATCAATGCTATATCATTCTCATTTAGTGGAGATTATAAAAATTTATAACATCTACGCTTACAGTTATACATTTTCATTTAATGGAGATTATACAGTTTTATAACATCCAGGTTTACACCAAAATTACTAAAATTACTAACCAAGTAATCTACTCTGCATGCTACAGCAGAATTGACACCTATGCAACTGATCCTGGAGAAGAGGAGTTGAGGAGGAGTTGAGGTAGAATATTGTTCCTCCAATCCTAGGGTTCTGTTGTCAACCATTTCAACAATATCCACCTTGACAACAAATTTATTTGATACCTTGCTCATTAGTTTATTCTAGCATCTTTTTTTTCAAGGCAAGATAAGCCAAGCACCATCATACCTTCTTTAAAAGTACTAGTTTTGTGAACATGTCTGCCCAGTTCTCTTTTGTATGAACTTTTTCAAGAGAAACTCCACCTTCATCGATGACATTTCTTACAAAATGGTACTTAATAGGACTATGTTTAGTTTTACTTTGGTAGGTTCGAGTCTTGGCTAAGTGAATAGCACTTTGACTTTCACAAAGTAGCTTTACTTTGTCCTGCATCCTTCCAAACTCACTAAATAAACCTTATAAAGAAACAATGCTCTGTGTCTTTGACATCCAACTAATAGAAAGAGTAAAGACATATCCTGAAGTTGACCTCATCTGTCCAAATCACATCACTTGTGCCCCTTAGATACCGAAGCACCCATTTCACTCATGCGCTCTTTACCTAGATTTTCCATATATCTACTCACAACCCCAACTGCATGTGAAATGTTTGGTCTTCTACTAACCATCATATACATTAAACTTCCTACCACATTAACATACATTATTCAAGAGATATATTCATTTTCTTCTTTTGTACTAGGACATAAAATTGAAGAAAGCTTAAAATGGGAAGCCAAAGGTACAAAAACTTGTTTCAAAGTGTTCATACCATTCCTCCAATATCTCCATGCCGAAAATCTACTTTCTTGCTCCTATATATTTCATATCAAACGCCCTAGCCATTTTATCCTTTAACCTGTTGATATCACTTATGATTTTGCTTGATAAAATCATATCGTCAACATACAATACTAAGATAATGAATATGCCATTATTCAGTTTCTTAAAGTAAACACAATTATCATACTCACTCCTTGTATAATTCTGGCTCATCATGAAAGAGTGAAATTTCTTGTACCATTGTCTAGGTGACTTCCTCATACCATACAATGATTTCTTGAGCCTGCAAACAAATTTCTTGTTGTGATTCTAAATGAACCCTTCAAGTTGTTCCATGTAAATCTCCTCATCCAAATATCTATTGATATTATGGTAGCTCCGGGAGGTATTTACCTCCACGTGTAACTGTAAAGAGAATAAAATATTCCGGGAAGCAAGAAGTAACCCTAAAACATTGAACATAACCCTAGAAGACAAGTCGGCTCAAGGAAATAATAAATATTAAATATTTGGTCTCTAGAATGAGAAGTCGGCCCAAACAAGACAGTATAAATACAAGTAGTGAGATCTCATTTCATACACACTCCTCATAATTGCAACTTGGAAGAAGTGTGCAGTGGAGGAACTGGGCTAGTGCACAAGTCTAGAGAGTAGCTATAGTTGGTAGTTGCTACAACCTGGTTTCCTGGCTTAGGATCAAACTTTATGTTGTTTATGGTTGGAATTTCTGATAAGTCTTGGTTATCTTTATGCATTTTCCTTGGTTGGCTATTGGATTGCTTTCGGAATCATTCTATGTCAAGGTTAAGGTGCTTGGGGGTGGCTTCAGCCTACAATTGGGTGACGATACTTCTATATTGTCTATGGTTAAATGAGAACATCCATTAATTTCTTACAGGTTATGGGCCCACACTATCCTCAAACAGTCTAACCAGTGGAAGATAGATTGGCAGGATTTGCTCAGTTGCAGTTGCAGTTGCAACCACGTTTTGCTGCTACAATGAAACCCTAACCATCTTGTTGAGGTACCTTAAGTGAAGAGATTGACCTAATTTTTGGATATCCTAGTGCACCATATCCTAGCATACCTCCTGGTATTCTCAACAAGCCAAGACGTCAAGCTTGATGTTTTGGTCAAAATCAAGGGTTGACCAAGTCAAAGCAATTATGAATTACTCTGTGAAGTTAGAAAACAAGTTATAAGGGGCTTCTAACTTCAAAGAATGGAAGGAAAGGATTGATCTCATCCTTGCCAAGAATGAATTGTTGGATATCATGAAGGGAAAGACTGTGTAACCATAAATTGAAGAAGGAAAAGAGAAGGGACCTTAGAACACTGCAGTTATGGAGAAGTTCAAATACAATGACATCAATTCTATGAGTATCATAGTTGACTCTATAAAATACCACTTGATACCCTACATCTCGCATCTTGACTCATCTCATAAGACGTACGATTCCCTAACAAACCTCTTCTCAGTCAAAAACATTGGACAAGTAATGAGTTTGAATAATGAGCTTCGTGACATGAAAACGAATGATGATGACATCATAACATCATACTTTGTGAGAATATTTCAGTTAAGAGATCAACTACAAGCTATTGAAGAGATCATTTAAGAGAAGGAACTGGTAAATATAGTACCCAATGGTCTTCCCAAGACATGGGATGCATTTGCAGGAAGCATGAACACAAGGAAGTAGTATCCTACATTTGAAGAACTTTGGACTTGTTGTGAACAAGAATAATCAAGGATTAGTGCAAAGGAGAAATCCCAAAATAAATACGATGATCAAGCCTTCACAACAACGTTCAATAATTTCAGGAATAAAAGGAAGTTTGGCTCAAGGAAGAATCCAAATTAAGACAAAGATATGTCAAAAATACAATGCTTCACCTATTGAAAATATGGTCACTACAAGAATAATTGTTCCGATATAAAGAAAAGGAAGGAAACACACGAAACATCAATTGCCAAGGAAAGGAAACCCTCATAGAAGACCAAGTAGGATACAACATACTTCTTCTTCTAAGACAAGGTAACAATATTCTTCATAGTTCTTGTACATACCATGCTTACATAGTTTCTGTACATATCTTGCATATCTATTTCTTAGAAGACAAAATGTTCAAAGAGAAACAATACCTATGGAAGAATAACAAGATGAGGATTGATATCATGATGAATCTAAGACAAGAAATGCACATGGAAAGATGAAGTACATTGTCAATCCTTGGTAACAATTCATGTGGAAGCTATTAACATAAGTAAGAGTTGCAAGATAAACCAGAATCAGAATCAAACTTGAAGAAACCTGGAAGAAGTAAAAACAAAAAGAAGTCAACAATTAAGAGGAAATTAGGAAAAAAAAATACTTGTGACACTTTGCAGAAGGAAATAAGGATGTAGACGGAAGTGTGGACTGTTCTAGATGGACGGAGTGGATTATATAATTCCAAAATAAGAGCATGCATTCATGCATGAAGCAAGGATTAGTAGGGAGAAAATCCTAAATAATGAATGATCCAATGAGGATTATGAAGTATCTATCCATGTTCCCATAAATGGTAGCAGCCATGAAAAGCAACACGTGTTCAGTTTGAATTTAAAAGAAGTTTTCTTCGAAAAGAAGCCTCAAAGTATCCCTAGTTGTCCATACACATCAATGATCCTATGAGGAAAGGAAGAAGTCAGAATATTCAAGGCATGGAATCTATATAAAACTCCATGGACTCGAGAGCTAAAGAGAAACATGAAGATTCCAAGAGAGAAAGAAAATATATATCAATGAGTCATTATGTCAAGAATCACAAGACTACTAGCTTGATCTGAACCCTCTAGAAGAAATGAAGCAAAAGAAATAAAAGTTTTGATAAAGAATAGTGTATGGAATACTTATAAATGAAATCATTGCGATATCTAGAACTAAAGGTTCTCCGAGATGGATGGAGAGGACTATAATGATAGCTTGTTCAAGAAATTCCTCTACCTGAGACATTATATCTCTTACAATATCCATGGGTTGGAGTTTACTTCAGATGAATGTAAGGAATGTTCTTCTCAACAGAGTAAGTGAACAAGAAGCATATGTAGAGTAACCTCAAAGTTTTTGAGGTATACCAGAAAGAGACTCTTGTATGCAGATGGAAGAAGGTCTTGTATGGATTCAAACAATTTGGTTTAGAGCCTCCAATGCACAACAAAAGCATGGTGAAAACTTTCTATAACATAGATATTGTATCAGAATGGTTACTTAGAACTCTAGGATGATGAATTGAGAATCCATGACAAGCTCTCATGATGACAAAATAAGTGCCACTTGAATATGTTCCAGTTTGAGATTTTCCACCATGTTATGAGCTAGCAGGAAACAAAAGAACTGAATCCAACTATGATATACTATAATAATCAAAGCTATATGAAGTCTTTAGAGAAAACCGGTGTTCCAAAATACCGAAGTACATTGAGATCAATAAATACATTTTTCGTGATGAGGTCCAAAAAGGAGAAGTGGTTCTCCAATATATCTCCATAGATGAGAATATAAGCAGATATTTTGGTAAAACCTCTATCCAAGATGAAAGAGTTTTCATACTCAAGAAACAAGTTGGAGCTCGTGGAGACTATTTCCTTATTAAAAAGGGAATAGATGAATGCCAGGTTGTGAGGGAGCATTTATGTGTTATTGATTTTGTGGACAGTTATTTTTCAGTTCAAAAAGTGGTCCAGGATGAGTAGTTCCTTTCTAGTTCGAAAAGTGGTCTGATATTTATGACGGATACACATTCTCTAGTTTGGAAAATTGTTGAGATCGAATGGTCATTTTCGTAATGAAAATGGTTTGATGGATTGTTGATGTACCATAGAAATCGATTACCCTTGTGGCCAGTGTGGGGTAATGGTCCAGGACAATATTTCTTCTTGGAATTCACTCTCAGTGGTGGTCAAGAATACTGGTCCACCTCCCCGGACATTCATTCCTTCAAAGGTCACGGTTGTGAGTAGTTTCGAAGAATGGTCTGTTTTGGAGGTTGGTGAAGGACAATCGTTTCTTTAGGAAATGGTTCAAACAATCATTCCCTAGGGAATATTCATTCTCTCCAGGCTACACTTTGTTTAGTGTCAGAGGAATGGCCCAGATAGGTGAATGGTCCAGGTTCAACAATCAGGGACAAACATTCCCTAGGGCAGACTCATTCTCTCCATGTTGCACTTTGTTTAGTGCCGAAGGAATGGCCCATATAGGTGAATGGTCCAGGCTCATAAATCTGAACAATTAATATTCTTTGCTTGAGAAGAATAGCCCAGTAGCTCATGACTAATGTTTTACCTTCTAAGGGCATATTCTCTTCCGGATCTCATGGATGTGAGTGGAAGAATGGACGAGATGACTTAGTTTATATCATGACATTTTTTTTCTGTGCAGGTTGATATCAGTTGATATAATTGCTATGGAGACTGTATGTCTCATGATAGTATATGTATGCTACTGTTGTGGGTGTGTTCCATAGGTTTTGACTATCTGTCACTAATTAAGTAGTTGTGTGCTACTTAGTATGGTAGTGTACCACTAGATTGTATTTATGTACTACTATGGATAGACACAGTTGTGTTCTATTGAATGACATTGTAAATCTAGATGGATGATCAGTGTACTGATGAACACACATTCTCCAGATGGAAAATGGTCCAGGAAATTTATTCTTCTAGGACATATGCCTGGATTAGAAGAATGGTTTTTTTTGTATCACTCCATGGAAAGAGTGACTTATTCAACATCATGTCTCATTACTCAGATGGAGTATGGTTTCGAGAGATGATGCAATTGATGTTTTCAGATGACATTGATAGTGATGTTGTTGCTCGTGATCTAATCATCAGATTGCTTGTACGACTATGGTGATGCTACTGATTCAATGGTATGTGTGTGCTCAAGACCATTGCCTTCAATACCTCCCTATCTAGGAGGGAGTGTTGATATTATGGTAGCCACGGGAGATATTTACATCCATGTGTAACCCTGACGAGAATAGAATATTGTGGGAGGAAAGAAGTAACTCTAAAGCATTGAACATAATCCTAGAAGACAAGTCAGCTCAAGGAAATAATTAATATTAAGTATTTAGTCTCTAGAATGAGAAGTCGACCGAGACAACATAGTATAAATACAAGTAGCTAGATCTCATTTCGTACACACTACTCATAATTGCAGCTGGGAAAAAGTGTGCATTACAAGAAATGGGCTAGTGCACAAGTCTGGGGAGAAGCTGCAGCTGGTAGCTGCCGAAATTTGGTTTCCTGGTTTAGGATCAGAATTTATCTTGTTTATGATTGGACATTCTGATCAGTATTGGTTATCTTTATGCATTTTCCTCGGTTGACTATTGGTTTGTTTCTGGATTCACTCTCTGTCAAGGTGAAGGTTCTCAGGGGTTGCTTCGACTTATGGTTGGGTGACAATATTTCTATATTGTCTATGGTTAAACGAGCACATCCATTAATTTCTAACAATCTCCATGTAAGAAAGAAGTCTTAACATCTAGCTGCTCCAACTCCAAATCAAGTAATGCAACCAATGCTAACACACTTTGAATTGAAATGATCTTAACAACTAGTTAAACAATATCCTGAAATTCAATACCTTCGGTGTCATAATATCCTTTTTCAACCATCCTTACTTTGTACCTCTCTACCTTATCATTAACACCCTTATTCAACTTGTATATCCACTTGGAACCTACATTTTTCCTGTCTCTTGGAAGTTCTACCAAGTCCCATGTAGCATTCTTTGCTAAAGCATTCATTTCATCCTTCATTGCTTCTTTCCATTTTTCACTATTAGAACCCTCCAAAGCTTCTTGATAACACAAAGGTTCATCATCATTAGTACTTAAATAAAATGACAAAACAAAATCATCATTCCTTCTTGGAGGAACTCTGACCTGTGTAGACTACCTTAGGGAATTTTGTGGCTCTTCCACAATTTGTTCATTGACATCATCATCCATGTTTTCCTTCACAATAACCTCTTCATGAACATCTTAAGAAACTTGATCATGTTCACACTCATTTGTATTTGAATGAGTTTTAAATTGAATCTGCTGATACCTAGGTACTTCTATCTATTTCACTTGAACATCTACATCTGAGTTGATGAGAGATCATTAATCAAATATTACATCTCTATTAGTGGTGATCTTGTGGGAAGTAGGATCCCACAACCTGTACCCTTTAATACCATCACCATATCTAACAAAGATAAGCCTTTTTTATTTTGGATCTAATTTAGAACAATGATGTTTCAGAATTAGAGCATAGGATTCACAACCAAAAACTTTCAGATTAGAATAACTATAAGGGTGACCTATCCATACCTATTCAGGAATCTTGCACTCTATTGTTGTTGATTGTGACTGATTCACCAGATAACAAGTTGTAGTTACTACTTCTGCCCACATTTCCTGCTGCAAGTTGGACTTACTAAGCATACTTCTTGCTCTCTCTAGAAGAGTCATGTTCATGTGTTCAACAACTCCATTTTGATGAGGAGTATAGGTGGTAGTTTTATGCCTATCGATCCAAAACTCCTTGCAATAGTTCTCAAATTCCATTGACATAAATTCACTACAATTATCAGTTCTTAAACATTTAATTGACCTACCAGTGCTACTTTCCACTAAATCTCTAAACTTCTTGAAAATAGTAAACACATCAGCCTTTATTTTCAATATATAGATCCACATCTTCCTAGAGAAATCATCTATAAAAGTAACAAAGTATGAGGATCCTCCATACAAAATAGTAGGTTATGGTCCCAAAACATCAAAATGGATATAATCAAGGATTCCCTCACTGTGTGTCTTCCGGTTTTAAATTTCTTCCTATTCTGTTTTCCATAAATAGAGTGCTTGCAAAAATATAACTTTAAAGACTTTAGACTAGGAAGTAATTTGCGATCAGATAATACCTTCAATCCTCTTTAGCTCATATGGCACAACCGTTGATGCCACAATTGAATAGAATCACTGTCATTCTCGGATACAATTGTCTTATGATCTGCTCGATTCTTGTTTCTAACAGAAACAAGTTTTCAACCTTCTTTGCTTTTATAACCTGTAGGATTTCTTTATAGACCTTCGTAATTCTACCTTGAACAATACTTTTATATCCTCTAGTATCTAAGACTTCCAAAGAGATTAGGTTCTTCCTAAGCTGAGGTACATGTCTCACATTAGTTAGTATCTTAACATATCCATCAAACATCTTAGTTCAAATGTTACTAATTTCCACAACTTTACATGATATATCATTTCCCATGTAAACAATTCCATCATCTATAGACTAGTAAGTAATAAACCAATGTCTATGAAGACACATGTGATTTGAAGCACCATAATCTAATAACCATTGTTGATCATAACGTGAAACAATACCAATTGTTAAAAAATCATCATCCATATCTCAACTTGTTGTTGAACCTATTTCAGTTGCATTTTCTTCCTTCATTTCTTTTGGAGGGTCTTCTTTGGAGGCTTGTTGTTGCTTCCAACAATCCTTCTTTAGGTGTCCATATTTTTCACAAAACCAACACTTAAGCTTAATTTTCTTTACCAACATGTCCTCTTTCTTTAGGTCTTCCTTTGACCACCGTCGCCTCAGATGTAGAGGTTTCTAAATTGGATTTCTTCCTTGTTTCCTGTAACCTCCTTATCTTCAGATTCAAATTTCACTCCCATGCTAGTCAACTAAACTAAAAGAGTATTAAAAGTATTTAAATGATCAAATATTTTTGTACCTTCCTTCATGTGTAAACTATACAATTGTCTTTTTAGGAAGATCATGTTTGTCAAGGATTTCGTCATATACAAGATTTCCATCTTCATCCACAAACTGATTGTTTTCTTCTCTGTAACAATGTTGAACAAAACATCATCGATCAAAGACAAACGTATGGCACTCAGTGCTCTCTCATCGATTTATTCCCACTCTTATTCTGAAATGGTCACGGGTTTCCTTGATTTTCCCAAAAGCACCTTCACCATGTCTTTTTGCATGACAAGATTGTGCATCTTGACCTTCTAGATCTCAAAATTGTTCTTGCCATTGAACTTCTCAATTTAAAACCCACCACTTTAAGTCTTTTCCATTTTAATCGTCTTTTTTCTTCTCGACCTCTATTGTCTCCACTCTTGTTAATCCGCCCTCCACTTCCTTGGGCAGCGAAAAACATATAAGTGAAAACTCCCTTCCAGAGGAGAGACCGCCATTGGTTTCTCAAGCCCACTCCAATGTAAAAGCAATGGCTAGGGACGAGAACTCGCATAAATCTCGTTACTAATACGTGACTTTAAACTCAACCAAACAAGCAATGAAACATGAACATTATACTCCTAATCCAATCAATCAAAATTTCTTATTGGACGCACAACAAGTGAAAGTGTGAAGAGGATAGCGTGCACCATATGAGTGGGCACTCCCTTCAAGTAAAAAAATCGAAATTCTATAAGTCCACCTTGAAATCGGTGCTCCCTCTACTGGGGGAGCCCAGCGCTGACTTGTAAGCAGCACTCCCTACAAAAAGAAATCGGATTGACGCTTCCTTAGGCGAATAACCTAACAATGAAGTAAATATCAATGCTCTCTGTAGACAGAGCGACCAACGCTGAACTAAAACAGTGACGCTCCCTATAGGAAATGCGACCAACACTGATATGAATACGGTGCGCAAACATATGGGAATTCTCTTCTTCGTTTTGAACGGCTCATCTAGCAAGGCTCTGATACCATTTGTTAATTAGACAACCACGGTCTTTAACTAATATACAACAATCACACATATCAAAATATAAAAATGAAACAAAGTGATTTACATGGTTTTCCCAACTTTGGCTACGTCCATCAAGCAGATATAGATACTATTTTATTCTAATTTATGGAGATTATATAGTTTTATAACATCTAGGTTTACAGTTATAAAAAAATAGATTACTAACTGAGCAGTAAATGCTCTCGTTTGCATGCTCCAATGGAATTGAAACTTACACAACCGAATCCTGGAGAAGAGGATTTGAGGTAAAATATTGTTCTTCGAATCCAGGGGTTTTGTTGTCAACCGTTTCAACATATAACACGAGTTGAATGTAGACGAATACAAAACAATTTTAAATATAGTTTTCTATTATGAGTAAAACTTCAAAGTTCAATACATTAAAACTATTTTTTGATTCTCAATAAAAATTCAAATTTTAGCAAGTTTAGCACATTACTTTTATGTAGTTTTTATTAATAGTTACAGAATCTGCCTTTGTAGCTATTTTAAAACAAAGTTGATCACCTTCATTTGATGTAGAGTCCAAATTATTTTGATTAACTATTCTAGTAATCCCTTTTAGTTTAATTTTCATATTGCATTAGAAATATATTAAAATTCATTTTTTAATTTTGATTGTAGATGACTACAAGATAATTCTAAAGTATTTTGAAATTCTCAATAAAACTTTAGTTTAACACTTTATTCTGTGAAAGTTTAGATGATTTTTATTAATTGTTCTAAGTCACTTCTTAGAAAAACAAAGTATTAAAGATAAGATATCATTTTCCTACTCCATGCTCTTCAATGAAAGTCATATTTAAATAAATTTTTGTTAATTGTTTTAAATGATTGCTTAAAAATCAAAGTATTAAATATGCGGTACCATTTTCTTGTTTGTAGGTTCCGTAATGAGAATTATATTTTGATTTTATCATTGTAATTAATTCATAATTATTTATTCATGTGGTCTTTTTATTGCGATATTCAAAGTCAAAATTAGCCATAATTATTTAGTCAAAATCATGAGAGTATTGTATTTATAGAATAATAGAATTACATAATACCATATATATATATATATATATATATA